>JASFXZ010000053.1:750392-1350392 GCA_032209605.1 Mactromeris polynyma
TATAAGCAGTCACAGAGGGGCAAATGTCCCCTTACGGTCGACTATTTAATGAAAGTACTACAGTCCATAACCAGAATAACGAGGCTGAACACAGCCTTTTATCAGAAGAGGACATATGGTAACTGACGGCAAATTTGGCTCCCATCAAGGAAATGTACACGGGCATTAACTACATGTACATATTGCTTTGTATGTGTTTGTGAGAGTTAGGTGCAATATTTTTCAAGAAATCATAAAAATCCAAATTAGCTGGTTGTTGGCCATCTTAGATCAGATCCAGAAAAAAGTACATGGGCATTTACATACCACATATGTTTGTGAAGTTTGAGAGAGGTATAGGTGCAATAGGTTTGATTTTTTAGGGTGTTCGTTGGATCTTTGCATACAGGATGTCACCCGACTTGACTCGGGGTGGCATATGTGTGATGTCCATTGGCCTAATATTATTTAAAATAAACATGTTAAATCATAAATTTATGTCATTTATGGGCCTAAGAAGCTAGTATTAGCTTAAATGGAAATTCCATATCAAGGTTTCAAAACTTAATTTTACTACTGCATTTTTTAAAATATGTACCTGTTTTCAATGACAAAGTCTTCGCTTGCAGGCTCTAGGCTAGCATCTTGGTGTTGCATGGATGATGCAGAGCACTCCTCAGAATCCAATTCGGAGCTGGGCTCGGTATAATCATATAAGCCATACATTTTTTCATGACGGTACCGTGTATGTCTATTTAATGGGTGACCCACATGTTTGCACAATTTGCAAATGCAATTTTTCATGGAAGACATGTTGCCGAAACTGAAAAGAAACATTGTCCATATAAATTCAGGTGAAAATAAAATGAAGAACAAACATAATTACAAATCTATGTTCAGGCACTCAGGAAATTTTACTTCAATTAACTTACATCTGAATATCTTGAACAATTTTTAATTATATCGTAGAGTGCCCTGTTTTGGTGACGTACCTGTTTCAGTGACCTGTCTTTCAATGTGCGGCATTTTTTTTTGAAGAGCTCTATGACGTTAAATTTTATTGCAAACTTTACAGTTAACAAATAGCTGTCTATGCTATTATCAAAAAGCAAAAAAAATGATGATAATACCTAAGAACCAGTTTGTTTTTGTAAGCCTATGATATTTTTGCTCATTTTCTTATTACTTTTTATACCTATCCTTTTTGTATAAATCAAAGCATAATGTCAAAGTAAACTAAATGTAAGGAATAAGAATTAATTTATTGTCAATTCATTAAATCAGTATGAAGGGTTTATATGTTAAGGTCACTGAAACTGGTCCATCCAGGATAATATCTGTTGAGTGTTGTTAGTTAATTTTTGCACGAAAACAGGATACCACAAAAATTATGTAAAGAAATAACTAAGGCAAAACCGAACCCTCTGCAGTACAGCCTGGTTAAGGAGTCAAACAGAAAAAGTTCAAACATGCTAACAGTAACAGTGCCATGTCTACCATCGCCGCGAGGATATGATGATCGCGAAAACTCATGACGTTTCCAAAAGCAAAGAAAATTCACAACTTTACGGATAAAAAATTATCTACATGAACGGGGAATCATTTTCATCTATGAATGGTTACGAAAGAACAACCGAGAATGTATTACCTGTTCCTTTATATGTGTTGACAGCAAACTCGCACAAGATCAAAAGCGTTTGCTTGCTTCCACGGTTTACAAGTTTAAATTTCCCGGACCTGTACGGATTTTGCGGGTTTTTGTCTACGCGCGGGAAAGATACTCGGAATACCTCTACAGCCCGCCAGAAATTCATCTTTTGTAAAATCTTGGAGGAAAATGGACAATATTCCACTCTTTGAATTAACAGACGAAGGTCGCACGGCAATAACCGGTAAGTTTGATGTCTTTGGAATTAGTTAATTGCAGATTTCTCCTAGTAAGCTAATTTTGAGTAGTTATCGTGAACTTTTTGATGCGATATCAGAAGCTGAAATTTGCCCCCGTTCTTGATTCGCGACATGTTGTACTCACTGGCACCAATAAATCTGTGTTTTTGAGTTTGTGATTGCATTGTTTTGTTTTAAATCTTTTTTATTTAATTTAAACCACAGTTTGGTGGTCTGGTGCCAGTGTAGGACTAGTGCCAGTGCTCAGGACGTGGTACAGTTTGTGTAGACTGGAAACATACATGTTCGAAATCATTGTCAATCAAGTTTATTTAATACATCTTATTTAGGATCCTTGACTTAAATGAATGAAAAAAACTTCATTTATGCAATTTATTTCGGATTTAATCAGCTCCCATTGTTGGCAGTTTTCTTTCCTTTTTCGATCTTCAGTCGTCTGCTAAAACCATAGGCAATAAAAATAGTGCATGCCACTGGAAGAATAACATATACCAAACTAATATTGTGCAGAAATATCGACAAAGTCAATGTGGTTTTAACGATCAAAAGGGCATGTGTCCGCGTACTGGTAGTATCCACATACAGTTTCGGTCATCTATGCACAGGACCTTGCAATCCAAAAATGTTAACCCCGTCCACCTGATATGATGAGAGAAGGAATGCAATGCACTCAGTACCCCACCCACTTATCTCATACAAGAATTTTTTTCCGAACAACATGACGTTTTTTTCCGGTCTAGACAGTTACGATAAATACATTATCAAATATGTCCTTACCTTCTAATTTTCATTATTTTTAACGTTCCTATTGACTATTAAATGCAAGTTATCCCATGTCACCGTCGCCATGTTGTGTTTCGCTTCAGAACAATAACAATTAGGGTAAATGCCACACCAGCTATAGGAACGTTAAACATAATTAATGAGAACTATAAGTGTAACGGTTGCTGAATGTATAAAGGGAGGTAATTGGATAATATGCAAATTTAAGAAACTCAAACTGTAGTCATTTAAGAAGAATGGCATATATTAGAGCAACAAATCACCCTCTGTGGTGAGCTAGCTTTTCACCGATGGTATTTGTTGTGTCTGCCGCTCGGAACGTTACAGAAGGTTGTTAAGATATTTATCGTTTCTTACAGTCTATACCCGAAAATACCATTGTGATGTTGCTGGGGCGAAAATTATTGTATGAGATTAGTGGGTAGGGTACTGAGTGCATTGCATTCCTTCTTTTATTATATTGATATCTGAATCGGATGGGCAGAGTTAATTATTTATTTTGGATGACAAGGTTTAATGCTGGCGGAAAGGCAGTGTATTTGGTGGTTTATTTGTATGTTATTATGTTGTATATGTTCTTTTTATATATGATAAATGTGTTGTGGTTGATTCAGAACTTTATCTCTATATATGCTAACTGCTACTGATGTTATTTTACGCAGGAGTCAGGAACTAGTTCACAGTTTCAGTTACGACTGATGAACAACCTACCGCCTCTTGTTCAACAAGGTATAACTTTTTATATAATTTTTTTTATTTCAGACAATGGTGTTACTGCTGAGATGCTCCTCGAGTTTACAGAAGGAGACATCAATGATCTCTTCAAAATGTTCAAAGACCGTTTCATTATCCGAAAATTTCTGAAAGGTGTTCAGCTGAATTCTTCTTTACAATCTGCGAGTGAGGTGCACTCAGAGACCATGTCAACCATTTCAACAATCTCTGAATCCGGTGCTGACAGTGAAATAGAAATTCTTTCCCCTAAGATGCCTGAGACAAATACACCTAGCAAGCTAAGTGTTCCTTATTCTGTGAATGATATGCTGGAAAGAAAACAGGTACGTGGGAAATCATCACCAGCACAAAATTATTTCCGCAGTCTACTGAGAGATGCAGCAGTAAGCTCAAAAATTTGGAAACATGCACCACTACTGTCTGAAATATCTGAAAACAAACGTAATGCCTTTTTTAAGGCCTTTGAAGTAGTTCCACAGCTTATAGAGAGAAAAAGACTGATTTGGCAAAGATTGGGCGAAAGCCTACAAAATCGTAGGAAATACATGAATGACAAATCAAATGGCAAAAGATTGAAAAGCAATACTAGTAGTGCACAAGAAGTAAATGAAAATAGCAGTAATCTTAAAGTTGGTGACCAGGTTGTCATGCTTTCAAAAGATAAAACGCCAGTGGGTGATGGTATCGTGATTAAACTGGGATTGATGTTTTCCGAAGTTGTTGTAAGAAAAGTGTATGAAATTTGTAAAGCCACTAATATTGAACTTCCTACTCCAGTAGGAAATCAAACCTTTTTAACTGAAAAGGTTGTTAAAATGGTTACAGGATGGAGAAATTCCAGAATAGTAGTGAAGTCATCAGAAAAGAAAGCTAAAAATGTGAAATCCTCTGCGCCAAACACATCTTCTGAAAAAGCGGGAAGTACAGCTACAGTCGTTAAATCAAAAAAATCTGGCTCGAAGGCAACAGTCGTTAAATCCTCTTTGCCAAAGGCATCAGAAAAATCCACTGGACATGTGAAACTGTTAGAAGAACAAAGAGAAACTGCTAATATATTGAAATCAAATACTACAAAGAGGACCTTCAACCTTGACACACCTAAAAGCAGCTCATCAGCTAAGTATAAGAAGTATGAAACTTGTTCAGGAACAGACTCGGAGTCAGATTCCGACAGTAGGGACTCAAACCACTCTGTAAGCAGCTCATCAGCTAAGTATAAGAAGGTTGAAACTTGTGCAGGAACAGACTTAGATTCAGATAGTGACTCAAACCATTCTGAGAGCCTTTTGAGTGATAATACCTGTAATGTAGGTATCTATGAGTGGTCAAAGGGTGATGTTTATATGGGTTGTTTCCAAGGAAACTTTATTATTAACTGTCAGAAGCCACTTGCAAAAATTACTGTTAACCCAGAACCTACAATGAAAATTAACATAAGATCCCCAGATGAAAGAATAGACACAGGAATACTAAAATTGAACTTGGCTGACAAGCAGTTGAACCCAGATGAAAGTTTCTGCATTATGAAAAAAAAATTCCCGTTGGACAAAAAGAACCAAATTTCAATTAATGATGTAGAAAATTTCACTGTAGAATTGCAGAGAAAGTTCAGGAAATATGCTTTCAATCATTAGGACTATTTTCATCTGTAAATATTTAGCTTGACTATTCGAAGCTTTTTCATTGGCATTTTACCTTCAAAATTGTAATCTTGGCTTTATTTCAAGAACCAATATGCATATATTGGGTAGAAATTTTACATGGACCTTTTCTCCTTTGTAATCATTTGTTTTATTCTTTAACCAGTCTCCTGAACTTTGTTAAGTTTAAATGAATATATGCAATTGACTCTAGATACCAGTAAGCAGTTAAGTAAGACATGATAATAATCTGTGCATGCTTAACCATACTTTCACTGCTATTTTAACAGTATATTTCTAAAATGTTATCAGTTCATTTTGAGTGTGTTTTGTCAAACTATAGGTGTTCTTGTATATAATTGTTAACTGTTGTTAAACCCATGTTTGGTTAATTATTAGCCTTTTTAATACTGTTAAATTGTTATCAAGTTTCAGTACCTGTACATTTGATGTTAGTATGGCAAACATAGAATCTTATTCATGTACATTCAAATTTATGTTGGGTTCAATTCATGTTTAACCAACAAATTATTGCGCGCGATAATAATTTCGTGGTGTTCGCAAATTGTTTGATCTGCACTTGAATACATGAACATTTATAGCTGCAAAATAACTGGCAAAAGGTATAACGTGAAAATTTGGATTTGCGAAAATAAGTTTTAGTGCCCATGAATTACTTAACTTAAAGAGCAGCATGTGTGGTTATCTCTTGTCATATACATTGATCAGTGTCATGTGTTTCATAATGTCAACTTGATCTTGTTCACTGCTGTGCCATTGTAATATAGTTTATACTTCTACTAGATCTAGTCAATTATGTTATGCTCGGTTCTGTTTTGCGCAACGTTTTTTTGAGTTGTTGCAATACCGCTGTACAGTATGGGTTTGAATCGCACTATAGGTGCAAACTATTTACGTAATCTACTGTTAGATTAGTGCCAAGTATTTCTGTGCCAAGTAGTTTTTAGATGTTTGTGTACATTTAAAATATTATTGTATTTCAGTATTACCTTTCATTATATAATGCAAAAGGACTTATGTCCCCCAAGTGTGATGTTGATCAGGGGTTGCATTAGGGATAAATTTTCGGAAGTCCTGACTTCCTGACTTTAGATTTAGGAAGTCCCAATAAGATTTTACGGAAGTCCTAGATGGTCAACGTCCATGTTGCTGCTCAAGTGTATTGGCATTGGGTAGATTTATTGTCCTTTAACAATCATTATAAATGCATTGACATATCTTGTTCACTGCTGTGCCATTGTAATATAGTTTATACTTCTACTAGATCTAGTCAATTATGTTATGCTCGGTTCTGTTTTGCGCAACGTTTTTTTGAGTTGTTGCAATACCGCTGTACAGTATGGGTTTGAATCCCACTATAGGTGCAAACTATTTACGTAATCTACTGTTAGATTAGTGCCAAGTATTTCTGTGCCAAGTAGTTTTTAGATGTTTGTGTACATTTAAAATATTATTGTATTTCAGTATTACCTTTCATTATATAATGCAAAAGGACTTATGTCCCCCAAGTGTGATGTTGAACTTGATAGTACATATGTCCCTTCCATTGACAGCTCTTGTTGACAAGTTCCTAATAAGACTTTATGCCCCTTTGTCGAGCGGGGTGTCTGTTTGCAGGCTTTTGTTAAATTAGAGATTGTTAAAATGTTTGTAAGAATTGCAGTTTTTCTTTTGCTGTGGTAAACTTGTAATGCAGCTAAACATTAGAGAGATAGTATGTTTATACCCAAATGTTTGTTAGATGTTTCTATGTGTTAAATTTGAGAAATTTTAAGAAATGGGAATTGCTCTCTGCCCGTCTGTCAACATTTAATTTAAAAAAATCCTCTGAAACTAGCTAATTGTTTTGAAAATTTACAGCAATGATCCTTGCATGCATATTGTCCTCTTTTGATTTTAGCTCACATATTTACAGAACAAGGAGAGCTATATTGTACTCTCTCAAGCGTTGTTGTCACACTTTTGTGCAAGTTACTTTATAAGGCCATATTTCACTTAGTAGCAAAGAAACTTACGACACTTGTTAAGCATTATTAATAAATGGTACTGGTCAAGTACATGACTGGAGTTATTTCCCTTAATTTTCTTGTATAAAGTTTTGCATGCATCTAATATTCAGACCATATCTCATCTCCTATCAATGGTGTTGCATTGAAACTTACAACACTATAGTTTAGCGTCATTCATTAGTCAGAGTAATTTACTTGGAATTATGCCCCTTTTTAACTTATAAATATAATTTTTCAACTCCAATGCACGATGATAACTCCAATGCACGATGATGTAACAGTAGACACATTTTATTTTCATGAATTATGCTCCTTTATGCCTTTGATGAGCGTGGCATCCATCTTGTGGTGCTTTTGTTCGTATATGTGATCCTATAGAACTAACAAAAATATCTCAGAAATCAATGACACAAATTGGAAATTAATTTACCACAAAATATTATTGAAAACATAACTAGCTGCCAGTGAAGGTGGGGCTGTATGGCTAGCTGTACATTGAAATTAAGTATTTGTATTATGTTCCTCTTGATCTGTTTATTGTTATACCCCCACAAAACAAAGTTTTTGGGGGTATATAGGAGTGAGCTGGTCGGTCGGATTCATGGTTTCCGGAAGATAACTCAAGAAGCCCTTCACTAATTTTTAATAATTTTTGGTATACTGCTGTAACATCGAAAGATACGGGTCAAGTTCGAATCTGAGTTGGGTGGGGTCAAGGTCACTGTTACTAAAAATAGAAAAATGGTTTCTGGCTGATAACTCAAGAAACCCTTCACCGATTCTAATTATTTTTGCTATACAGGTGCAACATCGAAAGATACATGTGAGTGCAATGACCAAGAACTAAAACTCTTCTTTTCCTATTATTTGAATTATCTCCCTTTGTGGTTGCTCAGTACTTCAAAGCAGAGTGCAGTGATAAAGAATTGTATCTTGATTATTTTTACACACGCAAATTTTGTGTGGATTAGCAGTTGTATGGATTTGTGCAGTTCTGTACAGTTTTGCCTTTTGAATTACTATCAACAGTTACGTCGTCCACACTTATGCATACTTAGTTCTTGGTGGGACTAAGTCACCATACTTACGTGATTTGAAATCACAGATTTCATTTCATGAAAATATCCATTCCAGTGTCAAGCATGCATGTGGGGGTATTAATCTTTTTTATCGATAGTTCTAGTTTTAATTTTGAGATTATATGTGTATGGCGAATGAAATTCTCATTTTCTATTGCTGTTATGCAGCTGAACTTATGTATTGAGTATGTTTCTTAATTGTTACATGTTTCTTTGTTTAATTTAATTACAATTAAAATGGAATTGTAATCTTGCCCTTGAGTTGTTTTAGCACACCAAAACAGAAGTTGTTTTTAGCTCACCTGAGTTTGTGCTCTTGGTGAGCTAAGTTGTTATCACTCATGTCCGGCATCTATATATTGAGAACATTTTTTTTCAAACAGATGCCTGTAAATCCTTCTCAATATTTGGTTTCAAATTCAGGTTTAAATTTTTCATGGCCCGTACTATGTTAAACCATTAAATATTTACAAGCTCATTAAATCACATTTAATGGAGCCATTAACAAACCCTTAATAAAAAAATGGCCATGAAAAAGTCATTAAATTTTTTAATGGGGCTCTTAATTTTTACTATTTAAGGGGATATTAATGGGTTATTTTTCATGGCATTTTAATGCCCCATTATAATCATGCCCATTAATAACGTTTCATGGGGTTTTCAGGGGCAATGAAATTATTTTAATGGTTCATTTTTCCCTGGTTTTCATGGTCATTAAAATGATTTTAACAGCTTATATTTTAACAGGATATTAATGACCTTGTTTCATGGCTTTTTAACATATGCCATTAAAAAGTCACCTTGAAATTGCCATTAAATAGTAAAAATTAAGAGGGTGATTTTAATGGTGTGCTGTTAAAACTCCATTAAAACTGCTTTAAAAAATTAAGGGTTATTTCATGGCATGTTTAATGGCACTTGCGTGCAGTAGTGCATGTCTGCTAGGTTTAATTCCGAAATGGTTCAAATGTAACTCAAAAGTAAAGTACATTTTTTTTATTTAGTATGTGCCACTATAAGTTTTCCAAGGACACTATTATAATTAAGCCTTCCCAAGTTAAAAACAATAAAATCCAATCATGTACCTCTTTCATCCCATGGGCAGTTAGCAGGGAAAGGTTTGCAGGGGTAGTAACTTGGGAAAATATCACAAGATGCAACAAAAAATATTTTATATTTTGTGCTTTTTGAAGTAACTGCTTCTTTAACATAAATATAAGAATAATGCAATAAAAATACTATTACCCCAGTTACAAATTACCTTTATGTCCATAGAAATAACTTAATTATGGGTTTTCTATGTTGGAAATGTAGTATGAATATGACTCTGGTCCAATATTATGCCTCGTAAATGAGAACATATTGTCCTGTAGATTAGACCCTCGTTTCAGTGTTGAGAATGTCAAGTTAAACTTATTAAAACATCATTATGATAAAGAAAAATGCATATGCAAATGTATGTAAGTAAGTTCAAATGTCAAAAGCATATAAATTATTAGAGTGACTTAATGTCAACTGTTAACTATATTTCAAAGTTGAACATTCTTACAGCCAGTAATGGCGCATTTAGCCGTATATTTCAGTTAGTTTGAGGGCAGTCAAGCAACGACTTAAAATCATCAGTTTAAATATATTCCATTTGAGATTTTAAATAATTTTATGTAATTATGATGTTTTTTAAGTATATCCGACAATAAACTTCCTTGTCCCGTAAATTATAATGAGCTCTCCGATATTTTTTAAGTTTCATAAAATGTATTAGATTTTCTAGGATGGGAATTATTTGCCAATTTATCTGTGTTGCTACGGAAAGACCCACCTCTCGAAGAACAATTCCTAATTCGATCAAAATTTGATAAACCTTTGGTAGTCTCTTGAATCTGAATTAACTTATTTTCCACGTTAATTTACATGCATGAATTCATCTATGGTATCAATGTTTAATATTTGTCCAATATAACAGATGCCTTGTACAGCCCCTATAAAGAGAGGCACTTTTATTTTGCTTATACCAGATTCATTTCTTTTTATTTATTCTATTTGTTACGTTTCTTCATTTCTTTCATTCAATAAGGAAACGCTATCGCCTTTTCTTGATTCTACTTCCTTCAAAGTTACTCGTCCCTTCTGGACTTCTTGTCTTACCGTCTTCTCATAACAGAGACGACACACGCATGTTGGTTCTTTATGTACCAAAATGTTATCTTTGTCTTTCAATCTGGTTCATCGTACGTTTAACCAAAGAGCAAAAACGCGGAAATTATTCCTTAATTACGAGACAAATGATTTTTAATCTACGGAACACTCAGATGAACGAAAGTGCAGTCATATAAATACTTACTGATAAGTTTGTTTTGCTATTGTTTACTTTAACGTTCAAATGTTAACATGAATAAAACAATGTCATCGTTTTCCATTGTAATTAAGACAACACACAATATTTGCAATTATATTGAGACACATGGAAAATTAATAAATACCCATTCAAATGAACTTTCACTAGCTTATTGTTTCTAATCTACAAGCCACACATTTGACAGGGAAACACCAAGATATATACCAATTTCTATGATGTATTTTAATTGAAAAATTATCAGCAATAAATTAACAGGCAAATTCAAGCATAGGATCCAATGTCACTCATTGTCTTGCTTCCATAATGCACGTATACATACTAACCTAGTTTGAGCAATTTTGCAAACCACAACTTTTAGAAATTATGACGGTTTGTGTAGAAATTTGACTCTGCATTGTGCCATAAACATCCAAAGGGGACTCAATAAGCACAGGGGTGCTAATTAACCAATAGAATGATGAGTCTAGACAAGGTTTCGTGTCCCGTAAATTAAGCCTCGTAGATTAGAAAATCAAGCATAAAAAGTAAATAAAAAGCATCGAAGTGATACTTCTGCGAACTGGAACATTCCAAATTAGCTGTAAGAATATACTACTATATCAGATCTACAAACTGCGACCAATATTATTTCTCTATGTAGCACCATTAAATTTTCATTCCTAATAAGGTAAAGGACTCATAGATTAGAAAGCTAAATATCCCTTTCCAATTCTTAGCGCTTAAATGTTTGACATTTTTCTAAAAGCATAATGTTATGTCAAAGTATTTTTGTATATGGATACTTGGTATATAATGAACACACAAGAGGTAAAATCACTCGCATTGTCTAATATTTGTATAGTTCTAAGTGTATTTAATGTTTGGACTCGTAGATTAGTACAAGTTTGGCAACAGTACATAAATCAGTGATATAAGCCAAAGCCATGAAGTTCACACATTTAGCATATGCAACTATTTTAGATTGTATGGGCTTTATAAGATAACCGCGACGTCACAACGGTCAGCAACTTCAATTGGTAATTTTTTGTAAGACTGAGTCTATAGGTCTTAACGATGCTAAAAATGATAAACTTCACTATAGGTCTTAACGCTGCTAAACATCATAAACTCTGCTATAGGTCTTAACCATGCTATACATCATAAACTCAGATATAGGTCTTAATGTTGCTTTTAGTGCAAAACCATTAACATGATATTTACCAAATTGTCTCATGTTGATATAGATAAAATTTGAGGTATAATAAATAACAGTTTAACCTGTCTCAACAGTTACCTCTTATATTCAGTCACCTGCCAACAGAGGCATTTCTGATCGGTCAGTTTAACCTGTCTCAACAGTTACCTCTTATATTCAGTCACCTGCCAACAGAGGCATTTCTGATCGGTCAGTTTAACCTGTCTCAACAGTTGCCTCTTATATTCAGTCACCTGCCATCAGAGGCATTTCTGATAGGTCAGTTTAACCTGTCTCAACAGTTACCTCTTATATTCAGTCACCTGCCAACAGAGGCATTTCTGATAGGTCAGTTTAACCTGTCTCAACAGTTACCTCTTATATTCAGTCACCTGCCAACAGAGGCATTTCTGATAGGTCAGTTTAACCTGTCTCAACAGTTGCCTCTTATATTCAGTCACCTGCCAACAGAGGCATTTCTGATAGGTCAGTTTAACCTGTCTCAACAGTTACCTCTTATATTCAGTCACCTGCCAACAGAGGCATTTCTGATAGGTCAGTTTAACCTGTCTCAACAACCACCTCTTATATTCAGTCTCCTGCCAACAGAGGCATTTCTGATAGGTCAGTTTAACCTGTCTCAACAGTTACCTCTTATATTCAGTCACCTGCCAACAGAGGCATTTCTGATAGGTCAGTTTAACCTGTCTCAACAGTTACCTCTTATATTCAGTCACCTGCCAACAGAGGCATTTCTGATAGGTCAGTTTAACCTGTCTCAACAACCACCTCTTATATTCAGTCACCTGCCAACAGAGGCATTTCTGATAGGTCAGTTTAACCTGTCTCAACAACCACCTCTTATATTCAGTCACCTGCCAACAGAGGCATTTCTGATCAGTCAGTTTAACCTGTCTCAACAGTTACCTCTTATATTCAGTCACCTGCCAACAGAGGCATTTCTGATAGGTCAGTTTAACCTGTCTCAACAACCACCTCTTATATTCAGTCACCTGCCAACAGAGGCTTTTCTGATCGGTCAGTTTAACCTGTCTCAAAGGTCACCTCTTAAATTCAGTCACCTGCCAACAGAGGCATTTCTGCTATACACTCTGCTGTAGGTCTTAACTGTGCTAAACATCATGCACTCTGCTATAGGTCTTAACTGTGCGAAACATCATACACTCTGCTATAGGTCTTAACTGTGCTAAACATCATACTCTCTGCTATAGGTCTTAATGCTGCTAAACATCATACACTCTGCTATAGGTCTTAATGCTGCTAAACATCATGCACTCTGCTATAGGTCTTAACTGTGCGAAACATCATACACTCTGCTATAGGTCTTAATGCTGCTAAACATCATACACTCTGCTATAGGTCTTAATGCTGCTAAACATCATACACTCTGTTATAGGTCTTAACTGTGCTAAACATCATACACTCTGCTATAGGTCTTAACTGTGCTAAACATCATACACTCTGCTATAGGTCTTAACTGTACTAAACATCATACACTCTGCTATAGGTCTAACCATCTTGAACATCATAAACTCTGTTATAGGTCTATAAATGCCACTAAACATCATAAAAGCTGCTATAGGTTTTAACTGGGCTAAATATCACCGCTACGTTAGTGCAGGGTTTGATCACAACCTTCACAATCCCTGTATTTGATATGAGTACTGGTTTGTTACCCAGGAAACGATCATCAAGAGTGAATAGTTTGATAATTGTAAGGACTTGTTTCACTACTGATGTAAAATAAATAAGTTTAAAGTAAACTTAAGCTGGGAAGTCGCCATATGAACATACATGTGCCTGTGTCCTTGCAACTTAAAACCCTAACAATAACACCAAATTCATGCAAAACGGCTTGTTATGGTATAAAGCCGGTGGAGGCTAAGCATCGTGTAACATGTCTTTAACTCTCAGACCAGGGACCTTTTTCACAAACAATTTAAGACTGAACTTTAGACTTAGTCTTTAAAATATTAAATCTTCTTTTTGCTCCTATGTTGATATAGCATTATATGTTTTTTAAAACTTGTAGAGTTGATAACAACAATTATTCCAACAAAATTCAATTTATTTAGATTCACTGAAAAGGAAAGCCTGGTTAATTTAAGTTTTGCAATTTAAAGTCTAAGTCTGAGTTTCAGTCTTCACTTGTTTGTGAATAATGCCCCAGGTTGAGTGAATTAAATTAAAACACTGAGTCAGTGTCATTTTCTTATTTTATTTTCATGAGCAGTCAATTATGATAATAAAGTTTTAATTAATAATTTTACATGTAAATGTTGCAATAAATAATGATACATGTTGCAAAAATTACTAATTTTAGCGCAATATAAGTCCAACTCCAGTTAGACCAGTATTGTGCTAAAGGATAATAGCGTTCTGTGATAGACAGATACATTTCTTATCAATAAAAGGGGTTAAAATAGGGTCTATTACCCCAAATATGCATTATGTCTATAATTATTCTGTTTATGCACTTATTCATGTCTAGAGTAAAAAAACATTAACAAACGAATGACAATTCATGGCTTAAATCTGAAAGAGTTCTAAGCAGGAATTTTAGCAGAAAACTTACAAAGCTAAATTGATGCAATTATCATTATTTTCAATATTTTAATTTTCATCCTTAAGTTTTACATTATATTTTCTATTCTGGTAAATAAATGCTTGCAATATAGAATAGTTTAATTATTTAAACCCAGATACAATAAAACCACAACATCTTGGTTTACAGTAAAACCTCAATAATAAGACCGCTCTTGTGACCCTTGAAAACTGGTCTTCTTATTAAGGTGGTCTTCATATTGAGGTTGAATAAAGAGCAAAACCATGAAAATGGACTTGAAAAATGTGTTCTAAATTTTGAGGTGGTTTAATTTAAGTGAGGTTTTACTGTATATGATTTAAGAAATCATACTTTAATGATATGAAATATATATAAATATTCCAAAAAATTTACAAATACATTTCTCCAAAAACTAATGATGTAAGACAAAATTGGCATTCAGGCCAGAATAAGGTTTTGCAATAGTTTTTATAGACTTCTTTTAAAGATGTCAATCAAAATTTGAAAAAAAAATGAAACTATGAAAACAAGAAATATCTTTAAAAGGTGAACGGGGCAAACTGAAATAAACAGAGATGTTGTAGTTTTATAGGTTAATGTTTGGAGTTATTGCACAAACACTTGTTCATAGAATCAATAAATAAAGACAACGAAATATTAAAATTCTGCTTTCGTTCAGTTTGTTTCATGCTCAATAAAATTTAATAATGTGCATAATGTACACAAAACACAGGACTATTGTGCCTTTGTCCAATGACATTTCAGAGATTTCCATAAAATCACTACTTATGTAATTATTAAAATAAAGTCTTCATTGATATACTTGCGCGTTTTATCTCATGTCTAAATTAAAGATAAGTTACGTAAGACCTCACAATTCTTTGCTCCCCTACATGTTGGCCCTTGCGCCTTCTCAGTCCCAAATATTGTTTTGTACTCTACCAAGATCGTTCAAATCAATTCCCTTGGGTCAATATTGGCCCCGCCTCAGGAGTCGCAGCTATGTTTTACATAGACTTAGATAGGAAATGTCTTTGAAAATCCTTTTACCCAGAACCAGAAGACCCAGGGATTTGATATGTAGCATTGTCTAGTGGTCCCCTACCAAGATTGTTCAAGTTATGTCCCTTGGGGCAATATTGGCCCACCCCAGGTGTCACAAATTTTACATAGACTTTAAGATAGGGAACCAGAAGACCCAGAGTTTTGATATTTGGTATGTAGCATTATCTTGTAGTCCCCTACCAAGATTATCGATTATGAAATTTGTCTGATTATCCATCACTGATGTCTACTGTAATTGAACAAATTTTGTTGGAGAGGTCTGCATGCCAAAATTGAGCTGGAAGGATATTTTTAGTTTATTATTTACTGAAGATTGTGTAACAAATTTACTCCTTTAATTTCAGGTCTACATTAATAAATTGTCGGTGTATCTTCTGGTCATTGTTGAGAAACATGTCTGGCGCGGAGATCCTGGGATACATTTCATGGTGAGTTAAATAAAACGGTCACAGAATTCTACATATATAAACAACAAATACTGATGAAAGAGCTAACCCACCAGCATTGATACTGATGTCTTACATAGTTTGTAAAGATTAAAATGATATTTTGAGTACTTTCTATGAAATCATTACAGAATTGACCAATAATGTCTGTGGTAACATTTTTTTTCATTTGCTGCCTGTCCTTCAGAGATGTGCTTAAGTTTCAGTATGGTATGATACAATAACATGGAGATAATGTCAAAAAACTGATTGGTTAGTTATGTTAGTCAGTATTTATTGTGGTGATTCTGCTGATAGATAAATTGAGGGATGAAAGCAATACTCAGTCTATAACATTGTATATTGCATATAGATGTAGCAGCAGACAGACTTTTTCACTTTCACCCCTCAAAATATTGTAATGAATCCAACTGAATAAATAAGGCACTTGGCTATTGGCAACACCAAATATTAACTTATCTTAAAATCTAAATGTAAGGTTAAAATCCTATTTTATTTTGAGCTTAGTTCATTTCGATAACATCAATGTGATTAGGTGCTTGAAAATTAATTTTGTCTCCAGCGAGTGCTTATAAAAAATGTATATTGAGGTACATTATGGGGTATATAATACAGGCAATATACGCGTGAGTGAAATAAAAGAAATTTGATCTAAAGAAATAATTTCTGTAATATTTGGAAAGGAAAACATTTTAATTATTGATTTTCTATTCATGACTTAATCAGACTAAATATTTTATAAAACAAAATAATACATATGTGTAATTATTAGATCTAGACTAGATCTATGCAGATTTGAAATTCAAAGCTAAAACTTAAAACCTTGCTCGTTGTACATAGTTCTACTGAAAATTTGGATTTGCAGTATTATAAATTCATTATACAGGTTGTTGACAGGGTATTTGGGGGAATATAACCTGTCTGTGATTCATATAACCCTTGGCTAACACCTAGGGTTATATGGCACACAGACAGGTTCTATACAAGAAAACTGCATAATGTTCAAAAATCTCGAAGTGCATCATAAACTATTGAAATATCATGGATTACTGACTTTAAGTCAAAACTGCAATAAAACAACAAATAAATGAAAGTCATCCATAATTAAATAATTATTAATGAAAGAAATTAATCAATACATGAATACTTGATGATGCATGAGAGTCACTATGTTACAGTATTCTCATATTGCACAGAGCATAATTAGGCCATGCCAAATTGGAATTTTGTTAAGCGTCAACCTAAGTTCGCGAACCTAGCTACCTATTCAAAAAAGCAACACAAACTCCTAAACAAAAAACAAATATCCTCAGATAATAAGTGATGCATAATTTTTGATATTTTAATGAAAGAAACATCATAAAACAAAACAAAATGGTTTGTTTCAAAACTAGATCTATACATGAATAAACCTAATTTAAAACTGCCTAGTTTTCACACAAATTGCGCACGCGGACGCTTAACAAAATTCCAATTTGGCATGGCCTTACTGTATACATTATCATTTGAAATATGTAATAAACCAGATCAAGTTTTGGAGTAAAATTATTTTTGTATTGAAAAACTATGGTGGCATATTTCTGCCATCAGTTGACTACTTAATTAACTAGATAATTATGTAGTCAACTAGACTTTTCAAAAATATATTGCCTGTACTGGGTTAAAGTGGGTAAGTGGTGGCAGTTGTGGGCACTATCAGACAATTTTTCGTGTTAAGATATTTATCTGGTATGAAAATTTATCACGATAATTATCTAGTTAACCACATAATTATTTAGTTAATTAAGTAGCTATCTAGTTACTTCAAGGCGATAACAAGATAATTAATTAGTTTACTGGTGGCAGAAATATGCCACCATAAAAAACAGATAAACTGATCAGATGTTGATAACATTTAGGGATTGAAAGCTATTTAAGTTCATTAAAATTTCACATGTACTTAAACATTTCTTTACAACAATCCCAGCTGCACTAATAATACATTTTCTATAAATCATTGTCCTATACTCCAGCAATTGTCAAATATAGACATTATATAATATGCAAAATGGATATTCATATATACTTGTCTATTGAACAATAATTTCAGGTAAAAAGTCCATAATGCGCTTTATCTTGTTTATTCTTTAAGCATTAAGATTAAATAGTAAGCAATTCTCTGAAATCAACAATTAAAAAACATAAATACATGTGATAATAAAACACAATGCAGAAATAAAGGATTGGACAAAAATACACTTTGACGTCAATGTCTTTTAATCATCAAACTACAATAAAAAAAGATGCAAGGCGACGTCCTATGGTGGCGCGCCATTAACGTCAATGACTGCCATTAACAATTGTTATTTGTCAGATATAAAATGAACAATATGCTGATGTTTTGATTTAAATCTTAATGATGTAAAGTATTAAAACTATAAGCGATGTCAGTTAAACTTTCAAATTTGGTTGACCTCTTCTAGGCACTGTCTTATGTATGTCAGGCGTGCCCTGTAGCAACTTATTCTCTCTCTTTAAGAATTTCTAAAGTTTTTAAAGTACATGTGATAAGTAAATGTATCTAATAATTAAACAGCATTTATGATAAATCAGTCAGTTTAATTCTGTATTAATATGTACCATAAATAAGTTTAATAATGAAATTCAAAATATGATACAAACATTCCATGATATTTAATAAATATGATTGTGAAAGTACTAAGATAAAATTGTTTAGTATGTCGTAATGCTTAGTAGTTTGATAAAATCTTCAGTTGATAAACTTTAATGCATGTATTATCAAATACAGTAAAACCTCACTTAAAGACCACCGATATTTAGAGCACCTCAAAATTAAGAACACAATATGCAAGTCCATTTTAACTGTTTTGCTCTTTGTTCAACCTTGATATTAAGACCATATCAATAAGAAGACCAGTTTTCAAGGGTTCTAAAGATGGTCTTAGCCGCGGCCGTGGTCCAGTGGTTAGTGCGCTAGACTTGTAACCCGGTGATCCGGGTTCGATTCCCGGTCGCGGCAGGTCATACCCTTCCATGAAAATTTGATAAAAATGTCGATTTTTCTCCTCATGTGGAGAAGTTGCCGGCTACTTGTGGAAGGATAAGTTAGTACTGGTTAGATTTCAGTCCAGGAAAAACTGGTTAGGTGAAACGGCCGCCGTATATAACTGAAATATCGTTGAGAAACGGCGTTAAACCGGATGAAACAAACAAACAATGGTGGTCTTATTAATGAGATGTTACTGTATATAGGTTTAAGTCTCATTTTCTTCATTATCAAACTGTTTACCTGTAGAGTTGTCTTTTTAAAATTCAGTGACAGATGGTGTTGCCAATTAAGTGCTGAGTATGCTTAGAGTCCATCTGTATAAGGCTTATATCATTTATTCACCTGTCACATTCCAATGTGATGTTTTTATACCTCAACACCGTGGCAATCTTTACAGTGAATGCCTACTACCTTGTAAAATTAGTCATAACTTTTCTCTCCTCAAAAACAGATATAATTTTTGTGTAGAAACCCAGGAAATTCTTTTTTGTTGTTGCTTACTTTGAAAGAATATTTTACAAAGTTTAGTCGTGCAAAGGGGAAATTGGTGTTTCCATCAGAATATTCTCTAAGTATTAGAATGTTGTTGGGCAGGCAGGTAATTGGGCTGGTGGTCATCAAACTGGGGATTTCTGGTGATTATCTTGAGTTTCATTTATCATATATTCTCATCAAACTTGGTACATAGTAAGAACATGTGATTGGTTTTGGGGCCGTTCTGTCCAAGGTCACTGTTACTAAAAAGGTATATTCTGTATAGTCACATAGGGAATAACTTCAAAAATGATCTAGTCCTGAACTAAGCTTATTGAAGTTCTATGTGCACAATTTAGCCTGTAGAGCGCCTTGCTTTTATCATGGGTCTCTTGTTGTCAATTCAAAATTTTAAATCAGTAAAATCAAGAAGAAATGTTTTGTAAAACACCATATTTTTTCATTTCGTTCAGTTTTTTATTTCAAATATATTGACAAGATTCAATCAAAGTTCAAGGTTAAAAGATAACATTTAGGTATAATATTAAATTGGCATGGTATAAGAAGAAAAGTAGATATTCGATTTTAATATATGAGCTATTGAATGAAAATAGATGAACATATCTGTTAGAAATAGTAAAAATCAGAAAGTTGTTGTTTGGTCACTAATGCAAGGTTTGTCATGGAACATCTTGTATAGTTAATCAATTAGTTGCAACCTATAACATACAATTCTGTACGGAAATCAGTATTTGAGTAGATGAAACTAACATTTTTAAATGCGTTTTCATGTTTTTAATACATCACAAGCATTTCCTAATTGGAAACCCTCTAAGTTAATCTGTATGAAAATAAGTGCTTTGCCGAAACAACATCAGAACATATCAAATCAAATTTTTGATCGATATAGCATTATAGTGTAGAAAATTAAAAATTTAATTGAATTTCCCGCAGGTTTAAAACAAGCACAAAAAGGGCCAATTTCACAACATTATAGGAATTCACTGTAAAAGTTGTACCGGCTATGAGAAGAGAAAAATTGTACCTGTTTTACAATGGTATAGGCATTTACTGTAAAGATTGACTGACGGTTTCTTGAGGATATAGGATTGGTTTTGTTGAAATCTCTTTATAAGCTGTATACATGTATATATATGACAGAGATAAGTGTGAGGTATACATGAAGCTTTGACCACTCATAGTGTAGGTTTCAGTGACTGCAAGGTCAAGACACCGCTTGTTGTAATAGGGGTGTCACGATATACTGCTATATCATCATACATTGTATTGCAATAAGCAGCCAAACTGTATTGTACCATGATATGTAATAAACATACCAGTGGCGTACGAAATGTGCTTTTTTGCTTTCAGTCAGATACTACTGGCTAAATACTTAAGTATTGAAAATCTAATAACCTGAAATAAGAGTGATACACTATTGTTAAGTTTCTAGTCATGAAAAACTCCTATTTAATCAAACATTTAAATGATATTTATAATTGTTTTGTTCTGGTTTATGCATATTTATTTTTGAATTTATTTAATACATTTGAACAGCTTGAAGTTGAATACAATGGTTAGATTAAGAAAAAAATCTACAGTCATAGCTGAGGTTAATGAAACAATATATCGTGGTACATATTGCAATGCACTGCTTAAGTATTGCAATATATCATGGTACATTATAGACATAACGTGACACCCCTATAAAAAGTTTTATATGGTTCAGTAAAGTTTCAAACTTTTTGTTTAGTTGACACAAACTTATTTATCTGTGATTTCTTTTACAGGATCAAAAGACAATGATGATCCATGTAGTGTTACACAAAGCCATGTATGTGTACTTGGTTGTGTTGTTGCTGCATGTTGATTTACTGAATAAGGTAATATAAAATATTGAACAAAATGTCAAATAATTGATTAAAGGGAGACAACTTGCATTCTGTTCAAGATCATTCAAGAACATTTTCCAACATTAGACATCACTTCAAAGAAAACAGACTTTCCAAGGTCAAATACTTATACTTTTTTACCAAAAATGAATATTTTATTACATGTTGGAAGTTAAATGGCTAGTTTATTGCAAATTATGACAAATTCAGCAAAATAAAAAATATTTTCATGGACTATCAAACTATTTTACAAAACCTTTGGCATTCAATATGCATGTTCTTGAAAACCAAAATCCAAAATAAGTCATTGCACATATTTAATAATATAATATCACAAAGCGAACAAACACTTCCAAGTTGAATAAATTTATTTTATATGTAAAAACATATATTCAGATTCCACATTTTAATAATTTCACAATAATTAAAAATATCAACATGCATTTACCACTTTATGTCCAGTAGAGTTTCAATTGAATAATTTTATAAAATTAAATGCACATTGTAACAAAAATATAATATCATGCCATTGTGATAAAATTAATTGTTCATACAAAAATATTGAGGATTACAATTATTAGTAAATTATTAAATTTCCTGATATTTTAAACTTCGTATTTTAGTATATTTGAGTATTCTCGAGAAATCGGGGTCAGGAGTATCAAATTTGTGACAAATAATAGTGAAATATTTCAAATGAACACCTTTGTCTGAGGTTATAAAACTTGAGATTGATTTCAAATCTTGTTTTGTGTGTTTTCTTAGATTAATTCTGTTGTTTTATAATTGATCATGCAGTAATTGCCATATAACATAAATAATTAACCTAAAAAAGTACTGAAACATTTAACAAAATATCTATTTGACAAAATTAGTTGTGACTGAAAAAAAGCTTTGAGTACAGCAACTGATCTCAAGTTTATAATCTCTGGCCGTGGGCATTGATGGATTGCAGATTCACACTAAAATTAAAGCAAAAGCTAAAAATACAGAAATATGTTTATTATCATAATTTTTTCTTGTACAAATGATGGGGAAAAATAATAATAGAGAAAATTAACACAAAATTTGATAAATTCTTTTCCACTGAGATTACAGTAAAAAATAACTGGGGCTTGTTGATTAATTAACCAAAATATTGACTGACTTACTTTAAAAAGTAAATACATGTAGTAGAATAATTAGGGATGGGAATAATCAGTTATTTTATAAACTAGTTAACCGGAAAATCTTCTGAATGGTTTATCGAAGGAGAATACAAACATTTATTGCATTAGTAGATTAACACACAGTTGGTACATATACTGACATTTGCAATTACGCGTAATCAAATAGTCATTCTTGATGAGTTCTTTTGTAAATGTCCTTTGAGTTCAGTCTGTGTAGACACTAATGCCATTGACATGGTCAGAGGTAATATACAATGTATATTGATGATTTGCCATCACTTTTATAACTTAAATTATTAACATACAGAAATGTATTCTCTATAAAATAGTTATAGTAAAATAGAAGCTGAAAATTATCTCAAGATGTCACACACACCGTATATACCATGTACTGAAGTAACGACAACCATATCAGTGTCATTTGAATAACCGTTTTTTGAGGTTTGTTCGGTGACATAGTGGGTATGGTTGCAGTTTCTTCAGTGCTAGGTGCTGACGTCATAGGGGTCATAGGTTTGAACCCCTTTGGGTTCACTAATGAATTTCCAAAATTTATTTGAAAGACATTCATTAAAGTCAAGTCTGTCAGTTAGACATTTATGTTGCTAAATATTATCAGCAAACTATAGTTGTTTTGATGAAAAATGTTGGATTTTGTCTTGAATGATAATTGTACTAGGTTGTTTCTTGCATTTTAATAAGCAGATATATTTTCCCATCATGCCTTGGCATCAGCAATGGCTTGGCTCATTTTGCATTTCTCATGATACTTATACACTTAACAATTAAATACAGCTATAGTAATTTACAGTCAAATTCATCGGGTTCAAAATTTTAAGTAATACTTGGTTTCAAATAGCCCATTTCAATTTGACGCGCATAAGAAGATACATCAGGACCTGATATTTATTTCCGATAATACCTAGTATTTGGACAGGTTGTCGAATATTTGAGGATATTTTCGATATAGCTGTGTTAATTGTGACAAAATTGAGACATCAAAGTGGACTAATTTTGATAAAAAAGTTTTAAGAACATTTTTTTTTATATTTCAGGTATGGAATGAATCTCATCAAACAACTTCATCAAATTGGTGCATTTGTCCTGTCAATGAATGGTTGTCCAGAATGAACGGTTTATTTACGTTATTAAGTAACAAAAAGTGACATATTAGAGATGAATGATATGTTTCAACATGGACCAGAAGACTTTTGTGTTAGAAAATAGACAATTTATGTACTTTCCATTGTGAAATCTTGTATATTATGTTTGTTTGGTCCATAAAGGACGACCATGGTCCGTAGAAGTGACCAGATATAATTTGTTGCATCTTGTTGGTCTTACTTATTGCTATCTACTTAATATAACCACCAACTGACATCCATGACTGATCTATTCTCTTAACTGCTCCATCGTCTTTGGGTTTTAGTTCACATTTTTCATAGATCAAATACAAACCATTAATTGGTTTCTTCATCATATGATGAAGAGTTTTTCTGATCACATGGCTTATTCTATGATTGAAAGTATTGACCCACAGTTGATGACAGCAGTTAAGTATGATAGTCAGTTGCAAGTTACAAAAGACTACCAAGGCCTGCCATTGATTAAATGAAGCAGCCATTGGATAATAGATGGATTGTCAAGTATTGGTGGCCAAGTAGGGCTAGACTTGTGTCCACAGTTGTCAAAGGGGCTGACTCGCCTATGAAGTTCTGCCACATCTTAAGCAGGGTAGAAGGGAGGCTACTCTTGTTTAGAATGGTTGCCAAGCAAGGATTTATGCCCCCTGCTTAAAAATGGCCGCTGTTATAAATGAGAGTAATGTCCCTTTATTACAAAATGGATGCAATTTCAGACATGATTTATGTCCCCTGATGTCAAAATGGCTGCCATTCTCGCGGAATATCAACCATTTTGAAATCAGGGGAAGTAATCCGTGCTGTTAATTTCCACCATTTTGATAAAAGGGAGGCTACTCTTGTTTCGAATGGTCGCCAAGCAAGGTAGAGTTATGCATCCTGATTAAAAATGGCCGCCATTAGGAATGAGAGTAATGTCCCTTTATTACAAAATGGATGCAATTTTAGACATGATTTATGTCCCTTGATGTAAAAATGGCTGCCATTTTCGCGGAATATCAACCATTTTGAAATCAGGGGAAGTAATCAGTGCTGTTAATTTCCACCATTTTGATAAAAGGGAGGCTACTCTTGTTTCGAATGGTCGCCAAGCAAGGTAGAGTTATGCATCCTGATTAAAAATGGCCGCCATTATGAATGAGAGTAATGTCCCTTTATTACAAAATGGATGCAATTTTAGACATGATTTATGTCCCTTGATGTCAAAATGGCTGCCATTTTCGCGGAATATCAACCATTTTGAAATCAGGGGAAGTAACCCATGCTGTAAATTCCGCCATTTTGAAAGAAGGGAGGCTACTCTTGTTTCGAATGGTCGCCTAAAAGGTACAGTTATGCCCCCTGCTTAAAATGGCCGCTATTATGAATGAGAGTAATGTCCCTTTATTACTAAATGGATGCAATTTTAGACATGATTTATGTCCCTTGATGTAAAAATGGCTGCCATTTTCGCGGAATATCAACCATTTTGAAATCAGGGGAAGTAACCCATGCTGTAAATTCCGCCATTTTGAAAGAAGGGAGGCTACTCTTGTTTCGAATGGTCACCTAAAAGGTACAGTTATGCCCCTGCTTAAAATGGCCGCTATTATGAATGAGAGTAATGTCCCTTTATTACAAAATGGATGCAATTTTAGACATGATTTATGTCCCTTGATGTAAAAATGGCTGCCATTTTCGCGGAATATCAACCATTTTGAAATCAGGGGAAGTAACCCATGCTGTAAATTCCGCCATTTTGAAAGAAGGGAGGCTACTCTTGTTTCGAATGGTCGCCTAAAAGGTACAGTTATGCCCCCTGCTTAAAATGGCCGCTATTATGAATGAGAGTAATGTCCCTTTATTACAAAATGAATGCAATTTCAGACATGATTTATGTCCCCTGATGTCAAAATGGCTGCCATTTTCGCGGAATATCAACCATTTTGAAATCAGGGGAAGTAACCCATGCTGTAAATTCCGCCATTTTGAAAGAAGGGAGGCTACTCTTGTTTCGAATGGTCGCCTAAAAGGTACAGTTATGCCCCCTGCTTAAAATGGCGGCTATTATGAATGAGAGTAATGTCCCTTTATTACAAAATGGATGCAATTTCAGACATGATTTATGGCCCCTGATGCCAAAATGGCTGCCATTTTCGCGGAATATCAACCATTTTGAAATCAGGGGAAGTAACCCATGCTGTAAATTTCGCCATTTTGAAAGAAGGGAGGCTACTCTTGTTTCGAATGGTCACCTAAAAGGTACAGTTATGCCCCCTGCTTAAAATGGCGGCTATTATGAATGAGAGTAATGTCCCTTTATTACAAAATGGATGCAATTTCAGACATGATTTATGGCCCCTGATGCCAAAATGGCTGCCTTTTTCACGGAATATCAACCATTTTGAAATCAGGGGAAGTAATCCGTGCTGTTAATTTCCACCATTTTGGAAAAAGGGAGGCTACTCTTGTTTCGAATGGTCACCACGAAAGGTAGAGTTATGCATCCTGCTTAAAAATGGCCGCTATTACGAATGAGAGTTATGTCGCTTTATTACAAAATGTATGCAATTTCAGACATGATTTATGTCCCCTGATGTCATAATGGCTGCCATTTTCGCGGAATATCAACCATTTTGAAATCAGGGGAAGTAACCCATGCTGTAAATTCCGCCTTTTTGAAAGAAGGGAGGCTACTCTTGTTTCGAATGGTCGCCTAAAAGGTACAGTTATGCCCCCTGCTTAAAATGGCCGCTATTATGAATGAAAGTAATGTCCCTTTATTACAAAATGGATGCAATTTCAGACATGATTTATGTCCGTCCCCTGATGTCAAAATGGCTGCCATTTTCGCGGAATATCAACCATTTTGAAATCAGGGGAAGTAACCCATGCTGTAAATTCCGCCATTTTGAAAGAAGGGAGGCTACTCTTGTTTCGAATGGTCGCCTAAAAGGTACAGTTATGCCCCCTGCTTAAAATGGCCGCTATTATGAATGAGAGTAATGTCCCTTTATTACAAAATGAATGCAATTTCAGACATGATTTATGTCCCCTGATGTCAAAATGGCTGCCATTTTCGCGGAATATCAACCATTTTGAAATCAGGGGAAGTAACCCATGCTGTAAATTCCGCCATTTTGAAAGAAGGGAGGCTACTCTTGTTTCGAATGGTCACCACGAAAGGTAGAGTTATGCATCCTGCTTAAAAATGGCCGCTATTATGAATGAGAGTTATGTCCCTTTATTACAAAATGTATGCAATTTCAGACATGATTTATGTCCCCTGATGTCAAAATGGCTGCCATTTTCGCGGAATATCAACCATTTTGAAATCAGGGGAAGTAACCCATGCTGTAAATTCCGCCATTTTGAAAGAAGGGAGGCTACTCTTGTTTCGAATGGTCGCCTAAAAGGTACAGTTATGCCCCCTGCTTAAAATGGCCGCTATTATGAATGAGAGTAATGTCCCTTTATTACAAAATGGATGCAATTTTAGACATGATTTATGTCCCTTGATGTAAAAATGGCTGCCATTTTCGCGGAATATCAACCATTTTGAAATCAGGGGAAGTAACCCATGCTGTAAATTCCGCCATTTTGAAAGAAGGGAGGCTACTCTTGTTTCGAATGGTCGCCTAAAAGGTACAGTTATGCCCCCTGCTTAAAATGGCCGCTATTATGAATGAGAGTAATGTCCCTTTATTACAAAATGAATGCAATTTCAGACATGATTTATGGCCCCTGATGTCAAAATGGCTGCCATTTTCGCGGAATATCAACCATTTTGAAATCAGGGGAAGTAACCCATGCTGTAAATTCCGCCATTTTGAAAGAAGGGAGGCTACTCTTGTTTCGAATGGTCGCCTAAAAGGTACAGTTATGCCCCCTGCTTAAAATGGCCGCTATTATGAATGAGAGTAATGTCCCTTTATTACAAAATGGATGCAATTTTAGACATGATTTATGTCCCTTGATGTAAAAATGGCTGCCATTTTCGCGGAATATCAACCATTTTGAAATCAGGGGAAGTAACCCATGCTGTAAATTTCGCCATTTTGAAAGAAGGGAGGCTACACTTGTTTCGAATGGTCACCTAAAAGGTACAGTCATGCCCCCTGCTTAAAATGGCCGCTATTATGAATGTGAGTAATGTCCCTTTATTACAAAATGTATGCAATTTCAGACATGATTTATGGCCCCTGATGCCAAAATGGCTGCCTTTTTCACGGAATATCAACCATTTTGAAATCAGGGGAAGTAACCCATGCTGTAAATTCCGCCATTTTGAAAGAAGGGAGGCTACTCTTGTTTCGAATGGTCGCCTAAAAGGTACAGTTATGCCCCCTGCTTAAAATGGCCGCTATTATGAATGAGAGTAATGTCCCTTTATTACAAAATGGATGCAATTTTAGACATGATTTATGTCCCTTGATGTAAAAATGGCTGCCATTTTCGCGGAATATCAACCATTTTGAAATCAGGGGAAGTAACCCATGCTGTAAATTTCGCCATTTTGAAAGAAGGGAGGCTACTCTTGTTTCGAATGGTCACCTAAAAGGTACAGTTATGCCCCCTGCTTAAAATGGCGGCTATTATGAATGAGAGTAATGTCCCTTTATTACAAAATGGATGCAATTTCAGACATGATTTATGGCCCCTGATGCCAAAATGGCTGCCTTTTTCACGGAATATCAACCATTTTGAAATCAGGGGAAGTAATCCGTGCTGTTAATTTCCACCATTTTGGAAAAAGGGAGGCTACTCTTGTTTCGAATGGTCACCACGAAAGGTAGAGTTATGCATCCTGCTTAAAAATGGCCGCTATTATGAATGAGAGTTATGTCCCTTTATTACAAAATGTATGCAATTTCAGACATGATTTATGTCCCCTGATGTCAAAATGACTGCCATTTTCGCGGAATATCAACCGTTTTGAAATCAGGGGAAGTAACCCATGCTGTAAATTCCGCCATTTTGAAAGAAGGGAGGCTACTCTTGTTTCGAATGGTCGCCTAAAAGGTACAGTTATGCCCCCTGCTTAAAATGGCCGCTATTATGAATGAAAGTAATGTCCCTTTATTACAAAATGGATGCAATTTCAGACATGATTTATGTCCGTCCCCTGATGTCAAAATGGCTGCCATTTTCGCGGAATATCAACCATTTTGAAATCAGGGGAAGTAACCCATGCTGTAAATTTCGCCATTTTGAAAGAAGCGAGGCTACACTTGTTTCGAATGGTCACCTAAAAGGTACAGTTATGCCCCCTGCTTAAAATGGCCGCTATTATGAATGAGAGTAATGTCCCTTTATTACAAAATGTATGCAATTTCAGACATGATTTATGGCCCCTGATGCCAAAATGGCTGCCTTTTTCACGGAATATCAACCATTTTGAAATCAGGGGAAGTAATCCGTGCTGTTAATTTCCACCATTTTGGAAAAAGGGAAGCTACTCTTGTTTCGAATGGTCACCACGAAAGGTAGAGTTATGCATCCTGCTTAAAAATGGCCGCTATTATGAATGAGAGTTATGTCCCTTTATTACAAAATGTATGCAATTTCAGACATGATTTATGTCCCCTGATGTCAAAATGGCTGCCATTTTCGCGGAATATCAACCATTTTGAAATCAGGGGAAGTAACCCATGCTGTAAATTCCGCCATTTTGAAAGAAGGGAGGCTACTCTTGTTTCGAATGGTCGCCTAAAAGGTACAGTTATGCCCCCTGCTTAAAATGGCCGCTATTATGAATGAGAGTAATGTCCCTTTATTTCAAAATTGATACAATTTAAGACATGAGTGATGTCCCCTGATGTCAAAATGGTAACACTTTTCGCGGACTATCCACCATTTTGAAATCAGGGTAAGTAATCCATGTTGTAAATTTCCGCCATTTTGGAAGTAAGGGAGGCTACTCTTGTTTCGAATGATCACCACGCAAGGTAGAGTTATGCATCCTGCTTAAAAATGGCCGCTATTATGAATGAGAGTTATGTCCCTTTATTACAAAATGGATGCAATTTTAGACATGATTTATGTCCCTTGATGTCAAAATGGCTGCCATTTTCGCGTAAATATCAACCATTTTGAAATCAGGGGAAGTAACCCATGCTGTGAATTTCGCCATTTTGAAAGAAGGGAGGCTACTCTTGTTTCGAATGGTCGCCTAAAAGGTACTGTTATTCCCCCTGCTTAAAATGGCCGCTATTATGAATGAAAGTAATGTCCCTTTATTACAAAATGGATGCAATTTTAGACATGATTTATGTCCCTTGGTGTCAAAATGGCTGCCATTTTCGCGGAATATCAACCATTTTGAAATCAGGGGAAGTAACCCATGCTGTAAATTCCGCCATTTTGAAAGAAGGGAGACTACTCTTGTTTCGAATGGTCGCCTAAAAGGTACAGTTATGCCCCCTGCTTAAAATGGCCGCTATTATGAATGCGAGTAATGTCCCTTTATTACAAAATGGATGCAATTTCAGACATAATTAATGTCCCCTGATGTCAAAATGGCTGCCAGTTTCGCGGAATATCAACCATTTTGAAATCAGGGGAAGTAACCCATGCTGTAAATTCCGCCATTTTGAAAGAAGGGAGACTACTCTTGTTTCGAATGGTCGCCTAAAAGGTACAGTTATGCCCACTGCTTAAAGTGGCCGCTATTATGAATGAGGGTAATGTCCCTTTATTACAAAGTGGATGCAATTTTAGACATGATTTATGTCCCTTGATGTCAAAATGGCTGCCATTTTCGCGGAATATCAACCATTTTGAAATCAGGGAAGTAACCCATGCTGTAAATTCCGCCATTTTGAAAGAAGGGAGGCTACTCTTGTTTCGAATGGTCGCCAAGCAAGGTAGAGTTATGCCTACTGCTTTAAAATGATCGCTATTATGAATGAGAGTAATGTCCCTTTATTTCAAAATTGATGCAATTTAAGACATGAGTGATGTCCCCTGATGTAAAATGGCTGCCATTTTCGCGGAATATCACCCATTTTGAAAACAGGGGAGGTAATTCATGCTGTGGATTTCCGCCATTTGAAAGAAGGGAGGCTACTTTTGTTTCGAATGGTTGCCAAGTAAGGTAGAGTTATGCATCCTGCTTAAAAATGGCCGCTATTATGAATGAGAGTTATGTCCCTTTATTTCAAAATGGATGCAATTTTAGACGTGATTTATGTCCCCTGATATCAAAATGGCTGCCATTTTCGCGGAATATCAAACATTTTGAAATCAGGGGAGGTAATCCGTGCTGTAAATTTCCACCATTTTGAAAGAAGGGAGGCTACTCTTGTTTCGAATGGTCGCCAAGCAAGGTAGAGTTATGCCTCCTGCTTAAAAATGGCCGCTATTATGAATGAGAGTAACGTCCCTTTATTACAAAACGGATGCAATTTTTGACATGATTAATGTCCCCTGATGTAAAATGGCTGCCATTTTCGCGGAATATCACCCATTTTGAAAACAGGGGAGGTAATCCATGCTGTAATTTTCCGCCATTTTGAAAGAAGGGATGCTTCTTTTGTTTTGAATGGTCGCCTAGAACGTAGAATTATGCCCCCTCCTTTAAAATGGCCGCTATTATGAATGAGGGTAATGTCCCTTTACTACAAAATGGATGCAATTTTATACATGATTAATGTCACCTGATGTCAAAATGGCTGCCATTTTCGCGGAATATCAACCATTTTGAAATCAAGGGGAAATCCGTGCTGGTAATTTCCACCATTTTATTTTGAAAGGAGGGAGGCTACTCTTGTTTCGAATGGTCGCCAAGCATTGTAGAGTTACATGTGACTTTCGTGGCTGCTATCATATTATTGATATGTGACTTTCGTGGCTACTGCCGTATTACAGATATGTGACTTTCGTGGCTACTGCCATATTACAGATATGTGACTTTCATGGCTACTGCCATATTACAGATATGTGACTTTCGTGGCTACTATCATATTATAGACATGTGTCATGATGTGACTTTCGTGGCTACTGCCATATTATAGACATGTGACTTTCGTGGCTACTGCCATATTACAGACATGTGTCTTGCATGGCTACTACCATAGTATAGACATGTGACTTTCGTGGGTACTACCATAATAATATATCAATATGTCCGTAGCCACGAAAGTACAAGGCGGAAGTTAAAATGAATATTCATGAGTTGCAATTTTCACAAAATGACTTTTTTTACGGCACATACAATTAGTTAGTTCTAAATGGACAGTATTCGGTGAATAGGCGTGCCTAATGAATATTCATTATTACGAAGAAACGCTTTATGCGTTGCAAGCGTCTGGTGCAATAGAACTGGCTAAGACATTTCGCCCCCTAACATTTCGACCCCTGATTTGTATAAGACGTTTCGACCCCTGATTTATGTTTCTAACAGTTATAAAAGCAGGTAACAGATCGGACACCCGATATGCGGCTATCATACATAGGTGTTTGAATTCATCACTGCTAGCACTATACATAGCCCATACACGAGTATAACAGGCTACATATCGGACATCCGGTATTCGGCGATCATACATTGGTGTTTGAATGCATTACGATCATATATAGGTGTTCTAACTCAACACTGCTAGCACTATACCTACCTCATACATGATTATAACAGATTACAAATTGGATCAAATGTTGTGGACATGTATGATTGACGGAGCTAATCATATGTATTTGTATCGTAAAGGCACGGACTTATATGTCCGTGGTAAAGGGTTAAGAAAAAGTATCTGTCTGTCGAAATCGTCATCAGAATCCATATTATATATACGATTCCAGATATTAAATCCATTGTTGGATTATCGTATTGAGACGTATGTGGTTATTTTGATTGCACAGTTTATTTCAATATAAATTTTAATGCTTACAACACTTTTTTCTGTGATCGAAGAGCATTAATATATTTTAACCCAATTTTTTTTAGGTTTCATGCTTAATTTTTTAACAACTCGTTTCTTAAGGTGTCTTTCAAAAAACAAGGTAAAGAGTGTATTTTTTTTGATTCTGTAATTCTATGCTCAACTTAATACATTAATTAAACCATGTGAACTCACTGTGTTTTGCCTCCATGCTGACCTGGATAGAAGGCCCAGTGTTGCCGGGGCAAGTGCCCGAAGTCGCCGTCTGTGGATTAGCGGTAGCGGCAGTCCGGCTGCGTTGTTCGCATATTCGCCCTTTATAAGTGGGCAGATATCATTTTACTCACTACATTGTAACATGATTATAACAGGTTACTGGTCGGACATCCGGTATTTGGCGATCATATATGATGTTCCAACTCATCACTGCTAGCACTAAACCTACCTTGTACATGCTTATAACAGGTTACAGGTTGGACACCTGTATTTGATGTACGTGTTCGAACTCATCAGACAGTAATCTTTTGTATAATTGCATATTCATTTACTCTTCTTTGTATTATTTTTACCATCATCCTGGTTCAACATTCTGTTGGAATCCCACGACAATGAGTATGGAAGCGTGGCACGTCTGCTCGGTATGTAGGAGGCTTATGAGGTGTTTGCTCGAGTTTGTATTTGATGCCATTCCAACCAATGTCAATGTCTCCTTTGTAAAAAATTGTCTCATGGCATTGTCACATTTCCTGTTAATTACACATTTGATGTTTTGTGTTACTGGTATGGCTGAATAATGGAATGGTTCTTATACCTCCATTACACAATTTTCACAGGTATGTTCATTTACAAAAATGGCAATATATGGAACAACAAATGGAACTAAATTTCTTTGTTTTATTAGGCAAGTATGAATATACATTTCTTGACATGATACTTTAAATACGTCCCATGCTTATTTGCAAACATACTTCATTTGATAACAAAATGTTCCTGAAACCGACTAGATCAAAATTGGTTGATATGAAGATCCTCACAGTTAGCAAAAGATATGATTTCCAACATGTAAAGAATAATCACTATAATTATAATATCAACAAAATGACACGCATCTGGCAGGCGTGATTCTTTAAATGAATCACGCAATTTGAACAATCTTGCTAGAGGGTTACCAAAGGAACATTTGCGAGAAATTATTTCAAAATTGTGCCAGTAGTTTGTATACAAGAAGATTAGTAAGTTTCCACGAATACAAATTAATTGGACGTATGACCATACAGTGAGTGATCACAATAACTCACACTGAGGTTTTTTCTCAGACGACTTAAAAAACTGCAAATTCCAATGCAACTACAGTACACACTAAATATTCAAAATATTAAAACAATGCGTCTTTAACAATTGAATGGACACAAAGAGTTATTTGATATTTTCTTGCACTACTGTACAGCAATATAACTGAATGACACACAATTAACTTGACTGTCCCTATGTTGGCAGAAAGGTAACCTAACTGATACAAAAAGGTAAGATGTTTCATGAATATTTCCAGTTGCTTGCAGAAAGACGAGCAAATTAGTACTGTTCCTAATTCAAGGAAACTGATTAATATTCAACTTGCTGCAGTATATGACTGAAATATTGTTGAAAAAAGGTGCAAAACCAGATGAAAAAATGGAACAAATATTGATTAGTTACATAGTAATTACTGTAGATGGGCAAATTAACCTTGTTTAAAAAGTAAACGGCAATACATCTGTCCATGCATCAGAACATTATGATTATACAAATGTACATATTTCATGCAAGTTACACAATTTGATGAAATATCTAACATTAAAAATTTGTCTAATTTCTGTCAAAGCATAGTTTCCGAAACTAATCTCTTTTGGTTCTCTTCGAAGGCCTATCTGGGGGGAAGTTAAGAGAGGACATCCTCTGAAATTAAAAATTTGGTTCAAGAATGTGTGGTATGAAACAATATTTTGTAATAAAGGCCAGTCATGAAACATTAATCTATCTACATTAATCATCTAAATTTTGGTCACAAAACTCACCATGACATGTTAGACTAAGGCGACCTTAAACAGTTCTGTTTATTATATCCAGTGTAAGGTGTAAACATTGTCCTCATTATTTTATTAAGCATAACCAGAAGAACAAAATGTTGAATATAGACAAACATCAAGTAATCATTACCCTAACATAACTCCAATTAATGTATTCTATAAAAAATAGAATGAAGTACACAATTTTTAAGAAAGGTAACAACAATATCTACATTACTGTACCACTTACAAGTCTGTAGGCAGCTAGTCAAGACTATTCCATATTAATACTTGAAATTCTACTTCAGCTTGATGGCAATAAAATGTCTATATACACTTTGTATTATTTGTTAAGGTTCAAATTGTATTTGTTTAACTTCAAAAAGTCATCATAATTACCTGTATAACATGTACGCCACAAGAAGTTCCATCCATCTGGTTTTTAAGCGGAAGGAAATCGATGTTCCAATGTTGGGTAGGAGATGTCTCTATCCTGTGCTTGTAACGCTCATTCATAAAGGCACTAAAAATTGATAGTAAGATATAAATATGGGATTTTTTTTTGTAATTCTTAAATGTAGCTTATGAAGGCAATAATTGGTAACTGGAAAATATACACTTTTCTGGTACAAACTGCAGGAGCGATTTAAGTCTCAGTTGATCAAATTCTGTCTGAAATATACAGACCACCGCTTTTTGGTTTTTCTTTCATTGACAATATCATCCCTGCAATATACATCTTTTGCAAATTCTATATGCAGCTTAGCATAGTACAGATGTTGATTAAAGGGTAGAAAGGACCTTAAGTGCTACCTAGAAGATGTGCTTATACAGCTACATTAAATAGATGGTAAATGGTTACATAGCAAAGAAGCAATCACCAAATACCACCTGCTGAAGTTATGAAAGGATATGGTATCTTTCAACATTGTCAGCACTGAATCATATAGTCCAAGGGCTTTATAAGGTCGACATTAAAAATATAGATTTATTGATGATGTGGCTACTCAACTGACTGGTATCAGCGATTCCAGTTGTTTGTACCCAATAGCTATTGTACTGCGGTAATATTCGTACCCAGCAATTTTAGCTAACCTCAATAAATATTTACATCAGGGGAAACAAACAATAGTTTATTATTGGCCTAAAGCATTTTATGACATGAAAGTACTTAAATAAATGCAAACTACAATGATGATCATGTGGATTGAGCCTACAACCTTTAGTAGATCACCCAACATTCAACATTGGATGTTTAAAACAAAAATCCTATTCCTAACCTAAAGAACCTATTTTTTCATCTATGTTACATGAACCACACATATATTTAGGTCAATATTCAAACACAACACCGGAACAGTATCTCTTACTACCATCTCTGAAGGTAGATATGTTTTGAGAATTGCTGAATACAGAGAAAAATGCTAAAACATTTAAATTTCTACAAATTAATTTGTCCCATAAAATGATTATAAACAAGAGATGTTTGTAAAACATTATGCCCCTATGACCTTTGACCCCAAAATCAATAGGGTTCCTCTGCTACCCAAGATGAATGTTTGGAACAGCTTTAAGGATGATAGGGGTTCTAGATGGGAAACGAAAAGTTTACGGACGGACCGACCGACATGTGCAAACCTATATGCCCTCCCTTTTCCGAAGTTTAATAGTTCACTGATTACTATAACTTCCTTAGGATACTATGAACATTGGCTAATACTATTTTATTCTATATGAATTCTAACATACCTGCTGTCTTAGTTTTTGTGTTCCTCTTCTTCCTTAGCTTTAGGACACTGGTGTTTTTCTGTCCAAGTTTACGTCCAGGTTTTCTTGGTCTTAAGATACCAGCCTCAGCAGGGACCATGCCACGTACTTTCTTATACAAGACTGTCAAGTCTTGGAACAGTTCTTCATATTGTGCATCTGCTGGCACTAAATACATCATGCTATTTATAGCACATGAGAGTGCTCTACATTTGGACTTGACAGCCACTGTTTGTTTTGGTGTATGTGTTGGTTGGACCTTGGAATGGCTCTGTGTCTGTTTTGGTCCATCAGTACCTTGATTGTCTTGTTGCGCATCATAAGGAATGACATCCTCATCGACCAAAAGATGAGGAGCGTTTCTAAACTCTTAACTAAGGGACTCCCATCCGTGTCCTGGTACATGCATGATGATGTGAAGCATGTGCTTACATGGTAAATGGTATTTACCCCAGTCCAAGCAGGTGCAGGAAGGGAGGAATCCACCCAGATCTATATTGTACTGGCAACCACTAGTAGCACTTGTTATAGTGAACGTATGTTCCTCAGTCTGGTTAACTTCACTAACTGCAGGCTCACTTTTTATGCGATCCATACAGTGTTCTATAAATGCACTAGACTTACAGTTGAGGAAATCAGGGATGTCTAGGATGTCTGCGGAGTAATTCTTTGACAACCATTCCAGGTTTTGTTTCACGTTCCTGAAAAGCATATATTCAAATTATTACATACAGTGCATGGAACTTTAAAGCAGAATATTGATAAAACAAAAAAGTTGTTTACAAACAATGCACATCTCGGATATCCACATTTTAGATTAAATAATACTAAGCAAAAGCAATTAAATCATTAGACACTTGACAGCAGCAAACAACCCCACATCAATGATAATTCAGTAGCCTGACTGACACTAAGCTTCTTATTAAATCCCATTAATGCAACAGTCAAATACTAAAGGCAGGGTTATGAGCCTTGTTATACACAAGCATATTGTTAAAAAGTGGGGGCATGAAAATAAATCATAGTACCAATATTATCAATGTTAAAAATACATCCGAATACAGTAGAATTACCCTTTAACTTCAATTTTGTTTTGGCATTTCTGTATTTTTTTTTTATTTTTAGTCAAACAGTGCACAAAACCCATTTACGCTAGTATATAAAGAAGTGATCTTGACAACACACTACACTGGAAATACCAAGATACCTTTTCATATTAGCATCTGCATGCTAAAACATACTATTATGAGGTTTCATTGCAGAATGGAACTTTTAACTTTTACTAGTTTTTAGTGGAACTCTTTTTTCTTTCATTTTGGTAACACTGACCTTGACACAATGTTAACCAAATGTGTCTACAGTTAGGGACTGCATCTATCAAATTTTAAGAGTTTAATGTTGGTCTAGTTTACTTACTGTTGCACACAAAGGGCCGAGTACATGTGGTTTTTGATAATTTTCCTGCTTGGATAAAATCGGCTATTCAAACGATTAGCAGTTGGAAATTGTCGTTTTGAATAATCGAAAATGGCCCGTTCCATTTCATCAATCCTCCTGACACCATCTCCAACCAAAGAGTGAATCCTGTCAATAATTGTCTGGTCCAATCTCTGATACACTGAGCTGAGCTACAAGAAATTTTACAAGAAATATCTTCAAAAAAGATGATCAACACAAATTGAAATAAGCAAAGATGTTGTAGTTTTATTGATTAAGATCTTAAGTTATATCAGGAACACATGTTCATAGAATCAATAAATAAAGACAACGAAACATTAAAAATCTGCTTTCGTTCATTTATATGAATCAGAGCTCGGAGTTAAAACAAGACAAATTTTAGGCAATTTCTAAAATCAAAGGGTGATAACTCCCGAGTGACTTGAGCGATTTGGCTGGTTATCAAACTTGGCCGAGATATTATGCCCACAAACATTTGCACCAAGTTTGGTAAAGATCGGATGAAAACTCTTTGACTTAGAGAGCGGACAACATGTGGACGCCGCCCGCCACGGTTGTATAAAATTTCAATAACAACATGCGTGGTAGAAGTAGTTTGTATCCTGCTCAATAAACAATCAACAGTATTTAAGAATTCAAAGACATAAAACATGTAATTTTAAAATATCATCCCATTTTTCAAACCTGATAATTAACAAAGTCTACCAAAATTCCAAACAAACGATATCAGAATATTTTTTATGATGTTTCTACCTCACCAGTGATGTGGTTGTGACAAGATTCATTGGGTACAGACACATACACCCTCACACTCCAATTTACATTGGATGAATGAAGAGCTTTATTCAGTAAAGTCCTCTTGACTTTCTTCTGATAATCAGAGTTGGAATCAATCTAAAAAAGAAGGGAATTTATTACATATTTATATATTTAGTCCACGGACAATCCACTCACTTTTTACACAATAATTACTCGGACAAAATTAAATTTAACTGAAGAATTGTTTTTTTATCTTTATACAATGTTGTAAAATATTCTCAATGTCAATGTTTGTCACCTTCAAATATATTTGTGTTCATTTAATCAGGTACTATACCAAGGAGTTGTCTTATAAATAACTTGCACCAATAAATGAGGGCCAGTTTGTTAGTGTTTTTGTCATGTCTCGTTACAACACAACAAAATCATATAAAGTACTGATGACATCTCTATCTTGGTTGCATTTGATACCTTGTAATCATGATAGCAGATGACGGCCCTAAGGATGATTGAAGCCCTGTAACCCTCTTTCTTGGTGCTGTGCTTTCGGCTCTTCTCTTCATACCCATGTTCAGACTGAAATATAACGAATTGCGTCTTTGAAACAAGTTTTAAAAGAGTTAACAATTGAAATTATCAGTTTTGCAAACAAATGACTGTAAATGATGTTAAAGTGCCCAGTTCTGAAATTACCAAAGGTCAAAAAGATTCAGTTGGTTTAAAAGTTTTTATTTCAATGAAAAGAGTAAGTGTCCTGGTTTACATATTAATGTACAATGAGGCTATGATAAAAACAATAATATATCTAACAGCTTTTTGGGTGCAGGTCCTGGTTCATTAAGACTCGAATAGAACAAAGTGTGCAGTATTTCATATGTGCAGGGAGGAACCGTATATGACCCTTATAGTGTGTTCCAGACATGTGTCATATAAAACTTCCTAGTCAAATACAAAGTAAAACATACCAACCTCAGATTTATTTCTGCTAGATTTTAATTTGTCCGATTGATGTCTGTCTGGACCTTTCCAACACTCACGGATCTGACGTCCTACAAACTGGAAAGGCACACCATCAAACTGGATGGGAAGTAAGGAACTTGAATGCTCCTCCCAATATATACGTCCTCCAACTTTTGGACCTCCTGCATTACAACAAAATGTCCAAGGTTGCCCTGTTTAGCTTTTCAGATAAATCCTTGCTCTCAAAGTTACAGGATGTCATGATTGTAAACAACCTACTAAGTGTGCGTGCGCAGTTTGGCACTGCACACGCTACAATTGCGGCCATAATAATTTGTGCAATTTTTTATTTTTTTTATTTAACCATTATGGGGACACCAACATACACTAAAAAAGAAAACCCATAATGAGGAATCAGCTTCAAAGAAGTTCCTGTGATGATTTTCCTGTATTGTGTGACTCAATTATGACCAGTGTAAACATATCAAAATACCACAGTAACATTTATCATTACTTAATATTCATTGACTGACTTTAGGATACAAGAAAAGAACGTGACACGTTATTATTTCATGCGTACGCTACATGTATGCTTAATTTCATGACAATCGGCAAGCATTTTCATAATAAATCAGTTTCAAAAGTAATAAAATGTATTTTAATGAAGTATGGATTGTAAAAAAAAATGCAATTTTACATGTACCGAGTATACATAGTTTAACTGTTAAATCCTGGCCGTCCATTTCTAGTGTATAATATGGAAATCCATTAATGAATATACATGTATTACAATTTAATATAATTTAGCAAAATTTTCACAATAACTGATGTCAATCCTAAATGATATCTGACAAAAAACTATAGCATATATATGCATTAGTATACAGCTTAAAGTAATAATAGGTACGTGTTGACTTAAGTAGGTACGAGTTGACCAAATTCGGTACGAGTTAACTAAGGTACGAGTTGACCAGTTACAATTTCTCTGGTACGAGTTAACTAAGGTACGAGTTGGCCAGTTACAATTTCTTACAATATAATATTATAGTGACCGCTAACTTTTAGATTCGTGCCCCTTCGAACTAAAGTCATAAACTTATTGTAAACCATATGATACGTTTTTCTAAAAACAAAGAATTGATTATTTTTTTTAAAACCTGACATTTTTCATATAGGGAGGTAATACAGCGATATTATATTGAAAATATAGTGAAAATGTTTAAAGGTTATTAAAAGACCAAAAAATACCATGCTTTTGTTGCGCATTCAATATTATTATGTTTTATAACAACACTAAGTTAAATTTTACAGAAAAAATCTAATTCTTTTGTGAAAAAGCAAACAAAACCACTTAAAAGTGTTACTTTTTCTCAGAGAAATGTGCACGTCATTCTGTTCAAAATGAAATTGCGCTGTAACCGGACGGTAAAAGTCTCTGAAAGTTTGATATATTCTGTGTAAGATAATGTAAATAATTTTTATTACAGCCAATTTGATGCCCCATTGATACATCAATTTAGTTTAGGTCATCTGCTATTAACAATATTTTAATTTTGAAAGGAAATTTGCCCTTTTCTTATGCATAAATGTAAAAAAACAAACTTTCTTTGAATTTCTTGTAGCTGTTTCTTACATTACTTTAATATACATATCTGATTAGTACAAAGATGCTTTCCTAAACAAGAAATATTACAAATAAGAAGTGTAATGTTAATTTTCCTTTTACTGGTCATTTTTGTATGGCGAACGTTTTCAGGAAGGAAGTTTCCAAAGGAAAAAGGTCATAACTTTTTTTAGAACGGTAAACATTTATGAAATTTTAAATTTTTATCCGCATTATAGTACAGATTGAATAGATACAAGTTTCATTTTATTTTGGAGAAATGTCCATTATGGGTGGAATACCTTAAGATGGTACGTTACGGTATTTAAATTCTTATGAAGCCGTTCTTCCCGGCACGTTACGGTAGGTGCTGTAAAAAAGCCATTTTGTGAAAATTACAACTCATGAATATTCATTTTAACTCCGCCTTGTACTTTCGTGGCTACGGACTTTCATAGCTATTCATCGTCAACTTCTTCAGCTACGGTGAGCGTGAGAAAGTCTACATAGTGAAAATTAGTTTGGAAATTAATCGAACTAAATAATTAGAACAAAATTTGCAAGCGTTTTGTTTAGATATGAAGCCTCATTATGAAGATAAACTATTTAATTTATTAATACATTATATATTTATAACAGCAATCAAGTTTTGTCGTTTCTAAACATTTTGGTCAAATAATGGAACATCTTCTATTCAAATCAAACAATCCCATTTGTTTACAAGATCATTTCCGGGTGGTGTATTCGTCATTTTAACGTGATTAATTGTCAATCACGTTCACTTTTTTAATACAGTGTGTCAATAATTGATAAGGATTCGACTGTGTTGACATGTCATCATCTGGTACCAATAAACGGAAAGCGTAAGTTTGGATTTGTTTCAATTCTTGTAATTCTGTACATTATCCATACTTTGTTAATAAATTTCCCATCATCATAAAGGTATGCATATGCATCAATAGTCAATACCATGACATGAACAACATTGAATCCATAGACGTGAAGAGCCAACAAAGGATCTTGAGTAGAAGTAAAAGGTTCTATCAATTGTTGTGTCGGGTTTCTGGGTTTACAGCAGTTCCTCACCCTAGACGTTTCCCCCCTAGTCGTTTCCCCCTAGACGTTTCCCCCCTAGTCGTTTCCCCCTAGTCGTTTCCCCCCTAGTCGTTTCCCCCCTAGATGTTCCCCCCTAGTCGTTTCCCCCTAGTCGTTTCCCCCCTAGTCGTTTCCCCCTAGACGTTTCCCCCCTAGTCGTTTCCCCCTAGATGTTTCCCCCCTAGTTGTTTCTCCCCTAGTTGTTTCCCCCTAGACGTTTCCCCCCTAGATGTTCCCCCCTAGTCGTTTCCCCCTAGTCGTTTCCCCCTAGTCGTTTCATCCTAGACGTTTCCCCCCTAGTCGTTTCCCCCTAGATGTTTCCCCCCTAGTTGTTTCTCCCCTAGTTGTTTCCCCCTAGTCGTTTCCCCCTTGTCGTTTCCCCCCTAGACGTTTCCCTCCTAGTTGTTTCTCCCCTAGTTGTTTCCCCCTAGACGTTTCCCCCTTGTCGTTTCCCCCCTAGACGTTTCCCTCCTAGTTGTTTCTCCCCTAGTCATTTCTCACCCAGGATGTTTTTCCCCAAATATTAAAGTATAAAGACAAAGGTGCTAATGGGTGTTACAGATTATAGAAAAAAGTGTCATGTTATTGAATTAAAACATCTCATATTAATTATTATGTTGTTTGTTTAAAGATTAAATTAATTTCTCCCCAATATGACAATCGTAAGTTAATGTATGATAATCTAGTTGTGAAAAAGATGTATTGCGGTTGTTCTTGATTTTAACTTAAACTTATTGAATACATTTTTTGTAAAAGATGTGTATAATAGTATGTGATTAATAGTATTAGTACTTTTCATTACAACTAAACATATTATAAATTGAAATATAGTAGTTTATTTACATTTAACAAAATTTAATTTATTCAATTAAAAATTGATGTCTCAATACATGGTGTGAAATCTGATGCATTTAAACAAACTGTTAGTCATCCATACATCGATGGCTCAACACAACACTGTCGTAACTCCTATATAAATACATAGTAGTTACGACAGTGTTGCGTCGAGTCCTCGATATGTGTTTTCACACATTTCAGTGAATACACTGAAATCCATTTTGGATCTGTAGTGACCAGCAATCGTAACATCTCGGCATATTTTTTATGTTGCGCAACAAATCTTAACTTTCAAATTGGACCAACAACTTTGTTCAAAATATTTCTTGCTTTCTATATATTCGATCAAAATTCAAATCGTATATAGGTTACATATTTGTGCATCTCTTTAGGCCTCAACACATATCATTGACAGGTTTCACCGTTTGGGATCACCTGTATGATCAGTCGTATGGGACAGTGTGAGGCTGTGCTGGGTCTCACCGTCTGGGCAGGCCTGTGACTGCATATATGAGGTACATAACAGTTGGAACCTGATGTGTGCCCCTTGTTTGGACCCATACTATAATATTATGTCATGTGATATATGCCATTGCTTCTCAGGGTTTTGATCCTTAAGGGGCCTGTGAACTGCCAAGGAGCTACATGTGACAGGGACATTAATTTCTGTGTTTAATAATGGATTGCAAGTGTAAGATATTATAAAAGTTTTATGACGGTTATATTTTATGTATTGCAGAGACGCAAAAGTTATAATTCTTGGTGACTATGCTGTAGGGAAAACATGCCTGGTCAGTCGATACATAGAAGGAAAATTTGGAGAACACGAATCTGTAAGTGCAACAAATTATTATTGTCTCATTTTCAGTTTAGTATATAAATTTTTCAATCCATTTACAAATACAGTAAAACCTCAAATAAAGACCACCTCAAAATTAAGACCACCTCAAAATTAAGAATGCAAGTTTCAAGTCCATTTTCACTGTTTTGTTTATTCTCGATAATAAGATCATCTCAATATGAAGAACAGTTTTAAAGAGTCCAAAGGGTGGTCTTATTATTGAGGTTTTCCGTACCTGACATTATGAGTGATCTAATGAATATGACATCAGTTTTGATGATTTGCAAAATGATAATCAATGATATTTTGGTAATAACAACACCAGCAATACATAATTACAGTAGGTTTTATTTGTAGAAATACAAATGTAATAATAAGTATTGTCTCTTTTCACCTGTTCTGTGTTGAAAGCATTGAACTCATTCAAGTTGTAGAAATTTGATATTGTGGTCTGTTTGTTTGATAATTTCATGAAAGACATTTTTGGGTGTATAAAAAAAAAGACGAAGTTGTACAATCATAATTTATCAGGCCTGGAAATGTAAAGGAATCACCAAAGTTTGATAATCTGATATATTTCACTGTATTAATTTAATGCACAAGTACTTATCACATGTACATGAGTATGACATTATACCATTTCCCTCAAAGATAATAGACTAGCATCTCAACAATATCAGCACAATTCTTTTTAACTGTACATGTAGTACACATAGTTGGATTAAATTTATGGGAACTTTTTGACTAATGTCTTGAAGTCAAAGACTTTTTCCATAGAGAATTCTTTCACTAACCATGGTTTCCTATTGAGAATTCTTTCACTAACCATGGTTTTCCATGGAGAATTCTTTCACTAACCATGGTTTTCCATGGAGAATTCTTTCACTAACCATGGTTTTCTATGGAGAATTATTTCACTAACCATGGTTTTCTATGGAGAATTATTTCACTAACCATGGGTTTCCATGGAGAATTCTTTCACTAACCATGGTTTAAACATGTATATTTTCTATTCAAATTGCTCATTTTTTTATTTAACAATTGTATAAAAATACAGGTAAATCATCTTCGTTGTTTTGTATTTTTTTAAGTAATGGAAACATTTAAAAGGGCCAGGGGTCAGTTTGACCTTGGATTTGTCCCTTTGACCCCTGGAATTTCCAAAAAGCCACATTTTGACCCTAATGATTCTGTCTGAAGGGTCAATTTTTCTCTAATTTTGAGGTATTTTGGCTATAAAATGGTAAAATCTGGTAAAAAATAGTCAAAATAACCCTTTAAGATTCAGCCCCTAGTGGAGACCCTGGGGGCATTGGTTTATTGTGTGTTGGTATCCATTCATCAATATATATGTTTTCCAATATTTTCTATCGATAACACAGAAAGTGAGCAGATAAGTTTTATGTGGTTATTATGCATAATTTCTATCTTATTGCAACTTTCACTGAGTCACTGTCTTATGTATGTGGCGTTCTCTGTAGCAACTTATTCTCTCTCTTTCAGACTATAGGGGCAGCATTTTTCTTGAAGCAGTGGGGACCATATAATGTAGCAGTGTGGGTAAGTTCAATATGTCAATTGTTCATGGTACGTACAGATTGATAACGTGTGCTTGCAACAATATTGTAATCAGGAATTTTTCAGCTGTTTTTATATCCATTATTCAGCTATATTCCCATTGCCAAAAAGTATATATTTTCTCAATTTGAAAGTCAAAATTTCCAATAAAGCTGAAGAGAAAAATTTGGTTCAATTTAGCCAAAAATTGACAAAATTAGAGGCAGTTTATGTAAATAGCAATTGTCCATTAATTAATCACTACATCCTTTATTTTATTCCTAAAATGTTGCTGTAATTGCTTGTCTTTTTCCCAATTTCTAAGTTTAACATGAAGAAATTCCCAATTTGAAGGGTATGGGTAGTGTTCCCTAAAAAGCCAAAATAAACGGTGATTGTTAATAAATTTCTTGGTTAAATATTGTGTTTGTGACACATTAAATGTTTATTTGTTTACTATTATGAAATAGTACATGTATAATGTGATTAACCAATTTTATATCTTGACAGTGCAATATTTAAAAGTGATTACACCACCGTTCAATCCAGTTTTATCTTGTTATAGGACACTGCTGGAGATGAGAAGTACACAGGACTGTCATCATTCTACTGCAGAAATGCTGGTGCTGCCATTCTAGCGTTTGATCTTAATACATCCACCAGCTATGAATCTTTGTGGTAAATATACAGGGTGTTAAAAAAGTTTGTTCACAGAGTTTTGAATTTAGATAAAATAAGAATAATGCTGTGTACACTGGCTTTATTTCGTATAATGTAAGATACTGCTTTTTTCATGAATATGTGTTTAATTTAGAACTCTCACGCAGAAGTTAACTATTGGTCCATAGCAACATAGATGGGAAGAGCATTACAAAAAATACTAAAATTCAAACTTTGTAAACAAACTTTTTTAACACCCTGTATATCTTTGTTAAAATTGTATGCTTTGTAGTAAATTAGTAAATATATGAGCTGAAGTATATTTCATTGCTTGTTTTCATCATTATAGATAGTTCCCACATCTACAATATTTACCTCCCTTGTTCTTAATCATCGGCCATTTTGATAAGCAAAACTGATAGGATTAATTCCCAAATATGTGATAATTGAGAAATTACCAAGAGAATTTGCATGTGACAAACACTTTTTCTTCAACTTTCTGAGCCATCTGCCCACACGAGTATAATGAATAAGTTATTTTTTATATATCTGCAAAGATCTAATGGTATTTAGGTCTTTGATATCTGTTTATTTTATCATCGTTTACATTATATTCCCTATTGCCTATCATTGTTAACATTATATTCCCTATTGCCTATCAATATGGCCGACTATTCAGAACAAGGGAGGTAAATATTGTAGAAGTGGGAATTATCTATTGACTTGGTTTTTGTGCTCAGTATATGATGGTGGAAATTTCATTCTATATTCTTATATTGCAGGGCAAGATTTTTACCATTATTAGAACATGCCAAAGAAGACTGTTTAAAGGTTGTTATAGGAACAAAACGTGACGTACTTAATCAAGAGAAACGAGAGATTTCTGTTGATGAAGCAGTAGAATTCGCTAAAGATATCAACAAAGGAATAGACATTAGTGGACTCGATGGAGATCCATATTTTGAAACCTCTGCAAAGACTGGTCATAATGTTTCCAATGTGTTTGAATACATGTTTTCTTACTGTTTACCACTAGACAAATATGACAGTAAAAATGCGCAAGATAAATCTACTATAGATTTAACTGATGACTCAAGACAATCGGGAAGTCAAAAATCTTGTTGCAGTAAACATTGATGTATAAAGCCCGGAGTTGTCAGTATTGTATACAAGTTCTTATTGTATCAATATATTGCTTCATTCTTTGGTGTCTTCCATTCTGTAAAACCTTTTGAAGAGGATGTTGATTATGTCCTGCCCAGGATATTGGGCGACATATTGTCTTGGTCCAGTCATCAGCCTGCCTGCTTGCCCACCCGTCCGTCTGTCTCCAAATCCAAGTCCACTCCACATTCTTATCCCCAGAGTAGAGATTATCTGTTCAAGGTCAGCGTGGGAGTTCAAAGAAACATTACATTGCGTATGAAATACCTAAGCTCAAATGTTTGCCATGTTGAAAGGACGTGCAGAGTGCAACTTTCGACCATGTTGGGTCAAAGGTCATACAGCAAGGTCATAGGTCAAATAGGCAGTTTAATTTGGTAGAGCTGAATTTTTTACTTAGAAAACAGTCTCTTAAAAAATTCGCCCCGTACTTCTCCCAAAGTGTAGTTAACCTTAATCAACTTTATATAAGTTAAATTTGCATGAAAATGACATTACGTTGTTGTGGTGTAGTGGTTAACATAACGGACTGACAATCTGTTAACTCGAGTTCGAATCCCGGTAGTGCCATTGACCGATTTTTCGTGTTCCTCAAAATGTGACTTTATTTCTTAGTTCCTAATTACTTTTTCTACATTTTTTCAGTAACGACATATTGTTCTATGGAAAGTGACTAAAAGTTCATCAAACATAATGGTGCTAACAGATGATCTTTTTATTTTGTTTTCATCGGGTGTTTACGCCATTTTTCAAATTTCAATCATAAGATGATCTTTAACAATGATATCAAGGATTTCACTTGATTGTTTTAGTGATGAAAACTATGATGATAAATTGTTATATTTGCTATTGCATACATGCTGGTAACTGGTTAATCGTTTTGTGTTCACTGTTCTATTCAATACTATTTCAGTCAAGACCCCGTGTAGAAATCATGTCCCATAAGGACACATCAGAGGCTTCGTTACAAATATTATAAGACTGAAACTCAGACTAAGACCTTAAAATGTTAAATTTCTATATCGAGGGCTCAACGCAACACTGTTGTAACTCTTATACAAAATACATAGGAGTTACGACAGTGTTGCGATGAGCCCTCGATATGCTCCTATGTTGTTGTTACAATATAGATTTTAATACAAATTGGCACAAGTGCACATTGGTTAACACCAATTATTTAAACTTATTTTCTTACATTTAGATTCAATGAAAATGAAATGCTGGTAAAAAAAATTTGTGCAAATTTGAAGTCTGAGTTTCAGTCTTAAAATGTTAGTAAATAAGACACCTGGGACTACTTTGGTCAGCAAAACATAACCTTGTCCTGTATGTCTTGAATGGTTGTCAGAATTCGGGCTAGTTAAATATTTGTATAAAATTGTAGGTCTGTTGTTGATACAATTGATATCGATACATCAATGATATTTATGCGATATACACAAATATCGATTTTATGGCAGGAAAATACAGGAGAAAGGGTACAGTCTAAAATGGTGCCAAAATAGCATAACATGTTCGATAGTCCATATTGTTGTGTATTTTGTTAGGGATGAAATTAAGATATCTGTGTCACACAGTTGTTAATACATTGTGGTCTTCATTGACAGAATATTAAAGGATTGTGTGCAATACATATTGACACGTATATTACAACATCTGTCTTTGTATTGATATAAAACACCAATAATACATACTAACATCACTAACATGTTCTGACAGCTAAAGATGACATCTGGGGGTAAAAGTAATATATTTTTATTTCATTGTTATTTCATAAAAGTGGACACACTTCTAGTGCTACAAAGTTAGATAATTGTTAATTACTGTTAAAGAAACAATGTATAAAATATATAATTATATGAATATACAGATCTACAAAATGTATGTATATACCAAATTCGATAAGGCTTTTATTATCGATTTATCCATTATATTGGGTATAGGGTGGGAATGCTGTTTTAGTCATGTGATATCATTTTAACTCGCTGTAAATAGCTTGTATACAACACCCCTATAATATATATTAAGGTAAACACGATAATGAAAGAAATACCGAATTTCAGTTATGCATGTATATAACGTATAGATCTACTAAATATATGTACTTGTTTATACATTAAAGATCTGCAAAATATAGTATAATATTTACATATTATGTTCATGTTTGCAAGCTGTAAAACTGCAAACTATTTTGCATATTTTAACTAACAGATCTACAAAATATACGAGTATGTTCATGTATATGATTAGTGCATGTGCCTGTTTATTAGTTGAATCTTCCCAATGTATGTATATGTTTACCTTGTAGATCTACAAACTATGTAATAGACCTATATACCTGTATATCATATCTAGTTGAGCTGTGCCCCGACAAAACTTGTATAAGTGACTAAAAGTCCATATTCAGGTTTTTACATTTTCTAATAGATATATTTTTTCACTTTCATTTAATACCAAAAGTATTAAAATCGGACATCTGTTTCTCTTTTTATAGCAGTTCCAATATCAAGAACAAGATGCAAAAGCAAGCTACAAAATGATGATGCCATCGTGTCAGAATATACATAATTCTTAAAAAAAAAATTATGCAATACTTCCTCGTTGGTTTTATTCTATAAATCACAATTAAGCTTCCAAAATAACTTCGGACAAAGCGCTTAGTTTGTGATATCAAAACTTTGTTTGGGAAATACTCCATGTAACCAACATCACTTATACATGTACAGGTTTTGTCATGGCAGTGCTCATATATATTTGTATGTATGTGTGAATGGACATGTGTGGCTTGTAGACCTATACAAAATATATATGATAACTTGAATCTACAATGTGTTTTTAAATATTACATCTTCAAATTATATGTCAATACTTTATTCATCCTCGGTACCCAGGCTATTCATAACATATATGATACCCTGGGCAAATTGGCTTTGTAATGCATGAATATTCATTAGCATTTCTCGACCAATGAAATGTACAATAACAAAACAGAAGAAATCTCCTTTATGAAGAGCTATTGATGTCTTGCCTAACACGATCTGAAAGCCGCGATCTCATTGGATCGCTCAGAACCGCGATTTCATCCATAACTCCCCGGCAATTTCCGTATCGCATGAGGTGTGTGTCATTCGGCCAATCAAGCAGCTGGATTTAACCTCATTGATTATTCATGAGTACAAGATTTTTACAGTCAGCTTGCCGAGGGTATCATATATGTTATGAATAGCCTGAGTACCGAGTATGTACTTTATTATATAAGTGTTTCCATTGTATCTTCTATAACAACAAACATTGACATCACAGTTGTCAAGTGAGTGAGAAGTCTATTTTATGACAATACTTACATGTCAATGTTTTAATTTGTATATACTTAACACTTTTATGACACACACTTATTTGTAAAACAAATTGAAAATTATTTATTATATTGCATGATTAATTGCAAGAAGTTTAATTGATTTCATTTGTTGAGAGCAAGATAAACGTGTAATGAAGTAAAGTGTGATTTTTATGTCACTCATGATATAAAACTGAATTTGGAAACCAGTCTCAGGATGAAGCCTTGTCATTGGGTAATTTTACAACTGTGTTTGGAACCAACCAATCAGGTGCTTCATTTCTTAGACTGGTCCCCAATCTCAGATTTACAACTTCATGAATACATTATTTTTAGTCTGATATGTTTTTCTTGTGATAAACATACTTGTAGTAAAAAGTTTGACTATTTGAATAAAATTTATGTGATCAATCTCATAATTAAAAGTTGGTGCTTTGATCTTACATACGTTATCTTTCATTATTTCAAGGAGGTTAGTCATGTTTAACCCTGTTTTATTGACCCAATGTTGCAGACATAGTCGTAATTGCTGCCTTATCAATTGTATAGCCTGTTTGTTTAGATAGATTGGAATTTGGATTTCTGGCAGGTCGTACATAATCATCTTAAGTAGACCATTCAAAGATTTGATAAAGAATTTCCCATAGAGCTACCAACCTTAATACTATTAGAGCTACCATCAGTACTGTCCAAAGAGCTACCAACCTTAATGGTAATAGAGCTACCCACAGTACTGCCCAAAGAGCTACCAACCTTAATGCTAATAGAGCTACCCACAGTACTGCCCAAAGAGCTACCAACCTTAATGGTAATAGAGCTACCCACAGTACTGCCCAAAGAGCTACCAACCTTAATGCTAATAGAGCTACCCACAGTACTGCCCAAACAGCTACCAACCTTAATGCTAATAGAGCTACCCACAGTACTGTCCATAGAGCTACCAACCTTAATGGTAATAGAGCTACCCGCAGTACTGCCCAAAGAGCTACCAACCTTAATGCTTATAGAGCTACCCACGGTACCACCCATATAACTACCAACCTGAATGCTTATAGAACTACCCACAGTACCACCCATATAACTACCAACCTGAATGCTTATAGAACTACCCACAGTACCACCCATATAACTACCAACCTTAATGCTAATAGAGCTACCCACAGTACCAACCATATAACTATCAACCTTAATGCTAATAGAACTACCCACAGTACTGCCCATAGAGCTACCAACCTTAATGCTAATAGAGCTACCCACGGTACCACCCATATAACTACCAACCTGAATGCTTATAGAACTACCCACAGTACCACCCATATAACTACCAACCTTAATGCTAATAAAGCTACCCACAGTACCAACCATATAACTATCAACCTCAATGCTAATAGAACTACCCACAGTACTGCCCATAGAGCTACCAACCTTAATGCTAATAAAGCTACCCACAGTACTGCCCATAGAGCTACCAACCTTAATGCTAATATAGCTACCCACAGTACTGCCCATAGAGCTACCAACCTTAATGCTAATAGAGCTACCCACAGTACTGCCCATAGAGCTACCAACCTTAATGCTAATAAAGCTACCCACAGTACTGCCCATAGAGCTACCAACCTTAATGCTAATAAAGCTACCCACAGTACTGCCCATAGAGCTACCAACCTTAATGCTAATATAGCTACCCACAGTACTGCCCATAGAGCTACCAACCTTAATGCTAATAGAGCTACCCACAGTACCACCCATATAACTACCAACCTTAATGCTAATAGAACTACCCACAGTACTGCCCATAGAGCTACCAACCTTAATGCTAATAAAGCTACCCACAGTACTGCCCATAGAGCTACCAACCTTAATGCTAATAAAGCTACCCACAGTACTGCCCATAGAGCTACCAACCTTAATGCTAATAAAGCTACCCACAGTACTGCCCATAGAGCTACCAACCTTAATGCTAATATAGCTACCCACAGTACTGCCCATAGAGCTACCAACCTTAATGCTAATAGAGCTACCCACAGTACCACCCATATAACTACCAACCTTAATGCTAATAGAACTACCCACAGTACTGCCCATAGAGCTACCAACCTTAATGCTAATAGAGCTACCCACAGTACCACCCATATAACTACCAACCTTAATGCTAATACAGCTACCCACAGTACTGCCCATAGAGCTACCAACCTTAATGCTAATAGAGCTACCCACAGTACCACCCATATAACTACCAACCTTAATGCTAATATAGCTTCCCACAGTACTGCCCATAGAGCTACCAACCTTAATGCTAATAGAGCTACCCACAGTACCACCCATATAACTACCAACCTGGAGTGTATGCTTTAAGGTATCATACATAGTGGTCTCCCTTTAAATTCTTTGGAGGTAAACAAAACAGTGGAAAATCTAAAGAAATTAAACTTTCTTTCTGAGATCCAATTACTCGTAAAAGATAAAATGTGTAGGATGGAAAGCCATATTTACAAAGCATGACCTTTCCTGACAGATCCCAAGTGTTAGAAAGAAATACATTAGTGGGTAAACTAAACAAATGGAAATCGGAAACAAAATAATTAAGGCATCAGTATGGAATAAAACATACTTTAGGGTCCCTGGGTATAGAACACTAAATTTTAATGTGGAATACGGGAACAAAAAAAATACGTTCGAAGGGTAATATAATAAAATTAATCGGGGGATCGACTTGGGACAAAACAGGTCTGCAAAACGATTAAAATTAGCTACATAATGACGTATGAAATTGTTTAAACAATACCGGGGGGTGGGGGTTCAATCAGTGTTGACGGCATTCCAAGCTAGGACTTAGCTATTATATAAAAATTGTGTCCTGCTTCAAGGAGAAGGGCGTGTATTATTTTGGTTATGTCGAACTGTTTGCTGTTTTACTATAATCTGTTTGAAACCAGTAACTGGAGAACGCATAAATCTACAATAGTCAAACAGGGATATGTATATTGAAGGTCAATGAGTCACGAACTATCCACTCACATTTGACAAGTTGTCTTGGAGATATGTGTTGCATAACAATTCTTTCGACTATATAGGCCTTTCAAATGACCAAACCAATGTTCCTTTGGTTTCAATTAACAACCAGTACAAACATGCCTTTCCGTAAAAGGTCCAGATGAAACTTGACTATCATAGGTATGCCTAACCAGAACCTGAAAATTATAAACATTAAACATAAAATGTAAACATTATCACTTTTTGCCTTTTTTTGTTGTTGAAATAAAAACCGTAGGAGAGAATTATTTTAAAACACGCATGTCCACAAGCATCTGACAACTTCTCCACATGAATCAGAGGTAAAGGACACATAACCGTTGCCAAATGTCACGGAAGGATACGATCTGTCCAAGCTGGGAATCAAACCTGGGCACTTCGGGTGACTGCCAAGCGCTCTAACCACGGCGCTAACAGGTCGTGATACAAGCAACTCTAGTTTAAATTAAAAAAAAATTCTCACACACGATTGGAACCATGACAAGCTTTGAATGTAATAATTACAACACACACGTGTGTAGAACAATTTTAATGATAATTTCAAGCAACTAAGCATTTTCATTTTGTCCCAATATTACTGTTGATCAGTAAAAACTCATTAAATGACAATTCACCTTTTCTACCAAGTTCCACACATGTGACCCAAACCACTGAACGTGTTCTACTGATTACAAATGCCACATTTATCATACTGTTGTACATACATGTTTACCAGATAAAATCTCTTCATTTACAACACATCTATGCGACTATAAGTGCAAAATGAATGGTTTATCATATTGTATAGGCGTTAGTTTTATACTTCATGGCTCTAGTTACAGTGCAGGTGAGTAATTTTGTTTTTAACTGACCGGCATCCAACTTTTCACCAAACTGAATGAATGGTTCAAACTAATCCGGTCGCGTTTTATTTATTCCTATCACTGTTTGGTACGTAGAACGGTAATTATAAGAAGCTAAATTGATTTGTCACCAAACATTTGAATCTGCCACGGCTTTTCATGTATATCATAATTCATTGGCGTATGTATATCAAGTACTTTGCATCATAAATGTATATATGAATTTTCAGTCATATACGGCGACCGGTTGATCATAACTCCTGTCTTATCTTTAATTTAGACACGAGATAAATGCCTAAATATACATGTAGTATCAATGTACTCAGTATGTTTTTTTAAACAATACATACATAAGTAGCGATTTTATGTAAATCTTTGAAAGGTCAATGGTCAATACCACACTGGACCCGTAATTGTGTTTTCATGTACATCTATGTACGCGCTTTATTAAATTTATTTAACATGTAACAAACAATTCAAACTGTGTGTACCAAGCTTGCTAGTATTGTTGAATATATTCAAAAAATCAAATAAATGAACGGAAACAGAATTTTAACATATTGGTTGTCTTTATGTATTGTTTCTATGTGTTCATGTTATAACTCGACTCTTAACCACTAAAACTACGGCATATTACATGTAGCTTATTCTAATACGCGCCGATCATCATTTTTATAAACTTAAGATATTTATTGTTAATCACAGTTTCTTAAATTTAGAAAACCACTCAACGGCCTTGCCTACAGCAGCAGTCAATTGTATAAAACTGAATAACCATTTGGTTTGATTAAAAGATATCCAAAACTCGATTTGATTGGTTGAAATGTAGTTTGGCCAAGTAATGAGCCAATCAAATTGATTGAAATTACAGTTAACCTCAGGATAAAGTTATATTACTTTTACACAATTGGCTACAGGTTAATTTTCAAAACTTACATGTACATTTTGTCAGTACAATGCAATTGTCGGCCGAGACGTTCGCAAATTGATAAGAACTAATGTGTTCTTATCATGTTAAGTTCATTATTAAATCATACTAAATGGACGCTTTCTACCTCTGTTTCCGGTTTGTTTACACGGTTTGTAAATAGTGAAGTAACTGCTACACAATCCCCCTCAAATATAGCAGTAACGCCCTCCTTCAAAAGCAGGAGATATTACCGCGTAACTGAACTAAATAACACCCGCTCGGCTAATGGAAATCTTGCATTGTGACGTCACGTGAGATGTAATAAAATTCAAATATCTTACCACGTGGTTCGATATTGATATGAGGATCTGTTTACATGTTGTATTGTGTCAAACATTTATTAAAAGCGTAGAATTTGCTTTATCAACAGATGTGAGTACGTGTTTTGATGGTTGGTTGGCTTTTGAAGGCTCCTGCTACCTGTTTGGACATGATGCTGTTCATTTTACTGAAGCCGAGGTAAGATACTTCAACAACAATACGACCCGTAATGTCCCACGCTACATGGTATTGATCACAGTGTTACTATGTTGTAGAGTCATGTGGCGCAGAACCCAATATGCATTGTTTGCTTTTCGGCGCAGCCGTACTAACATGGTTTTGCTATTAGCATATCAGTGTTGTGTAAACCAATCAAATCTTACGCTAACCACTAAGGCAGTTTCACTTCAACCGAACAATGTTTGTAACCTTGACGCGGTTGATTGGTTAACCTTTCGATAAAGGGTAAGTAATCTTACCGAAATCCACTGAATTTCGGTGAATTTACCGAAATCCATTTTGGGGTCTGGAGTGACCAGCAATCGTAACTTCTCCGCAATTTTTTTATGTTGCACAACAAATCTTAATCTTCAAACTGCGCCGACCATCTTTATTCAAGACATTTCTTGTTGTCATAATGTGTGGATTCGTATTTCCTTGTTGTTATAGCAACTTTAACTGCGTGGTCGAATATAAAAAAAATATTTCGAATAATGACGAATCTCATATAATAGTCGTGGAAAACGATATCAAAAGTTTTTAATGACAGTTCCAAGGCTGTAAATCGCTGTATGGGTATTATTTCTTTTTGTGTTTTAGATGTACGTTAAATTTCTCTTTCGTCTGTGCAATTCTTTCACTTTGTATAAATGTTCATGTTATTTTCTCGCCACTTTTGGCCTATTATTGCCAGCTGTCTCGACTTGTCCTGTGATGTGTTCCATCCATTAAATTCCTCATTGATTATCTAGTTATCCTTTATGGTCGGCCATGCCATTCCTTACGCCCCTGTTCCCTGAAGTATTCATGTACCCTTGAGCCTCCTCAAATGTCTTATGTTTAATGTATTGTTGTTTTCCCGGAGGTCTGTGAGAAGAGGCACTGTCTTATCATTATGTATATGGCGTTCCCTGTAGCATCTTATTGTCTCTCTCTTTTACCACAATGGGTGGGTGGGTGAAAGTCTAAACTTTTGAATGTTTCGTTGGAGAGCCAGAACACGGGTTTTACTGACAGTGGCATTAACCATTTTTCAATGACATGTAAATGTTTCGACATAATAACTGATAAGCTGCATACAAAAATGAAGGAAATACTGTCAATGCCGCTTCAATTCTATCGAGTTTGGTTTGCGTTGGGTCCTTTAACTAAAAACAATTGTATGATAATTGCTTGAGAAACATTTAGAACGTTAAATATATACTGAAACGAAAAAGAAAGTGTGCACTTGGTTAGAGGGAATTTTTTTTATACTTATAGAAGAAAATATTGGCAAATTTGGTATCAAAATGTGCAAAAATGTATTGGCAACACGATGTTTTACTTTTAAGTGAAATTTGATAAGTATCAGAACATTGTTTTACGTGTGAATAACGTAGGGGTGAAAAGTAAAAGTTGCAGATTTGTAATGTTTTGTAACTGCTTTTTTGCCTTCGGATATTTGTCAAGTTACGTGACAATTAATCAGTATCTGTTGTGGCCTCCTCGTCTACGGATCAACGCAAGTATTCTAGATCGCATGGACCTGACGTAACGTCTTATGACGTCGGCGGGAATGGCGTCCCATTCATGAACTAAGGCTGCACACAAGTCATTGATATTGTTGATAACATGGTTTTTCCTTGCTCTCCGACCAAGCAAATCCCATAAATGTTCAATGGGATTCATGTCCGGAGAGCAAGCCGGCCAAGGTAAGACGTTAACGTTATTTCTAGCGAGATAATTCCTGGTAAGTATAGCAGTATGTGGCCTTGCGTTATCATGCATTACACAACCAAGGTTCTGTTGTAGGAAAGGAATAACAACTGGGCGTAAAACTTGGTCAACATAACCTTGGGCATTTAAATTACCATGAATAACAACAAGGTCTGTTTTCCTACCGCCCATAATACCTCCCCAGACCATTACACTACCCCCTCCAAAACGATCTCGCTCTAATAAACAGTTCTGGTCAAAACGTTCCCCTTTACGTCTAAATACCCGAACTCTACCGTCAGCAGTGCTAAGGTTAAATCGCGACTCATCACTAAAGAGCACCCTAGACCACATGGCACGGTTCCAACGGAGATGACGGCGGGCCCAGACCAGTCTGAGAGCACGATGTCAGTTATTAAGGATCTGGCCTACATAAGGCCTCCTAGCCCTTAACGGGTTTGCATTGGCCCGCAGTCGGTTTAGAATCGTATCCCTACATACGCCAAGCTCTCGCGCAGTGCTTGTAGCGGTTTTGAACCGATGACGTAAGTGCGTCAACGTCATATGTCTATCCTGACGTGCCGTTGTCACCTTCGGTCTACCGGATCGTGGACGATCTGTAACGCTTCCATTCTGATGGTAACGTCGTCGGAGTTTTATTATGGTATTTCTATGGCAGTTAAACTGCCTAGCGACGTCAGCAACGCTGACGCCGGCTGCGAGTTGCAGAAGTGCCTGAATTCGTTCGTTTTCTTGAAGCCGTGGCATCTTGTTTACGAGTGAAATTCAAAAGTGAAATGTGATTTATTATTGCATAACAAGTAAAGATATCGGTCAGGGTCAACCTGTACCTGTACACACGTTGCACGGGTAGCACGAGCGAAAAGTTGCATAATAGCCTGCTGTCAATTTGAAAGCCGTCTATGCGCTTAAATATAGGGTAAATGGGTGCAATGTGTAAAGGGTTATTTTCTTCACTCATGATGATAAATCCGTATATCTAAACTTTGTAACAATATGAAAGTGCACACTTTCTTTTTCGTGTTAGTATATTTCACCTGAAGTTAATTACACGACTCTGTTTTACATGTACATGTATATGCAAACAATAGTTCAGCTTGAAATGATTCGTACTTGCTAGTGAACTGATTTCATTGGAAATGTAAGATTGTACGTGAACATATTGACTTGGCTAAATATTTCGACACATCAATTGTAGGTATTGATTAGTTCTTGCGTAATAATTATTACATTTTCAGAGGCGGATCCAGGATTTGGTCTTAGGGGGCGTAACTTTTTGGTCATTTTTTGGTTTTGCTCAAGCCTTATAAATTTTTAAGTTATTGTACATAAAACCAATTCAGAATCGCTTATTTGAAAATCTTATAATTAAAGATCTCTGTATATTTTCGTATTTATACTCAGACATACATGTAAGGTTTGGGAATTTTAGGGGATCCGCTTGTGATTTTCTAAACCACAAAAAAACTCCGTACAGTCTCAACAACTCCCTTACAACGTTACATGTGTCCATAAAGTCCCAACCGTCAATCATATATGTTCTGTGAACATGTGGTTACCTATGATACGGTCTTCCTAATGCACACATTCCCTGATTTCAGAATTTTTGTCGTCAAAATCATAGCAGTCACCTAATTCATATTGAGAGTGATTTAGAGAATCGTTTCATTAAAGAATACCTGCGGGATCTTAAGCGTGAGTACATGTTTAGATACATCCACATTTCCATTACCTTCCTTATGAAGTTTTCGTATGTTTATGAATAAATAACAGAATTTATAAATACAGTAAACCCTCAATAATAAGACCACCCTTAGGACCCTTGAAAACTGGTCTTAATATTGAGTTCGTCTTAATGTTGAGGTTTAATAAGGAGCAAAATAGTGAAAATGAGCTTGAAATTTGTGTTCTTGATTGTTGTAAACAGGAACGAGAATTCTTCAGTTTTTCATGAATGCTGTTGTTGATATCACGATACCAAGTGGACTTCTATTGTTCTTGAATCACTCACATTTCTACTTCAAAGTATTTTATTCAATATGGAAATGCCGTACGGAGTAATGAAATTGGTGACAAAGTTTGATTCCTTACTCGTTATTTACACTTGTAAACCTCTCATGTATTCGTACGCGCTATTTTAAACAGGTTTTCAAAAACATATTTTTTTGGCTGAGGTACGTCGTTTGTCGTGTGGAGAGTTTAAACAAGGAGTTTAAGTTCAATAACTGTAGTTCTGGTTGACAGAATTTCACTAAACTTGGTGTAGAACAAGTTAGTATGGAAATTGCATTGGCCTGTTTGGTCTAAGTTAAGATCGCTGTTGCTAAAACCGACCAGAATACGTGTTTCTGCCCAATAACTTTAGAACCTAATGCGGACAGTTTAAAACAATGAATTTCCGTTCAATAACTATATAGTTCTGGTGGACAAATTTTCACTAAATTTGGTATATATCAAGTTTGTCTATTTGATACTGTATTTATGACCCCTTTGGTCAAGGTCAATGCCGCTGTTGCTAAAACCGACCAGAATAGGTGTATATGTACCGAATGTCGTTGATCGTGTGGAGAATGTATAACAAGGAGTTTAAGTTCAATAACTTTTTACTGTTCACTAAACTTGGTGTAGAACAAGTTTATTACATCTTAGTCTATGAAAATCAATTCAGTTTAATTTTGCGAAACTATTTGTTTAGGCAAAACTAACCATAACCTTGAACTTTGTACCAAATGTTCTTCAGCTCAAACCTGGTACATGGGATTAACTGATGAAGGTGTGGAGGGAACATGGAAATGGTTTGACACTGATAATCCAGCTGTTTTCACAGGTTTAGTTACAATCTTATTCTTCTAGCAACACACGTTCTTTGCTGTTGCGGTTCTTAAAGATGTATCTGGCGCATCTCAACATAAACTGTTTGGATTGGCTTCATTCAGTATTGTTGTTACATTGGCTAAACCATCTCCAATAAGAACCATTGCAATGTATAACCGATTGAAAATATCTTTTTTTACCATTACTACTAATAGAGAATACTTAATAAAATAGCCTAGTTGTTGAAAAACTGGAAGTTTCTTTTAATTTTATGATGTACAAACATCTTTCATCAACATGGCTCATTACATTATGAGGTCATTTTTTGTGAATGCATGTGTATTGATGTTTTAACTGTATTTTTCATGTTTGTTAAGATAAACAAAAGAACACAAAATGCTCATAATATAACTTTAAGATCTTGAAGAACTCCATGGTGTACACTTTGACCATAAATACAATATGAGTGTTTTAAGAAACATACAATTGCTCCATATATTGGACTGGTCAGATTAAGGTAGATGCTCCATTGAGCATATACAAAGATAATAATGTATGCCATCAACATACGTCCCTATGTGTTAATTAGGACGAAAAGCACCACGCGCACAACCTGTAATGTTCAGGAAGTGAACTTGGGGTGCAATGACACGGAGTGTATCGTCCGCAAATGTCCGAAAAAATATTTCGTTTATATAACAAACTAGTGATAAATGCGGGTACAATAGTTCTACATCGATCCGTTAACAATGAAGAAATTTCGGAATCTTGTTCTAAATAACACAGTCCTGACGCGTCTCGCGCATTTGTTGATAATGTACATTACCACCCTTGACGAAAGGCATTTAATATGATAGGAAATTTACACAACGTTTGAAGCATAGTTTATGTATGCCTGCCTATCGATGTGATTTTAAGGACATTAAAGTTAACTTTCAAAATGTACCGGGTAATTTAAGTGCAATTTTGGAAACATGAAAAGAGAGTTTTCAATTTGAATATTCAAAATGGTTCAGACTTTAACAACGTTTAGATGCTACATTTACAAATCTGGATAAAACTGCACCAGTGTTAAATAAACATATATAAATACATGTATACACGTGTTATCCTCATTTCTATTTACTTAATATTATAAATATACATTTTAAGCGGGGGACAGCATCGTGTATTTGAAAAAAAAGTCACAATACACTCTTGAAAAAGCTTGTCTGCTTGGTCACTAGTCTTCATTATACTGTCATATTGTTCGAAATAAATAAAGTAGATTAACTTGAATTATCTTATTTCATTCTTACCAATGGATTATCTTTTGAGAATCAAATTGACACATGATTTTACCAAACACTCTGCTTATAAACATTTCTATCAAAAGTGATAAACGACATACACGTTTAACTATTTAACTAGTTTGTATACATCTATCAGGTAAGGGAAGCGATTTGTTCCTTATCACGGATGGTTCGATAAAGATGGTTTGTCAATTTTGTCAATACAATAATTATGTCAGCTTTTACAAATTTTGTCTATGATTTTGTACGCTAGAATATCTTTTATTTTAATTTCTCAGTTATATCTGATTGTTTTGAATTTAACTACTATTATACTCTTCTTCAACACACACGCAGACTGGGATCCGAGCCAGCCTGGTAGAGAGCCTTATGATGAAGACTGTGCTGTATTCTGGAGTGGTTTCGATTTTAGATGGGGCGATGTAAGGTGCGGATCAAACTTCGCACCAATCTGCGAAATGAGGTATGTGTAGTTTTGTTGACTATATATTTAACAATCCTGATATCAATCAAGACATCACGTCACATCACAATTTAGGGTCACGTATGATATTTAGTGATAATTCCATTTTAATGAAGAAAAATATTAAAATGCGTACCCAACTTTGTTTATAAAGTAATACCTTACCTCAAGACCAACTCAATAATAAGACCACCTCAAAATTAATATTACAATTTTCAAGTTCATTTGCACTGTTTTGCTCGTATTCAATCTCATTAAGACGACCATCTCAATAAGAAGACCAGTTTTCAAGGGTCCCTAAAGGTGGTCTTATTATTGAGGGTTTACTGTATATACTCTGTCTTATCTTTTCCACTGATTTGTACTGACTCTTTAATGTGGTACACAACCAATATGTATTAAAAATGATAAGTTTGATGGGTAACATCCAATCATAACTTTTGCCGTAAGCAATACAGTTTCATTGGATACTAGAGGTAATATGGTGACTTAATTATGACGGTAGATCACGTCTTATTAACGAATACAATTATAGCAATCTATTATATTGGGTTCAAATAACTAGATGTCATTTAACGTTAAACATTGTTTTCAGAAAGACTGCGACTATTTCCTGGGTTATTTTTAGTTTTTGATGTTTTTTAAATAATAAGCTAAGATACTGTACCTATCTAAGACAAATACAATGTATAAACTTCACATAGCCTGTACAAATGCTTACTTTTTCAATCACATGAATGAATCTCAAATAACTTTACAAGCAAATCACTTTACAGGATGATTGTTTGATACATAGCATTAAATTTTTGATCGTGACCCCCAACATAAAAGTGAACATGGCTATTTTTATAAAATTTGAAGAAAACACTTATATACGCAGATGGCCATTTGTTGCTGGAAATGGTGGAACTGATTTGTTTGTTATATTATTTATCATTGAGGCTTGAAATACAAATTTTGCATTTTGTCTGTATGTTGGCCTAGATTTATTGAAAATTCAACGTGCTCTGCTGAAGTTTATCTTTCAGTTCCACAATCATGTCGTTGAATTTTCTTACATGAAATTTGTACCACATATAAAGTTCAGTAATATTGCTCGCCCCTTTTGTTGAAACACATTATACTGAAGAAAACGTACATTCCAGACATTGAATGCATTTGATTTCAACATTAATATATAGCTTGTCCAAGAGTATGGCAAATCATTTGTCAAATGTGACACTTACCCCAATTTATCACAGTATATTTGGGATATCTCTAACGCTTGATAAGGTATGCAGATAAAACGCGTCTTCAATGATATGTGTGTCTCATTGTTTTACAAGTACGGTAAAACCTCACTTAAAGACCACCGCAATAATAAGACCACCTCAAAATTAAGAACACAATTTTCGAGTCCAATTTCATTGTTTTGCTCAATAATCGACCTCAATTTTAAGACTACCTCAATAAGAAGACCAGTTTTCAAGGGTCCCAATAGTGGTATTACATGTATTGAGGTTTTACTGTTCATTTCAAGTTACTTTGTTCTAAAGTGAGTAAATATTTAGTCAAGTATTGAACAAAACTAAATGATTATACATTATTCACAGTGTGTTAAATTCAGTTATTGGAATTTATTTCAGTAAGCAGTTTTACTTTGATTCGATTTCTCTTTGCAGAAGCACATACAACGAAGGAATTATCGGCTAACATTGTTGACGGGACTGATACAGTGCTTTGTGCTTATTATAAATAAATGAAGGAAAATTCCGAGCTTTGTATTTTATGACTGCATCACTGGTTGTTATGATATACGTATATATTGGCCAAAATCCGCCATTTGGTATTTTTCATTACATTATGACGATTTGATCTTGAACAGTGATTTTGAAAGGTTTACATCCACTTTTGTGGTGATTCGATTGCACAGTAAATGTTGCTGCTTACTGCAATGAAAATCAAATTCATCCAGTTGCCTTTTAGAAACTATTTATACAGCACTGACGGGTAAGCACTTTTGAGCAGTATAGTAACCGGTGTGAAGTTAGCAGTAATAGCAGTAACAGCAGTATTATTGCAAGTACTGCCAGCAATAACAGAAGTATTAATGCTATTACTGCCAGCAATAACAGTTGTATTAATGCTATTACTGCCAGCAATAACAGTAGTATTAATGCTGGTACTGCTGGATAAGGTAGCCGGCAGTGATGCGATGTTTATTACTGCCATTATAATTGGTTTACAGCAGTTATAGCAGTAATACTGCTACCTCTTCCATCAGTACCAGCTGTTACTACCATTACTGCTAACCTCACACCGGTCAGTATATTTTTTCGTTTTATCGACAATGCGTGATGGTAGTGCGAGTAACTAGACAGAATGAAGTCCTTGGAGTAAGTACTCATAACCGTTCGAGATATATATTATCTAATTGCATATATTAAGTGGAAATATAAAAGAGACGATCTATAGCAATAAGACATAACACATGTAGCGTTAAGATGGTTACGAACCGGGGTTCTTGAACAGAGTCATATACAGACATTTAGATCTGTGTTTCTGACCTGAAGTTTGTGCTATCGGTCTCTATGTCCATTCATTATCCTAAACAGGCATCGAGACAGAGACGGATATATAACAGGTAACAATACAGAGCTTAGATGTAACATGGAATTTCACTGTCTATCGAAAAAAGTGGCATACTCGCTAATCCAGGAGACTATCTTATGTTTTAAGATAACTAACAAAGTGGTGTCGCTTCAAATACTTGGGGCAACAGAACAGTGGAATACCTAAAGTAATTATACTTGCATTTCAAGATTCGCTTACTTTTAAAAGAGAAACTATAAATCAGGGAAAGCCATATTTATAAAGCATGACCTCTCCTGACATATCCCGAGGGTTAGAAACGATTCTGCAAAACGATTAAAACTTGTATTAGCTGATTTACTATTTAGTCCAAACCAATGCCTGGAGAACGCATAAATATACACTAGTCTAACAGGGATCAGTATATTGAAGGTCAATGGATGGGTCACTTACTATCCACTCACTTTCGGCAGGATAATTTTGAGATATATGTCGCATAAGCAAACGATTTTAACCGGGTTTAACGCCGCTTGTCAACAATGTTATATATATTCGGATTCCAGTTGACCAAACCAGTTTTCGTGGAATTAATTAACAAGCAAGCTTAATCATTACCAATTAAGTATCTCTTTTAGAAACAAATAATTACAACAAACATGTGTCTAGAAAAAATGTAATTTAATAATTTCAAACATCTGAGCATTTTCAGATGACTATACACTTTCTCTACCAAGTTCCATGCCTATGACCCCATCAACAGAAAGAAAGATTACAAATGTCACCGTTATCGTTTGTTGTACATACATATTGTTCACCAGATAAACTCCGTTCATTTACAGGACATCTGTGCGACTTTAAGATAGTGAATAATGAATACTTTATTATGTTGTATAGGCATTAGTTTAGTACTTTATGGCTCTAGTTACTGTGAAGGTGAGTAGTTTTGTCTTTAACTGACCAGTGTCCAACGAACAGCGAACTGTCAAATGAATGTTTCAAAAGATTCCGGTTACGTTTTATTAATTTCTATCAATCCTGAATGGTGCAAAGAAGGGTAAATGTCTGTAGTTTAGTGCTCGGTGGGTTTGTCACCAAATATTTAACCCTGCTACTCCATAAGATTTTATTTCAGAATTCATTGGCGTATATTTGTACTTTGCATCATATATGAATTCTCTTTCTGACATATTTAAACGTTTCTTCCATTTCATTATTTTGAGTCATACTTTATTTTATTATTGTCATATGATTATCGGGAGTAATACCATTACAGAAGAAATATGAGGTTTATGTCATTTATAAAGCCGCTTTTCAACACCTTTTCAGTAACATACGGCGGCATGTTGATCTAACCAGTTTTCCTAATTGAGTATCAGCCAATACACTAACTTTCTGTTCCCCAAGCAACTGACAACTTCTCAACATGTGTAGGACATTACCGTAGCCAATGTCATGGAAGAACATAACTTGCCCAACTCGGGAATCGAACCTGGATCTGCCAGGTGACAGTCTAGCGCTCTACCAACTGAGCTGGCTGAGCGGGCTAGAACAATATAATGATGCGTGTTAACAGTAATAGAAATGCAGGCGCTAGAACATGTTACATTTATCAATACTTGTGTATACAAATAACTAGCAACATGCTTTCATCTTTCTGGTCTTTTTATATGATACTATTTACTTCTGTGGTACGATAACCAATGAACAAAAATACGAGCTACCATTTTAACAAGAAGCTTAACAATTGGTTCACCTGGTATACAAGTCACGTCAGTTGAACTTTAAGCATGAATGAACACGTTCATAGACTTCTCGGTGTCGAATTATTGGCTAGGGGCATAGCCAGGGCTACTAGAAGGAAATGTGTACGTAAGCGGTCTAGGGTCAAGGTGCATGTTCCCACGAACATTTAGTTTTCGAGAACGCTTGCGGTGCAATGTAGTGTCCTTTTCACGAGCAAGAGAGTCAATTACAAAAGGCTGACTGTCGGTCATATTTGAAATATATTGAATAAAGAAACTTTCACACGTGCAGTTCTTTCACTTGATATAATATTCATGTTCTTTCCCCCTTTCGGCCTACTATTGCTGGAATTCTTAACCTGTTCCGTAATGCATTCCAACCATTCACCAATTTTCCTGTTGTTGTCCCCCAAAAGTTTCCTTGATTGTTCTTTATGGTCGGCCAGACCATTCCTTGCACCCCATTTCCCATATAAGTTTTCAATTGCACCCATATCCCATACTTATTTTCCATTGCACCTCCTCAGTGCCTAATATTTTGTATAGACAGTTGTTTTTCTGGGGGTCTGTGTAGGGAGGCATTTTCTTAGAAAGTGCATGTTGTGTTTCATGGAACAATTAAATCTGTCTTAAAAAAGATATAAATCTGAAGATTTTTATCATACACTTATAATGAAAGTGTACCACAGAGTAACAAAACTATTTAAAATGATCGGCATTACGAATTTTGATAAGATGAAGGAAACATATCTGCAAAATAACTTCATATTATTCTGTCCTAGACATTATCGGCGCAGCCGTATTATGCTTTTGCGACTCGAATCACAGCGGTGCGTAAGTCAATCAAATCTAAAGATAAATGTCGGAGCAAGTTTTGGACAGCCGAAATTCTTTTGTAAACTGGATGCTGATTGTTCAAATTTGTACGCTGTAAACGTAAAAGTAAGATTGTCAAACATTTATTAAAAACTTATCATTATCTATCAACAGATGTGAGCACGTGTTTTGATGGTTGGTTGTCTTTTGAAGGCTCTTGCTACCTGTTTGGACATGTTGCTGGTCCTATTACTGAAGCCCGGGTAAGATCACTTAAATTAATCACTTACTGCGTGGTCGAATATAAACACATGTTTCAAATAATGACGAATCTCAAAGTCGTGGAAAACCAAAATAAAGTTTTATAACACTAGGTGTTTGACAGTTAGAGAGCCAGCACATGGAAATCACTGAAATTCAGCGGCATAAAACATGTTTAATGACATGTAAATGATACGACATAATTACTGATAAGCGACATATAAAAAAGAAGGAAATACTGTCCCACTCAGAGACAATCAATGTCGTTGTAACCAAATCGGTACAAAAGTGTGTTAATGTCGCTTCCAGTTCTATCCAGTTCATGGCACATTACTCTGCGTTTGGACCTTTCAGCGAAACAATTGTATGTGAATTGCTGCAGAAATACTTAGTGCGTTCAATATATTTAACGTGAAGTGAAATACATGACACTAGTTGATAAGTAAATATAGTTGAACCTGCAATGGATCATACGTGCTAGTGAAATGAGTTCATGGGAAATGTAAAATTGCGTGTGAACGTGATGAATTGGCTAAATATTTGACACATCGATTGTAAGTATTGAGTGGCTGCTTGTGTAATAACTATTACATTTTCTAACCACAATAATGAAACAAAATCTTTGCATTCTCAACAACTTACTTATAACCTTACACGTGTCCATAAAGTCCAACAGTCAAGCACATGACATTGTGTTCTGTGAACGTGTGGTTACCTATGATAAGGTCTAATAAACACATTCTCTGATTTCAGCATTTTTGTGACCAACATCATAACAGCCACCTTATTCACATTGAGAGTGATTTAGAGAATCGTTTCATTAAAGAACACCTGCGGGAACTTAAGCGTGAGTATATGTTTAAATACTTCCACATTTCCTTCCTAATAACGTTTTCGTAGGTTTATAAATGAATTACAGATGTTTGTTTGTGATTTTTAATGAAAAGTTTGAATTTATAAATAATTCTCTTGAGTAAAAAAAACTATTCTGTGTTGTGAACAGGAACGAGAATATTTCAGTTTTTCACGGATCATGTTGTTGCTCCCTATACCAATTGGTCTTCTGTTGTTCTTTGATTACTCACACTTCCTCTACACAGTATTTTATACCATGTGGAAATGCCGTACAGAGTAACGAAATTGATGCCAAAGTGTGATTCCTTACTTGTTATTTACGCCTTCAAAACTCTCTTGTATTCGTTCGTGCATTTTTATACAGGCTTTCATAAAACCAGGTTATTTGGGTAAGGTACGTCGTTGGTCGTCCGGACAGTGTAAAACAAGGAGTTTACGTTCATTAACAATAGTTCTGATGGACGTTTCAATGAATTTAGTATATGACACGTTTGTTTGAAGCTCTCTTTGGTATTGTATTTAAAACCTGTTTGGTCAAAGTCAATATCGCTGTTGCTAAAATAGAAACAAAAACCTGTTTCTGTCCAATAACTTGAGTAGCTAGCGTACATGGAGACCAGGCTATTGATTCTATTTGATGGGGCCGATGTATTGATACTAAGTATTTGGAAGCAGGGGGCTCCAGGTCAAGGTCACTGTTACCATTATCAGAAAAAAACAAAGAGTTTGTTATCTTAAGTAGTACGAATTAACCTATTGTCACAAAATGTGACTTATAGAAAGTTGGTGTGGGTTATCAGGCCTCTAGTTACTCTAGGATTGTTGTCAAAGTCGATGTTACTATTATTATCAAGGTAAGCGGTTTTGGATGAATGACTTGACTAAGGAGTATGATATTGTGACGCAACGTTGAATGTAGATGGCTTGTGAGGAAAGCCAGCGTCATATCGCACATGGGACGGCTGGGAGCAATGTCAATGTTGATTTTGCTACAATTGAGAAATAATATCAGTTCAATAATTGCATTTCAGGCGTTCCCTGCAGCAACATATTCTCTCTATTTTCTTGTATTAGACGCATGGCGTCAGTTTTTATTAATAAACTCCTCTGATTAACGCCGGTTCAACAATGCCGAGACTTCCGATTTTTCCAATACCGGATGTCGTAGGCATTTAGTGCAGAGTGCTTATACCCGAAATGATTTTAGTCGAATACATTTCATTTAGATACGAAAAGTAAATAAACGAAGCATAATTTTAATGGGATTTTGTTTGTCATTAGTATTGTATCAGTATTCAGTTGTTAAGTATATATGTTCCATCTGAGTCTATGAAAATCAATTCAGTTGAATTCTGCGAAACTATACATTTACGAGAAACTAACCTTGGAATTGTCTTAGTACCTGTGAAATATGTGCTACATTTTCTGTAGCTCAAATCTGGTACATGGGATTAACAGATGTAGATGATGAAGGAACATGGAAATGGTTTGGCACTGACAACACGGCTGTTTTCACAGGTTTAGTTACAATGCTATTTATCTAGCATCAAACGTCCATCGCTGTTACGGTTATTACAATCTTGATGCACTCCTTGGTGTATACAGTGACGATAAGTACAATATGAGTGTTTTAGGAAACATACAATTACGGCATTGAGTGTATATTGGACTGGTCAGATTAAGTTGTTCGAAATGAATACACTATACTATGAATCGACTTCAATAATTTTATTTCCTTCTAACTGATGGATTGTCTTTGGAGACTCAAATTGACACATGATTATACCAAACAATCTGTGTATAAAGATCTTTATCTAAAGTCATTAACGATATAAACGTAAGGCGATCAATTTGTGTTTTAGGGCAGTAACACACTATTTTACCATTTTGTATACATCTATCAGGCAATGGAAGCGATTTGTGCCTTGTCACGTGTTGATCGATGCAGATGGTTTGTAAGTTATGTCCTTGTAATAATCATCTCAGCTCTTACCACTTCCGTCTGTGATATTGTACTCTAGTATATAATTTATATTAATATCAGCTGATTTTAATAAATAATATTATACTCTTCTTCAACACACACAGACTGGGATCCGAGCCAACCTGGTAGAGAGCCTTATGATGAAGACTGTGCTGTATTCTGGAAAGATTTCGATTTTAGATGGGGCGATGTAAGATGCGAATCAAACTTCACACCAATTTGCGAAATGAGGTATGTGCAGTTTTGTTGACTGGCTTGAAATTACTAGATTGTGTCTACATATCTAAGACAAATATATGCATTTACTGCTCATTGCCTGTACAAATACTTACTTTTTCAATCTAATGTTCGTATAGCTATGGTGTTATGGGATGAAATCACAAATAACTTCACAAGCAAATCACTTTAAATTTGTGATCGAGATTCCAACTTAAAATTCAGCATGGCTGTTGAAATTCAAGATGGCTGCCAATTTTATGAAATTTAAAGAAAACGCTTATACGCGGCATCTAATGCTGCAAAACTGATTAGTTTGTTATAATATTTATCATTGTGAATTGCATTACACATTTTGAAAGCCTGTATGGTGGCCAAACAAATCAAGATGACCGACGATCTTTTTCGTAAATTTAGATTTATTAATAAATCAAAGTGGTTTGCTGAAATTATTCTTTCAGTTCCACAATCATGTTCTGGAAAGTGTTTCCATGAAATTTGTACCACATATAAAGTTCAATAATATTGCTCGGTCTTTTTGTTGAAACAAATGATATTGAAGAAAACGTACATTCCAGACATTGAATGCATTTGAATTAAACATTAATATATAGCATGTCCACGATTATGGCAACTCATTTATCAAATGAGAGACTTACCCCAATTTATCATACTACATTTGGGATATCTCTAATGCTTGATAAGGTATGCAGATGAAACACGTCTTCAAGGACATTTGACTGTGATTTTTTCTAGTCAGCATTGATTTAAATCTTTCACGTGTGTCTCATTATACATTCCGAGTTACTTTGTTCTAAAGTTTGCACATATTTAGTCAACTATTGTGTTCAATTAAAAAAACTTGATTCAATTTATCTTTGCAGAAGCACAGACAATGAGGAAATTATCGGATAAAATTGTTTTAGACGACGTCTTTGGTGAATTGTTGAAGGAACTGATCCAGCGCACTGTGCTTAATATATCAAATAAATGAAGGATAATATCGAGCTTGTTATTTTATGACTGCAACACTGGTTGTTATGATATAATTATACTGGTCAAAGGAGCTTATCCGTCATTTGGTATTTTTTCCTTTTCCATACATTATAAAGACTTGATCTGAAACGGTGAACGTGATTTTGACAGGTTAACACCCTCTTTTGTGGTAATTCGATTAAACCATTACTGTTACAGCATACTGCAATGAAATTCAACATGAGATGTATGCAGTTGCCTTTACAAACTATTTGAAACTGGTGGGTTAGTACTTTTGATCAGTATAAATTGTCGTTTTATCGACAATGCTTAATGCTATAGTGCGAGTAACTAAATAGCATGAAGTCTTTGGAGTAATTACGGATAACCATTCAAGATTTATGTTATCAAACTACATATAAGTTGAAATATCAATGAGATGATGTACATGTATATACATACGATATAGAAGGTAACACAGGATTACGAAACGGTGTCCTTGAATAGAACAATAGATACACACTAATCTGTGTTTCTGACTGAAGGATGCGACATCCGGCAGCCAATTGTATAAAACTGGATAACCATTGGGTTTGGTTAAAATATAACCAAAACTAGATTTTATTGGTTGAAATGTGTTTCGGCCAAGTAATGAGCCAATCAAATTGATTTAAATTACAGGTAACCTCAGGTTAAAGTTAGCCTATTTTTAAACAAATGGCTACTGTAGGTAACAACACAGAGCTTAGATTAAAATATAAGTTATCGATGTAATAGATAAAACATCAGAAGTAAGATCTGCGACACTAGGCTGTGGATTTATATGTTAAAGTTTACTATATCATAGAATGATTAGAATGATAGAAAACATTCCAATACTAGTATGCCAAAATAGTTCTATATATAAACTATATCTATATATCATGTCGTTTCTCACCCAAACACAAACACGTTTTGGGAGACTCTTGTTAGTGTTGTTGTTGTTGTTTTTGGGAGAAGTTGGTGTTGCATGTGTGTTGTCAAGTTGTTATCTATAATCATGGACACATTCTCAAATGCCTGTGACATCTTTAGTTTCTCAATTAATAAAAAAAGACTCCGATTATGGACCAAGCTTCACCAGCACCGCCGTGTATAATAATCCAATGACAAGGACTAGAAGTGGTTCACCAGCTCCACCGTGTTTAACTGTCCAATAACAAGAACTGGAAGTGGTTCACTAGCACCACCGTGTTTAACTGTCCAATAACAAGAACTGGAAGTGGGTAACTAGCACCACCGTGTATAACAGTCCAATGACAAGAACTGGAAGTGGGTAACTAGCACCACCGTGTATAACAGTCCAATGACAAGAACTGGAAGTGGGTAACTAGCACCACCGTGTATAACAGTCCAATGACAAGAACTGGAAGTGGGTAACTAGCACCACCGTGTATAACAATCCAATGACAAGAACTGGAAGTGGGTAACTAGCACCACCGTGTATAACAATCCAATGACAAGAACTGGAAGTGGGTAACTAGCACCACCGTGTATAACAATCCAATGACAAGAACTGGAAGTGGGTAACTAGCACCACCGCGTATAACAATCCAATGACAAGAACTGAAAGTGGGTAACTAGCACCACCGTGTATAACAATCCAATGACAAGAACTGGAAGTGGGTAACTAGCACCACCGTGTATAACAATCCAATGACAAGAGCTGGAAGTGGTTCACCAGCACCACCGCGTATAACAATCCAATGACAAGAACTGGAAGTGGTTCACCAGCACCACCGTGTATAACAATCCAATGACAAGAACTGGAAGTGGTTCACCAGCACCACCGCGTATAACAATCCAATGACAAGAACTGGAAGTGGTTCACCAGCACCACCATGTATAACAATCCAATGACAAGAGCTGGAAGTGGTTCACCAGCACCACCGTGCAAAACAGTCCGTAGGCATGAACTGAAAGTGGTTCACCAGCACCACCGTGTATAACAGTCCGATAACAAGAACTGGAAGTGGTTCACCAGCACCACCGTGTATAACAGTCCAATAACAAGAACTGGTAGTGGTTCACCTGCACCACCGTGTAAAACAGTCCGTAGGCATGAACTGAAAGTGGTTCATCAGCACCACCGTGTATAACAGTCCAATGACAAGAACTGGAAGTGGTTCACCAGCAAAACCGTGTATTACAGTCCAATGACAAGAAGTGGAAGTGGTTCACTTGCACCACCGTGTATAACAGTCCACTGACAAGAACTGGAAGTGGTTCACCAGCACCACCGTGTATAACAGTCCAATAACAAGAACTGGAAGTGGTTCACCTGCACCACCGTGCAAAACAGTCCGTAGGCATGAACTGAAAGTGGTTCATCAGCTCCACCGTGTATAACAGTCCAATGACAAGAACTGGAAGTGGTTCACCAGCAAAACCGTGTATTACAGTCCAAGGACAAGAAGTGGAAGTGGTTCACTTGCACCACCGTGTATAACAGTCCACTGACAAGAACTGGAAGTGGTTCACCAGCTGTACCGTGTATAACAGTCCAATGACAAGAACTGGAAGTGGTTTACTAACTCATGCGTGTATAACAGTCCAAGGACAAGAACTGGAAGTGGTTTACCAACTCCTGCGTGTATAACAGTCCACGAACTAGAACTGGAAGTGGATCACCAGCACCACAGTGTACAATAATCCAATGACAAGAACTGGAAGTGGTTCACTAGCACCACTGTGTGTTACAGTGCAAGGACAAGAACAGGAGGAGGTTCACCAACTCCATCGTGTATAACAGTCCAATGTCAAGAACTGGAAGTGGTTCACCTGTTCCACTATCACACACATACTTTCTTTGGACGTAGAGCTCAACAAGCGTATAGGCAAGGCATCTTCTAAACTCACCAAGAGAGTCAAATGCACTTGTGTTGTCCTACTTGACTTCACCGAATTTTCACTCTCAGCTTACAAACATAGCTTGATTTTAAAGACCTTCGCAATTCTATGCTATAAAAGGAACATAAGTATTGCTATACATTGTTTATCAAAGATAACACTGTACACAAAACACGAAAACTTCAAAATAAAATGATCTCTATATGTTGAGTTCTGTCTGAAGTTCGGACACTCGTTTTCCTATCACTTCTGTCTGGATGCTAAAATGTGACCAAACAAACATTAATAAATTATCAATTATCAAGAAATAGATATTCTCTGTCTTTATATCAATCTAAAAGCTGACTCTGTAAAAACGACATTTTGTATCATTAGTGTTGTTGTTATCAATAAGTATTATAATTATATCAATATTTTTACACAAAATGTCGAACAATGCAATTGAAATATAGGCAACTTAATTGAATAAACAAAGTTTGCGCACAGTCAACTTATATATAAATTTTAATTCATGAGGTTTGGTTCAATAATAAGTGGACGGTCAAAGACACACTAGTTGCAATGCATTATAAAGTACCAAAAAGCATCCAGGTTATATTATCCCTATGTTTTGAGCGCAATATATATACAGATCTACAGTCAGAGTGAACGTAGTCATAGCATATCAATAATATTATACGATACAAAAATATGGTAAGTAATACATACTCCTTTTCACAAATAGCTCTCCACTTGTAAGTGCACGCGTCATCCATCCAGTGATATGCGTACGGTGATGCGCTGTATATATATGCACAATTACCACTCGCACCCTCATTTGGTTGCCCTGGGTACCAGTCGGTGTACGTAGCAGTCTGGTCATTATGATACCATGTCCATACTCCTTCAATTATTTCGTCCGTCAGTCCGATCCAGTGTCGATTACCTGAGAAACAATATCTGAATACTGGATCGATATGGTCTGGTTTTTCATAGATTGTCAACTTCACAATACCGGCTTGATATTAGAATTAGCAAACGATTGTTTATTGTGGGTTTTTAATCTTACATATTTTACATAGATTATGAAACAAGTTCTTATAACTTATACGCATAACTCTCGTTGATTGCTTCGTGGGTTACTAACCAGTGCTCCAGTCAATAGTACTACCCACAAACCACCCATTGTGTCTGTTTTTTCAACAATTTTGAAACAGGTTCTTACAACAGTTTTTTTACTGACACTTATCACTCTCGACGACTGATTCCAGGGTACCAACCAGTACTCGTGATGCCAATGATCAAACCTCAGGCGACAGCTTACAATTGGAAGTATACTAGTGCATCAGGGTTTCAACATTAATCCAATGATTTAATATGGTATACTCACTGTTCAGTTGACTCAACACGCTCCCAATGAAAGCGTTTTCTGCAGCTGTCTCGATGGCAACAAGGTGTGACCCGTAATGTGAGCAAGTACGCTGTAAAAGTACTATAATATCAGCTTTTGGATTTTATAAGAATTCAGAGCAATTGACAGTACGGAAATAACAATGCATCACCAACATGAAAGGCTAAAAGCAGGCTTACCATTATCACTAATATATCAGATATCATGTTTGGATATTCAGCCATATTCGTCTATTCTTTCATTAAGATGTAAAGTATTACAGACACTTGCAATATTACGTTACGTAAACGATGTTTTAATTATATTGCCACTTCAAGAGCGCAATAAAAGCGTGCAACATCATGAACAATTTGCATCTTCAAAATAATACGGTAGATTCAACAGAATGAACTTTCATATAAAATAGATGCGCATTATTATGTTGCATAAAAAGCGAAGGAGTAGATTTTTTTTATCTCCACCCGTTTGTAAGATGAATCTCATGATGATGAATTGATTGAGTTTGTAAATTAATACATTACTAATAGAACTAGAGCAATGAAACCTTAACAGTTTTGTCGTTATACTATATAATCTAATCCTTAATGTCTGACAAAACCTATGCAAGAAAAGGAATCCATCCGTGGTTTCCCGGATCGGACGCTGATGGAAACATCCAACACTCGGATAACTATTAAGACGCCTAAACAGTAATCCTCGAGCTGAGTATTTATATCTGAACCAGAGACCAAAATCATACTCTTCATATAGGCAACCAAACAATTGTGGAATAATAAAAGTACACACTTCTGCATCCTTAAATGTCTCGTCTTGATGACCAAAGAAATAACAAGAATCCATAAAATATGTCCACCCATTTGGACAAAAAGCAAAGCATACACTGATACCTGAAATATATGAGACACGGTGAAAACAGGTCGAGATTCGTCTGTGGTTTTTACAATGTCTGAATCAAAGGCAAGTGAAAGAGTTAAATATCTGGGTCATTGTCAGTAAGAGTGATTTTAAAAGATGTTAAGAACTTGTTTTGCAAGCGTTGTATACAAAGAACGTGTAAACAAAATATAATCGATATGAAATATCACAGAATAATATAAGTGTTAATCCATTATTATATTGTTGCCACAGACCGCATTTACTGATGAACCATTAAACGGACAACAAGCAATTTAACAGAGAGTTACTCCGATGACATCAAGCCAGTAGATTTTCCGCGAGACTAACTTATGTAATGTCGACGATTAGTGTATTGAACGCGCACTGTAAAAACACAATTGCGAAACGAGCTTAGAGTTTAGTTACATGTGTATACTTCTATTTACTGATAATATATATCAATATGACAATTATAGTCGTTCAGTACAATTCATGTTATCTTCAGTTGTATTGTCCTCAAAAATTGCATTGAAAGATTTCGAGTTTATTCACAGCTTGAAACACATGAAGTGCGTAATATGAAAACCCAACACAAGAAAATAACAGTAAAAAATGAAATAAAAGTAATTCATATAATATAATGAACTTGCTATGTAGTATCAAAAATTCAATACATCATAAAATACGAAGAGAAAGGAGTTGAAAGAACACGAATGGTATGAGACTAAGGAATTGTACATGGGGGAATGAGAACTTGGTATTTACTCGTACATAAAAATCATATAGCATTTAACAGCTTTTGAATTGTAAGTAAAATATGTTATATAATATGATACGAATATGACAAATGTACGTAAGGTGAGACATTAATTGTTGAAAAAAGATTGTACTGGCTTTCCATACATTTACAAGTTAAAACATTCCGTTTTTTATTCAAGAAACAGGGTAGATCGATTTAATTCGAATATTTGAGAAAAGAAGGAAAATAAAATGTTACCGATATAAAATTGTAGGGTGACTAGATACCACTTCTTAATCGTCTGCATTTTTCCCCCTGAAATTTTATCCGTAAAAGTAGTGTAAACAACGTCCTATTTTGTAGAACTCCTTATCACGACAATGAAAATGTCACGTCCGTATGATTGCGAATGTGGGAATGATCTCTTTATGTGACTGTCTTTGAGTTTGAGCTGATAAACTGTCAATTAAATTTAGGCTTGCAATTGTTCATATTGTAGCAAATCAGAAATGTGTTATTATTATTATACCAGATTTGTTGAGCGCCCTTTTCATAAAAAATATACGTTCAAGGGCGCTTTACAATTAAACATGTGACATATCGCAGATATGTGGAATCACAAAAATGACAAATTTTAACATATTAAACCAATTCAAGTGAAACTCAAATGTTGTAAAACACACACACACATAAAAAGTCTTAAAATGCTACATGCGAATAAAATAAGCATAAAAATAATAGAATAAGAATAAGAATGTCATCAACATGAAAAACAAATATATATATATTATCTATACGTTGTAGGAAGTTTTGAAAAGGTGTGTTTTGAGAGCTCTTTTGAATGAATTAAGTGATGAATCTATTCTGAGATTGTCCGGGAGAGAATTCCATAGTTTTGCGGCAGCAACTTTGAAACTCCTATCACCGTAAGAGACCAGTCGACATTTTTGTGGCACAAGGGTGGTTGCTGCATTTGCTGATCTCAGGTTTCTAATTGGCACGTAAGCCTTAACTAAGTCTCTCATGTAAACCGGCGACTGCCCATGCAAGGTCATGAAAGTTTGAAGGATAATTTTGTATTTAATTCTATCGTGTATTTGAAGCCAGTGAAGATCTTTAAGGATTGGTGTTATGTGTTCAAAACGGGTTGTTTTCGTAATGAGACGGGCAGCTGTGTTTTGAACAGTTTGCAGTTTGCTCATTGTTGATTTTGGCACGCCATACAAGAGAGCATTGCAGTAATCCCACCGTGATGTCAAAAGCGAGTTTATAAGAGTCTTGGTGGCATCAGTTGTCAAATATGGCCGAATGTGACCAATCTGTCGTATCTGGCCATAGCATGTTCGAGTCACCGAATTAACGTGCTGGTCCATGTGCATGTTCGAATCAAGCGTAACACCAAGGTTTCGAACAGTTTTTGATGGTTTTATACTCGAACCGCCAATTTCCAGTTCTAGATTTTCAACAAGTTTGCAGTGTTTTTGACTTGAAAAAAGAATTAATTCAGTTTTGTCTGCATTCAATTTTAACATGTTTGAATTCATCCATGAGATGATTTCTTTTAGGCATTGTTCAACTCGCGTGATTGTGACTTCCTTTGATTCTTGGTCAGCCGGCTTAAACGATAGATAGAGTTGGGAATCATCTGCATAAAAATGGTGGTTTAGACCATGATTTTTACAGATAGACCCGACAGGCTTAGTGTACATCGTGTAGAATTTTGGGCCCAGTACCGATCCTTGAGGAACACTGAATTTCATAAGGACCGGTTCAGAGAGTTTGCCGTCGATGCATACCGTTTGGTAGCGGTCTGTTAGGTAAGATGCGATCCATTGACGAGGTTTATCAGCAACTCCAAAATCAAATTCGAATCTTTGAAGAAGGGTGTTATGGTCAATGGTGTCAAATGCAGCCGACAGGTCCAGCATCACGAGTACTGTGACATCACTTGTGTCTAGGGAATCGAGAATGTCGTTCTGAACTTTTACCAATGCGGTTTCAGTTGAATGAAATTTCCTGTATGCTGACTGGTTTATTTCATGTAATTTATTGTTTGTCAAATGTTCCTCAATTCTTCTGTTTACCACTTTTTCGAGGATTTTTGAGAGAAGTTCGTTTATGCACGTTTTCAAGAGCCATGTAGGAAGAGGGTCTAATTCACAAGACTTGTTAGCTGACTGTTGGACAAGCTTTTTCACCTCCTCCTCTGTTGCTGGAATGAAACTATCCATTCGCGCAATATCACGTAGTTCTGTGCGTCGATCTTCTGGAGGTACTGATTCACTCTGATGCTGAGATGAAATGTTCGTTCTGATTGATCTATTTTATTTATAAAGAAATCGCTGAACTCCTGTGCTAGTACTTCTGGTTTCTTACTCGATGGAAGTGCAACTTCGCTTGGGCCATTCAATAGATGTTTCGTTATTTTGAACAAACTTTTTTGGTCCCGTTCTACTTTCTCTGAGTAATAATCAATTCTTGCCTTTTTCAACATCTTGTTAACGATTGCGCATTGGTTCCTATACATTAAATGGTCAACGTTGAGTCTTGAAATCTGCCATTTACGTTCTAGCTTACGCTTCACATGTTTGGCACAGTGCAGCTCCTCCGTGAACCAGGGACAATATAGTCTTAATGTGATGGTTTTTGAACACAAAGGCGCGTGATTGTCTATTAAAGCTGAAAGTTCACTATTGTATGATGAGACAAGGGTGTATACATCTGACGTGCTCTGTGACAATTTCAAAAGATCGGATGATAGAATATCAGCTTTGAATGAATCAACGTCAATCGACCGAAATTTCCTGTATGTTACAGTTTTCTTTACCGGAGGGGATTTCGCGGCAAGCGCATTGAACATTACTGCGAAATGGTCCTTAGCTATTTTGCCAGAGCCATCTGATAATCCAGGATCGGTCACTACAACTGCAGATACTATGTTTTCCATGTCTCTAGTGATGACTACGTCTAAGGTATGACCGTGGACGTGGGTTGGCCCTTTCACATGTTGATACATGCCACAAGATTGAAGCACACTGTTAAATCTGATGGTGTCGCGATCAGAATGATTGTCCAAATGAAAGTTCAGATCGCCGGCGATATTGACATTGTTGTCAATAGTGGCAAATTTTGATAAGAAATCTGGCCATTCGGTATCCAGAAAGACTCGTGCATTCAAGCCATTCTTCTTTGATGGAGGAGGTCTGTACATTTTGAGGACTTGGTTTGTTTATCGTTACTGCACGTGGGAGAGTAGGGGAATAACGCTGTGAATGTCACATTCACAGAACCTTCCTATGCATAATTTTACTGCGATTTTGTTTGTCATTAGTAAGGTATTAGTTTTAAAGTGTTAAGTATATATGATCCATCTGAGTCTATACAAATCAATTCAGTTTAATTCTGCGAAACTATCCATTTACGCAAAACTAACCTTAGCATTGTTTAAGTACCTGTGAAATATGTACTAAATATTATGTAGCTCAAATCTGGTGCATGGGATTAACCTATACAATTGATGAAGGAACATTAAAATGGTATGGAGCTGATGACCCGGTTGTTTTCACAGGTTTAGTTACAATGTTTTTCTCCTATCAACATACGTCCATCGCTGTTCATTAGGATAAAATACACCTCGCCCACAACCTGTTATTTATCGTATTTCATTTTTGACTTGTCCTGTGATGTCTTCCATCCGTTAAACCCCTTCTTCTCCTTAGTCGTCCCTTATGGTCGGCCAGACTATTCCTTGCTCCCTGTTGCATTGCGTTTTTACTCTTGTACCTCCTCAAATACGTAATGTTTTATGGACTATTTTTCTCTCTGTGTGAAGAGGTATTGTCTTATGTATATAGCGTTCTCTGTAGCAACTCATTTTCTATCTCTTTTACAAATCGATCTTTAGAGACCAAACAATCTGTGTATAAAGATCTCTATCTAAAGTGATAAAACGACTTAAACGTAGGCTGACCAATTAGTAAAGTGTTTCAGGGCAGCAACAAACTATTTTACCATTTTGTATACATGTATCAGGTAAGGGAGGCGATTTGTTCCTTGTCACATGTTGATCGATAAAGATGGTTTGTCATTTTTATGAATGTAAAAATCATTTCAGCTCATACCATTTCCGTCTGTGATCTTGTACGCTAGTGTATAGTTTTATATTAAGATCTGCTAATTGTTTTCGATTTTAATAAAAAATATTATACTCTTCTTCAACACACAAACACAGACTGGGATTCGAGCCAGTCTAGTAGAGAGCCTTATGATGAAGACTTCTGTATTCTGGAGTGGTTTCGATTTTAGATGGGGCGATGTAAGGTGCGGATCAAACTACACGCCAATCTGCGAAATGAGGTATGTGTAGTTTTGTTGACTATATATTTAACAATTCTGATATCAATCAAGACGTCGCTACGGCCACGTGTGATACATAGTGATTAAGAACCTTATTAAAATGCGTTCCTATCTGTACCCTGTCTCATCTGGTCCACTGATTTGTGTCAATCCATTCCCAAGTACTGGCCCATTAATGTGGTACATAACCGACAATGATTCAGTGTGAATTACACGTTACTGTTGCGTTATTCTTCTTTCCATTTACCATTGAACCGTAATTGTTTGCTGTTTTTTTTCATTGGGCTTTCATCTATAAGTTATGATCATGGGCTGAGCTATTTCAAACTTTGTAATTGTTTTGCTTATTAAATTAATAAACTTCTTCTGGTACAAACATGAGAAGTTTTGTGGGGAACATCAAATCCTAACCTGTGTCGAAATCAATAAGGTTTTACAAGATACTTCATTATGACCGTTACACGTCTTATAAAGGAATACAATTATAGCAATCAATGATATCGGGTTGAAATGACTAGATGTCTTTTAACGTTAAAATCGTTTCTACCTATCTCAGACAAATACACGCATTTACTGGAGATTGTCATTTTTTTAATCAAATGTTCTTGCAGTTCTAATACGGTCTTATGGCACGAAATCGCAAATAAATTCACAAGCAATCACTTTGCATGATGATTGTTTGATAGCATTACATTTGTACTCGAGATTCCAAAGTAAACTTCAAGATGGCTGTTGAAATTCAAGATGACTGCCAATTTCATGGAATTTAAAGAAAACGCTTATATACGCGACATCTAATGCTGCCAAATTTATTAGTTTGTTATAATATTTATCACTGAGGATTGAAAGCCTGTATGGTGGCCAAACAAATCAAGCTAGCAGACGATCTTTGTCGTAAATTTAGATTTATTGTATTAAAATCAACGTGGTTAGCTGAGGTTTATATTTCAGTTCCACAACCATGTCGTTGAATGTTCTTACATGAAATTTGTACCATATATAAAGATCAATAATATTACTCGGCCCTTTTGTTGAAACAAATTATCTTGAAGAAAACGTACATTCCAGGCATTGAATGCATTTGAATTCAACATTAATATATAGCATGTCCACGAGTATGGCAAATCCTTTATCAAATGTGACACTTACCCGAATTTATCACACTATATTTGGGATATTTCTAATGCTTCATAAGGTATGCAGATAAAACACGTCTTCAATGACATTTGAATGTGAATTGTTCAGGTCCGCATTGATTTAAATCTTACACGTGTATCTCATTGTTCATTTCGAGTTACTTTGTTCTAAAGTTTGCAAATGTTTAGTCAACTAATGAACACAATTAAATGATAATACGTTATGCACAGTGTGTTAAATTCAATTCAGGGAATTTATTTCAGTTAGCAGTTTCACGTTTAAAAAAACTTGACTCGATTTATTTGCAGAAGCACAGACACTGAGGAAATTATCGGATAAAATTGTTTAAGAAGACATCTTTGGTGAATTGTTGAAGTGACTGATCCAGTACTTTGTGCTTATTATATTAAATAAATAAAGGATAATATCGAGCTTGTTATTTTATGACTGCAACACTGGATGTTATGATATAATTATACTGGTCAAAGGAGCTTATCTGTGATTTGGTATTTTCCCCTACTTTATGAAGAATTGATCTGAAACGGTTTATGTGGTTTTGACAGGTTTACTCCCACCTTTGGGCAATTCGATTAAACCATTACTGTTACAGCTTACTGCAATAAAATTCAACATTCATGAGATATATCAAGTTGCCTTTACAAACTATTTGAAACAGCTCTGGTGGGATAGCATTTTTGATCAGTATGAATTGTCGTTTTATCGACAATGCTTAATACTATAGTGCGAGTAACTAAATAGCATGAAGTAATTACGGATAACCATTCAAGATTTATGTTATCAAACTACATATGAGTTGAAATATCAATGAGATGATATACATGTATATAAATACGATATAGAAGGTAACACAGGATTACGAAACGGTGTCCTTGAATATAACAATAGATACACACTAATCTGTGTTTCTGACCTGAAGGATGCGACATCCGGCAGCCAATTGTATAAAACTGGATAACCATTTGGTTTGGTTAAAGATAACCAAAACTAGATTCAATTGGTTGAAATGTGGTTTGGCCAAGTAATGAGCCAATCAAATTGATTTAAATTACAGGTAACCTCAGGTTAAAATTAGACTATTTTATAAACAATTGGCTACTGTAGGTAACAACACAGAGCTTAGATTTAAATATAAGTTATCGATGTAATGTATTAAACATCAGAAGTAAGATATGTAACACTTGACTGTGATTTAATATGTACATGCACAATATGCTCGTATCATAGAATCATTAGAATGGTAGAAATCATTCCAATACGAGTATGCCTAAATACATAAACTATATCTATATATCATGTCGTTTCTCACCCAAACGCAAACACTTTTTGGGAGACTATTGTTGATGTTGTTGTTGTTTTGAGGAGAGGTTGGTGTTTCACGTGTGTTGTCAAGTTTCTCTTTACCTATATTTTATTTCTCAAAATAAACAGTTCGGTGTCATTTTGTTCATCAACTTGCAAACAAATAAATCACACCTTTAGCAAATTATCTCTGTTTTGTCGTAAGTTTCGACAATCATTTTATTTTTGTCTCGGTTCTGAAAAGTAGTCATTCAAGATGTAATTGAATATAAAAAAAACCCAGATAATCTCTATATATATATCTATAAAACTATGGGTCAAGCTACACCAGCATCACCGTGCATAACAGCCCAAGAACAAGAACTAGAAGTGGAAGTGGCTCACCAGCACCACGCTGTATGACAGTCCAAATACAAAACCTGGAAGTGGTTCTCCAGCACCACGTGACCGTGTATAACAGTCCAGGGTCAAGACTTGATAGTGGTTCACCAGCATTACCATGTATAACAGTCCAAGGAGAACAACTGTAAGTGGTTAACGAACTCCAGCGTGTATAACAGTCCACGAACTAGAACTGGAAGTGTTTCACCAGCTCCACCGTGTATAACAGTCCAGGGACAAGAACTGGAATTGGTTCACCAGCTTCACCGTGTATAACAGTCCAGGGTCAATAACTGGAATTGGTTTACCAGCTCCATCGTGTATAACAGTTCAAGGACAAGAACTGGAATTGGTTCACCAGCTCCACCGTGTATAACAGTTCATGGTCAAGAACTGGAATTGGTTCACCAGCTCCACCGTGTATAACAGTCCAGGGTCAAGAACTGGAAGTGGTTCACTAGCACCACCGTGTATAACAGTCCAGGGTCAAGAACTGGAAGTGGTTCACTAGCACCACCGTGTATAACAGTTCAAGGACAAGGACTGGAAGTGGTTCACTAGCTCCACCGTGTATAACAGTCCAGGGTCAAGAACTGGAAGTGGTTCACTAGCACCACTGTGTATAACAGTTCAAGGACAAGGACTGGAAGTGGTTCACTAGCACCACCGTGTATAACAGTTTAATGACAATAACTGGAAGTGGTTCATCAGCTCCACCGTGTATAACAATCCAGGGTCAAGAACTGGAAGTGGTTCACAAGCCCTGTCGTGTATAACAGTCCGGTTCCACTACCACATACACACTATCTTGGTACGTAGAGCTCAACAAGCGTATAGGCAAGCCATTCTACAACTCAGTAAACTCACCAAGAGAATTAAATGCACTTGTGTTGTCCTACTTGACTTTACCGATTTTTCGCTTTAATCTTACAAACATAGTTTGATTTCAAAGACATTCGCAAGACAGATAAGCATTGCCATACATTGTTTATCAAAGATAAGACTGCACAAAATACACGAAAACTTCAAAATATAAGTATCTCTGTATGTTGAGTTCTGTCTGAAGTTCAGACAATCATTTTCCTATCACTTCTGTCTCGATGCTAAAATGTAACCAAAAAAAACATAAACAAAGATAATCTCTGTCTTTACATCAATTTAAAAGCAGACTGTGTAAAAACGACATTTGTTATCTTTATTGGTGTTGTTATCAATACTTATAATATTTATATCAATATTTTTACACAAAATGTGGAACAATGTAATTGAAATATAGATAGCTTAATTAATTAAACAAAGTTGGCGCACAGTCAACTTATTTATGAATTTTAATGCACGAGCCTTGATAATAATAATAATAATTGGACGGCCAAAGACACACTAGTTGCAATGCATTATAAAGACCCACCAAAACATCAAATGTTATCTTATATAAAACAATAAACCCTTTGTCTTGATTTTTCATCAATTCTGTCTAGCCTTCAGAATATTCGAAAATATACAGATCTATGGCCAGAGTGAGCGTAGTCATAGCATATTAGTATTATTATCCGAGAAAACAGTATGGTATACATACTCCTTTTCACAAATAGCTCTCCACTTGTAAGTGCACACGTCATCCAGCCAGTGATATGCGTATGGTGCTCCACTGTATATATTTCCACAATTATTAGTCGCACCACCGTCTGGTTGCCCTGGGAACCAGTCGGTGTACGTAGCAGTCTTGTCATTATGATACCATGTCCATATTCCTTCAATTACTTCGTCCGACAGTCCGATCCAGTGACGATTATCTGAGAAACAATATCTGAATACAGAATCGATATGAGCTGGTATTTTATAGATTGTCAACCTCACAATACCGGATAAATATTAGAATTACCAAACGATTGTTCATTGTCGTTTTTCTTAAACTTTTTTATTTTACATCGATTATGAAACAAGTTCCTACAACTTTTACACATTACTCTTACAGAATTGATATGAGCTCGTTTTTCATATATTTTCACAATAGCGGATAAATATAAGCAAACCATTGTTTATTGTGGGTTTTTTAATCTTACATATTTTACATCGATTATGAAACTAGTTGTTATAACTTATACGCATTACTCACGTTGACTGTTACCTGGTTACCAACCAGTACTCGCGCACAATTGGATTACAATATCGGATAGATATTATAATTACTAGTACTGGTAATACATCTAGTGCTTACTTACTGATTTTGCAACGATTTGGAAACAAGTGCTTACAACTTATACTAATCACCCTCGGTGACTGTTCCCTGGGTACAAACCAGTACACGCGCAAAATTTAAGGTTTGTGAAGCTCATGGTCAAACCTCAGGCGACAGTTTACAATTTGAATTATACTTGTGCATCTGAGTTCAACATTAATCCACTTGATTGATGTTTTGAGCTAACAATATGGTATACTCACTGTTCAGTTGACTCAACACGCTCCCAATGAAAGCGTTTTCTGCAGCAGTCTCGATGGCAACAAGATGTGAACCCAAATGTGTGCAAGTACGCTGTAAAAGTACTATTATATCAGCTTTTTGATTTTATAAGAATTCTGAGCAATTGACAATACGGAAATAACAATGCAACACCGATCTGAAAGGCACAATAGCAAACTTACCATTATCGCTAATACATCAGATACCATGTTTGCATATTCAGTCATATCTTAGTCTATTCTTTCATTAAGATGCAAAGTATTACATACTCTTGCAGTATTACGTTACGTTAACGATGTTTGAATTATATTGCCACTTCAAGAGCGCAATAAAAGCGTGCAACATCATGAAACAGGCGCATCTTCAAAATAATACGGTATAATCAACAGAATGTACTTTCAGATAAAATAGATGCGCATTATTATGTTGCATACCAAATGAAGCAGTGAAACATCTTTCTTACCCCCACCCGTCTGTACGATGAGTATCATGATGATGAATTGAATGAGTTTGTTAATTCATGCGCTACGATAGAACTAGAACACAAATTCCTTAAAACGTTTTGATCTTTATATCTAATCTCGTCCTTTATATCTGACAAAAGTTATGCAAGAAAAGGAATCCGTCGCTGGTTCCCCGGATCGGATGCTGATGGAAACATCCAACACTCGGATAACTGTTTAGACGCCAAAACAGTAATTCTCGAGGTGAGTGTTTATATCCGAACCAGAGACCAAAATACGAACCCTTCAGATAGGCAACCAAGCAATTGTGGAATAATAACAGTACACACTTCTGCATCCTTAAATGTCTCGTCTTGATGACCAAAGAAATAACAAGAATCCATAAAACGTGTCCACCCATTTGGACATACGGCAAAGCATACACTGATACCTGAAATATATGAGACATGGTGGAAACAGGACAATATTCGTATGCGTTTTTTACAATTTCTAAATCAGGCAAGTGTAAGAGTTAGATATCTGGGTCGTTGTCAGTAAGAGTGATTTTAATTGTTAAGAACTTGTTTTGCAAGCGTTGTATACAAAGAACGTGTGAACAAAATATTACTAAGACGATACATGAAATATCGTAGCATAATATATGTGTTACTCCATTGATACAGAGTTGCCTCCGCCCGCACTCACTGACGGACCATTAAACTGACACACAATTTAACCGAGATTTACTAGATGCCATCAAGTCAGTAGATTTCCCGCGAGACTAACGGGTGTAAAGTCGACGATTAGTTGATTGAACACGCACTGTAAAAACACAATTGCGAAACGTGCTTAAGAGTTTAGTTACATGTATGACTTCAACTCACTATATCATAAGACGTTCAGTAAAATTCACGGTTTCTTCAGTCGTATTGTCCTCAAATGTTGTAAATTTTCAAGTTTTATTCACAGATAATTACACATGAAGTGAGTAATATGAAAACCTAACACATGAAAATAACACTACAAAATGAAATAAAAGTAATTCATATAATATAATGAACTTGCTTTATGGTATCATAAATTCACTACATCCATAACATAACATAAGTTATTACAGAGAACGCCACATACCCAAGACAATGCTTCTCTCGCAGATTCCAGGGAAGCATCATATGAAACATTTGGAGTTGAGGAGGAGTAGGGCATACATTCATGTGAATAGGGAAGTAGTGAATTGTCTGGCTGGTTATCAAATAGAACTTTTAGAAGTGGAGTGGACAACAAGGGGGGGGCGTGTAGAACGGAGGGAATACATCACATGACAAGCTAAGGAAGCAAATTGGCTACGAAGAGAAAGGAGATGATAGAGCACGAATGTTATATCAGACTAAGGAATTGAACATGAGGGAATTAGAACGTGATATTTATATGTTTGAATTATCCTGTATATACATGTAGTTGTAAATATGTTGTCCTCGTGGACCGCGAGGCTTATTGGCTTTTGAAAATAAAACTGTCTATCTATATATATAAAACATAAAGGAAATTAATAATCATATAGCACTTAACAGCCTTTGAATTGTACGTTAAAATGGACATGTTACATAATATGATATGAATATGACACATGTACGTAAGGTGAGACATAAGTAGTTGAAAAAAACTGTTTTGGCTTTCCATACATTTGCAAGTTAAAACATTCCGTTTTTTATTCAAGAAAGAGAGTAGATCTATTTAATTCGTATAATTCAGAAAAGAAGGAAAATAAAATGTTACCGATATAAAAGTGTAGAGTGACTAGACACCACATCTTAGTCGTCAGCATTATTCGTTCTGAAACTTGAACCTTTAATGTATTGTTAACAACGATCTGTTTTGTAGAACTCCTTATCAGTACAGCGAAAATGCCATGTGCGTATGTTACCGAATGAACTCTTTATTAACAGTCTTCGTTTTTGAACTGATTACTGTCAATTAAAGGCTTGCAATGGTTCGTCTTGTAGAAAGTCAGGAGTGAGTTATCTTACCATTATTGGTCCGGCTTAGCTATTTGCAAATCTATTTTGTGTAAACCAATCAAATACAACGTTAACCTCTAAACGAACTTCTCTTCAACCAAACAACGTTTGTAACCTTGACGCGGATTGGTTAACCTTTCGTAAGGGGTACGTTACCGTACCGAAATCCACTGATTTTCTTATCTGGAGTGACCAGCAATCGTAACATCTCGGCATTATTTCATGTTGCACAACAAATCTTAACCTTCAAATTGTGCAAGATATTTCTTGTTTTCCATAATGTTCATAGCAAAGCTTTAAGCCAAACATGTTTGTGTAATTTATTGGACACGTAGGACAATAAATAGTTCTATAAGACATCGTATATATTTACTTCTTTACCTTTGCTACATTGTATTGCCAAACAATCAGATTTATGTATAAATATATTAAATAGATACTGTCTTTTTCCGTGGTGCAGGTTCGCTGAGTTCTAACACCTGCATCCGATAATAAAATACGCACTACAATATAACGCGGGCATGCACTAATGTTACCTAGAAAGGTTACTGTTATGGGATATGTAAGAGAATTAATGATGAAGATTATTTTATGCCTCGTTCACTGGTTCACAATGTAACGGCATATATCTACAAACCAAACATAGCAATGGTCTATTGTGATGGAGCATTTCTCTATTATTCCACATACAGTAATACCTCAATAATAAGACCACCTTTGGGACCCTTGAAAAGTGGTTTTCTTATTGATGTGGTCTTAATATTAAAGTGAAATAAAGAGCAAAACAGTGAAAATGGTCTTGAAAATTGTGTTCCTAATTTTGAGGTGGTCTTGTTATTGAGGTGGTTTTATTATTGGGGTGGTCTTAATATTGAAGTTGAATAAAGAGCAAAACAGTGAAAATGGTCTTGAAAATTGTGTTCTTAATTTTGAGGTGGTCTTGTTCTTGAGGTGGTTTTATTATTGGGGTGGTCTTAATATTGAAGTTGAATAAAGAGCAAAACAGTGAAAATGGTCTTGAAATTTGTGGTCTTAATATTGAGATGGTCTTATTATTGAGGTGGTCTATAAGTGTGGTTTACTGTATATCAGAATACTGTTAAACAGCAACTTCAACATGTGATATTTCAGACTGAGATTGAATAAGTGAACTCTGTCATACTGGGCAACAATTTCTAAGGGAAGACATCTATAAAATACTATTCAACACACTTTATGACTAAACCTTATTTGACAAAAGCGGGGTAGACGGTATCCAAAGATCACTTAAACTCAATTATGTCGACATAAAACGTAGTCTAGTGTCTGACTTATCTACATATCGTCTATGCGTTTATGATTCGTATCTATGAATATAATTGTTTTATTATGATTTTTTTTGTAATGTTATCTCCATCGATTTTACCAAGAGATCCAGCTCATATTGAGTAAAATTGGTGTGCATTGATCACAATCTGACAAACATACGTTTTTGCAATGATGTTGAAGGCAAAATGCATACTTGATGTCTTCTTGATATGATTATTAAGAAAGTAAGTTGGTATTATTGATAACAATGGAGGGCGATCACACACATTCTATTATTGAATGATGTTTTTGAAAAATTCACGATACGATTGACCGAAATTTGAATATAAATGTTTACTCTCGTCTAATAGTAATAGTAATAATAACAATAAATAATTTATAATAATGATAATAATAATAATGATAAAAAGAGAAGTAGAAATAATGATTATAAAATAATTATTAAAATGAAAAAATTAATAATCATAATAATAATCATAATGATAAAAAATAATTAAAAAAATCAGTGTAATAATAATCATAATTAAAATATGCGGCCATTACATTTATACTCTCATACATGATTGAATATCGATTATCGATTGCAGGAGTACAAATAGAGCGGTTCTGCTGAAACAAAATAGAGAGAGTTTTACAGAACACCGACTTGTACTGGATTACCGATAATTGACGAAAAAATAACGATGAAGATACAGATAGGATGAAGACGAATTCAGATTTTGTTTCCACATCGGATACGTATGGAAATATTTACCGTGAGTTCTGTTTGTCTACTCGAGTTATTTAAGAAATGTTTCAAATACTTATGATTTTAAATTTCGATATGATTTTTTTTTTTTGTAAACCGATTTAAAACAAGTTCATCTTACACGATTGAGTAAGCGTTAAGACTTCATATTTTTTAATCCACATCAAATGATGGTATGAGTGTAAATCTACATACGAGAACCTATAGCTTTGTGTTTTTTTAATGTTATACTTGTGTATAATACTTTTGGAGTAATTGCTCTCCAATCCATTATTGAGAAACAAACATGGACGGTGATCGTAACTTGGTGATTATTCCCTACTGGCACATCATACCGTCATTACAGTTTAAGTGTTACATATAACTTGGGATTCGACAGCCAAAACGTATATAAAAATATGAGAAATGAGAACAATAAAACAGTTTTACTATTCTATGATACGGCACCATCGTGACTGTCCGGTATCACTGAAAATTTAGTATGATAGTATTATATAAACTATAAACAACTTTAGCAATTTCGTCGTTTGAGTCTGGAGATGTTGTATTGACTTATGATCTTAAAGGACTTAATACGCAAAAGAAAGTGGCATTCGCTAGTTTGTAAATTATTAACATACATTAATTACCAGGTAAAGTGTCAATTTAATAATTGAATATTCAACGTTTGTCTGATGCGAGAGATCCTGATATGTTCTCCAATGTCACAAACTCCCGTAATCGTAGTCTGTTTTCCCTTAACCGTAAATGTTGAAGACGATAACATTTCATTCATCTATATTGAACTTTTACTGAGTGGACACTTTAGTGAATTTATAGATTATTTACATACAGCATATATCAGGTAAATTATCAGTTAAACAATTACATTGTTCAACGATTGTCTGTGGTGATACTGTCGATTACTCCAGTGTTATCAACTTCCGTAATCATAGTCTGAACAGTGTTGATTAACAACAATTGCGGTTCCGTAATACTAGATTCGCGTTCTAGGGTAATCCTAGTCACTTCGTACTCAGACTTTTGATTATTTCTATACATAAGTAATTGTCTAAATAAGTGATGATGTAGTTACTTCCATACGAGAGTCGAATCAAGCAGTTCTAACAGTAAATGATAAAAACAAAACAATTGTACAAATGTAAGACACATATCCTGTGATCTTTTCCATCCATTAGTTCCAACCTCCCCTTCCCTTACTGTCCACTTTGATTCTCCTAGTTATTCCTTGTGGTCTGCTGGGCCATTCCTTGCGCCTCAGTTCCTTAATATGTGTACCGTTTGACCTCCTTTAGTGCCTTATGTTTTGTGGATTGTTGTTTTTCCGGAGATCTGCGTGGGGAGGCATTGTCTTATGTATGTGGCTTTCCCTGTAGTTACGTATTCTCTCTCTTTATTCAATCGTTCAATCAGATATAGCATATTATCAAACGTAGTTCTGATTTTTTATTATCGTATTTTATTATGATTGTTTTATGATTATTTTAATCAAGGATGTCAACGAATATATGAATATTACGTCCAAATAAAAAAATATAAAGCAAGAGTGTAATATATTTTAATGGTCTGGTGATAATTATCATTGAATGAAATGTTTCATGTGCAAATGATATAGACAGGTGTTATAACTAAAAACCCATAATATTTTATTTAAGTGTGAAAAACAGCTCTGTTCAAAGCATTTCTATACTTTTTGTACAATTTTGTGTAAATATCTCTAATTGCTGCGTTGGCCGTCGTTTCTTATATATAATTATATGTTATAGTTTAAAATGTTTTATTTATCTGTGATAGAAGATGAGTCATGTTTGATCCCCAAAACTGTATATGCTTAAATATTATTTATAGAAATTACAACCATCTTAGTTCTATATTTCTAACTGGTTGGTAAACCAGTCTTAAACTCAAGCCCGATTAGTTAATTCTGAGCAAAGTCTTCAAATTGACCAATGACTTGACTGCATTCTGTGGCTGGTTTCCCAACACATTGATAGTTATAACAATGAATCATTGTCTGTATTTGCTATCATTAAGCATACCTCATTGTCAAAGTTTTACACACAACAGCTTATTCCACAACACAAAAATCTAACATGTCATTAGTTTTGTTGTTAAAACGAGCTTGACACTATTACATCGTTGCTACATCTTTTCACATACCTGTATCAAAATTAATTCAAATCGGACAAAACACTGGATATCATTTCTAAAAATCTGTCTCCGGAAATTAACAATGATTATGAACGGTTCCTCTCAGTTCTAGGTCAACACTCGTTTCGCTTAATGCCTTTGTAATGACATAAATGTTCTGACTTATTGAGGTCATTTGCTGATGGTCACGTAAAGGGAAACACTAAATCGCGTGCCGATCTTATTAGTTTTTCATACTTGTCATTTTCTATCAATGTCTAAGTGCCAGACTAATTATCCTCTCTGTTTTATTGGAGAAATTAGATTGGTTATTTAGGTGTTTGTGTATGCTCTATCATGTTCTTCAAATCTCTCTCTGATAATATTTGTGTAAGATAACATAATGTCTCCTGATAATGTCTGCGTGCACTAATAACAATCATTATGATAATAAACGGATTCGTATGATGACAATGTCACATTTGTACACTCGACACGAATTCACCAACTCCAGAAAAAGCGAATCGTGCTAAAATGACCAACTTCAATATGAAAATATAACCGACTGTGCTAGACACAGTGGATGTGCTGTCTGGTATCGCTAGTTGAAAACATCTTCTTAATATTGTTTATACCTTTGTATGTTTAAATACAGGATTTACTGGTTCACGAATGTCATAACACGTACATGAACATCTTCTTCTCACTCTCCGTCTCCCCTCTCTCCTTTTTTTCTAGGTATAAAAGCAAGTATTGCTGTACCAAAATTTCCAAATGTCTACTGGTAAAGTTAGATAGTTCAACTTCTGTCTTCGCCGAGGAAAGCACTGATACAAGGTCTGAAATAATGTACTGTACCGACACTTATAATTGTTCTGAGATTTTGAATTGAATTTTTGTGTGAAATAACATACGTAATATATGATATAATTATATTATTTTTTACTAGAAATGAAATGTTCATTTAATCCCAAAGGAAAATGTCCTTCACAAAGGGTGCACCCACCCCAGGCTTGTCCTGTAATATCAAATACATGGCACAGTGTAAATAAAGTACTCCCAAACCTTACAGTCGACAAAAACAGGATAACGCATGTAGAACATAGACATGTGTTACAATAGACCCTTGAAACTAGTCAAATATGTTCTATATGATTATACAATGACTTGAATCGAATTTGAAAAAAGCATTACCATCATTGTCGTAAGAGGGAACAGTTATAACATTTTACTGTTGTTGTGCTCTGTGCCTTTTTCCTCAGTGTTCGATTTTCGTTTTGTTATTCCGAAATGCCAACTAGATTGAATAAAACCATACCTAAATCACAGCTTCGGAAACTAATATCATGTTTCAGGATGCACTTAATTGTTGCTTTGGTTCAATATGCATTTTACATATGAAAAGCTTTTAAGCGAATCTTTATTATCTGAAAAACTGTAACATTTGTGCTATCCAGAATATCTGATTATATGGAAATATATGGTGTTTCCTATAATTAAGATTTGCGAAAGGTTACAATCAGGTTAGATGGATTATGTTACATATGTATGTACATTAATACTGTTGTTAATGCAATGTTTACATTCATGGCAACATTGAAGTTGAAGTCAACATGTCAAGTCTCTTCTCCCTCAATTGTAGTTATAACTAAGCAACACAATGATAACATTCTGGAATCAAATTGAATTAAATTGTAATGTCAACATCAAACAGAGTCGCTTAGTGCTGAAATAATTCTAAAGGGATTTGCAGTAAATCACTCAACGAAAAACATCACTCAGGATCGATATAAATAAGCCTGGTTTAAAGCAGAACAAAATGTATTATGCAAGGTGTTGCATTAAAACCGCGAACAATCAGTATATGATGTAATGCATACTGGTATGGTATCAACGAATTTGATCATGTGTGTAGTTGAAATATCATTCCCATCCGTCTGACTGAAATCAAGATAATGTTTGAAAGTACCTCCCCTCACTTTACTGCAATCATGTTAAAGGGACATTGCACATTTTACGTAATTAATGTATCCAAAAACATGTTTACATATTTGGTAATGAACGGAATTCTTGACGAAGAGAATACATTTTTATTTCACTGAATTCGAGATAGTTTGCAATGAATAAGACATTTGACTCCTGACTTTCTTCCAAGAAATTTCACTGCCACTTAAGAACTATGGGCATAAACCATTGAATGTGATGATTTCTGAACGAAAAACATACATTAAAAAACGTTCATGATGTAATGAAACCTTATGTCATTCCATATTAGTTTCACAATTAGAAGCCCTCTCCGATCTGTCAAAATCCCTACATTCGGCTTGATGAATAAAATCAGCTACTTTCTGTTTAGAAACATGTCAATATAAAATCAAATCACCATATACTGACAGTAAGCAATATTTGTTCCATATGGCAATATAAAAACGATGTGACTCTATGGAGTAAATAATGTTTTCTGCTTGCAAATAGTGACATCACAAATTGCGTTTTCTTGAAATGACGTCACATACAGAAGATGTTGTAAATCTCTTAACAGCGCTCAAATGCACTTTTGTTAGTTTTAAACTGTCGTGTAAAGCTGTCAGAGTGATAAATGTTTCGTGAAATCAGGACACGACATCGCCCGCAGGTTATGGACACAAACTGTATTTATAAGTGTAACTTTTGTAGCGTCGCTGTCAGAACCTGTTTGGTGCTATAACATTGCGTTTATTAGCTAAGTAATAAATCAGTAACGTTGTCTGTATATACTACATCAGTGTGGAGCAAGTTAATTGTAACCTTGAAGTGTCTCTTGTATCAGGAAATAGTCCGAAATACATACACATATTCTGACATATACAGACCAAACAGTTGTTAAAGTACGTACACTGTTCAATATAACATTCCGTCAGAGCTAATACCTTAACCATGACAGCAGTGTTTATAGTATAAGCCATGCGAAATATGAATACATTAAGATGAGAATTGAATACTTCAACAACATGATGTAAACACGAAGCTTGTCTGGTCCCTTTTCTGTACAGGTGGCCACGGTGAATGAGCTGTGAAATCAAACCAAGTTAACAAATAAAACCCCAAATCTCATACTGTTAATTTCTTACCTCACATACTCATGAGATAATATCTTATCTGGTCATATATCATGCTGGGGGAAAAACAGTTATCTAACTGCTGACATTTTTAATTATGAATTACATGCTGTATTACAGTTTGGCTTTACTTGAAACCAGTAAAATGCTCTGGATAGTCTCTAGACAGATTCCATGTTTCCCTGTTACTGGATCATATAGAAGAACATGCAATCCGGTTCAGTGGTCCTGTTGTATTACAATATTACACTGCTTAAAATATCTGACAGTTTATATGAATCTGTCCCAGGCTTCACTGGCGCGACTGATGAGTTTTTTGTATATTCATGTAATGCGCTCTATGAATGGTACATTCACGCGCTCGATGGCAATAGTAGTAGAACTATTCAATGTAATATTGATTTCAATCACTAAATAAATGATAATCATATAATGTTGTAATGTAAAAGACTCATAATATGAGCGCTGTTATGGGATTTACAACATCTTCTGTAAGTGACGTTATTTAAAAAAACGCAACATGTGATGTCACTATTTGCAAGCATGAAACAATATTTACTACATATGGTCACTTCGTTTTCATATTAACATAGGGGGAAATATTGCTTACTGTCAGTAGGCCTACATGTTGACGTCAAATGTGACGTTTTCTAGAAATGACGTCACTTAAAGAAGAGGTTGGAAATCGTACAGCGGCGCTCATATGCTGTACGTGATATGAAGAAATAATAAAAGTATAAGTGTACGAAATTAAATTGAAAATTATAGAGAAGGCCCCGTTCAACAAACGTAGCCTGCCATCATTGTTAGAGTAAGAATCAAGACTAAAGTGGTGGTATAAATAAAATTACAATAAAACCTCAATAATAAGACCATCTCAATATTGAGAACACAATTTTCATGTTCATTTTCACTGTTTTGCTCTTTATTCAACATCTATATTAAGACCACCTCAATAAGAAGACCAGTTTTCAAGGGTCCCAAGAGGGGTCTTAATATTGAGGTTTTATTGCACTAATATTTAGGACTGCAATAACATTAAGCAAGAATATAATTTCCATTCTTAACTAATGTCATAGCTAAATATATCAATTTGGCAACATTTATACCCACTGTACTGTTTCTGCGAGAGAAAATGCTCAAATATTATTTACAGGCGGCCATGACGTATACTGATTAACATTAACCAAAATGTACAAAAAGGATATAAAGCAGAAAACAAGTGCTACACATACTTCGTGAATGTGCTACTAGTTGTATAATCGCTGTAACAATTGGAGGTAAAATGCTCTGCAGTCATAAAAAGCCAGAACAAAGGTTGTTTGAACCAGTATGCTGATAGGCGAATATGGGAGCTTAGTGTATATTGTAGAAATGTCGAAAGCAAAACTAGTTGAAGATAGAAAATGCAAATAATGATGACAGATTTATGACAAAACTTGAACAGGTTTTTATTATATTTGTTGGCTTCGTTATATTTGTTGTTAGAAAACAGCACACTTGTAAATGTCTCTTTTACACGAACGATTTCATATTCCTATTAAAGTAATATTATGCTCATATTTTGTTCATTTGTCTACCTAAACAAACATGAAAAATATATATCCTGTAGTTAAACTATCCATAAACATGCATTAACAAAGAATGAACTCATAATGTACTGATCCGTATTTGTTGAAGAAGGATGTTTGTTCATCATAAAATTAAAAAAAAAATCCAGTTTTTAACAATCAGGCTATTTTTCAAGTTTTGTCTGTTAGTAATATGGTAACAAAATATTTTTTCAATCGGTTATACATTGTAATGGTTCTTATTAAAGATGTTTTAGCCAATGTAACAGCAATACTGGATAAAGCTAATTCAAACATGTTATGTTCAAATGAGCCGGATGCATCTTTAACTAACAATAACTTTGTAGCAATATACCCGTTCATCCCTAACGGCGAGTTTTGTAGACAAGTATGATGACATGCATATGGCTGGAAGTCCTCTCACGATCTTGTGGAAATTATAGTAATAAACACTTAGCTGTGTCGATAAGATGCACTTTAAAGGTGTCACTTGAAATGGTGCAGGAACGTATGCTTTTAATGGAATATTTTTTTTTATGAGAAATGGTATGAACATGTTATCTACATGAGGTAAGGAAAATGAAAATATGATTTTTAACTACTCATATCTGATTATTTACATATTTTGGTTATACATTATATACAGTATATCGGGGGTTAATCACAAGACTATCCTAACGTCTATGTATTTATATAGGAGTTAGTATAGTCTTGCACTGAACCCTCGATATTCAAGTTAGCATGTGTATATACACTTTTCGTTTCGTGTTGATTTTTATGATTTCTATCATAATTATTATTTCCAAATTTGTTTACAAAAGATGGCGTTAAGGCTAATTGAAAATACAGTCGGACCTCGTATACCCGACAACTGATGGATGTCATGATGTGTAATCCTTTTGGAATTAACATGTTATGTTCAGATGAGCCAGATACATCTTTAAGTTTAGGAAATTATGTTTGAGAATTAAAATATAATTATTTCTTTATAATGTCATCGTGTTAACGCGAACAATTTTTAGTTGCGTTTTTAAGTGCGTGGAGTATACCAATTATAGCGAGATATGAATGTTAAACACATACATCAATTACATATTTGGTATTTGAGATATCAGTCAATTCTGAATATTATCAGCTGACTCCAGCTTACATTTTCGGTATTGGTACTAATGTCGGCAAACCATCAAAATAGGGCAAAACTCTGAAATCTCCTATGCCGACGCTGAAAGTCTTGAGCTACCATTTGAACAAGAATACCATGTAATGTTGTACAATACATACAGCCAGAGCTTCATCATGCAAGGCTCAAATTCTATCCGGAATTTGTGGTTATTCACAAGTATAGATGTGCATGTCTCAGAATTATGCCAGATGAATATATTTGCTTGTTGTCAAGGTATGTCCATTGTTGTCACATTCATATTTCTGGCATAGGACGCATTGGCCTTGATATTGGATATCTATGACAACCCGGACTTTGGCCCTACTCACAAATTGCACGTCTGTGACTTAAATGATTGCTGTACCATTTTAATCAAGTTTTCAGAATCAGTTGTGTCGTGATCACTCACCTGAATGAGTGTTAAAAAACTGGAAGGTGTTTTATAAATTTATGATGAACAAGCATCTTTCTTCAACAAATATGGATTAATGCATTATGAGCTATACATTATATATACATAAATATACTTAACACCATTAAAGACGAAACTGTTTTAATTAGGCTTCATTTTGTATATGGTGCTAAAAGCTACCATATGTTACCAATGTTTAAAATATTGTTTAAAAAGTACTGAAACTATGGACCAATAATTCATATTTCAATACTGATTCAGTTTAGAATATTGTGTTAGTGAATTAATATAAACTTATTTCTTCTTTGTGTTATTTTTTAAAGCAGACAAAATTCGGTTGCGTTTTTAATGACTTTAAGTATAATATTAGTTGTACAGGTTGTTGACAGGGTATATGGGGGAATATAACCTGTCTGTGTGCCATATAACCCGAGGCGTCAATTTCTAGTAACTTGCAGACATCAAGAGATAAAAGGTTTCGAGTCGAGCCGTCAGCGAAAATGGTCAAAGGCGCATGAAGGGGAAATGAGTTCGGACGTCATATACCCTGTCAGCGCCGTATATATAGAATCCTATACGCGAGCCTTTAACTAATGAAATTAGTGGATTTTTATTTGCAGTATTATAAATATATATGAGTATTATATATTGTATAAGCATATAATACTAAATGCACTCATCAATATAGTTTGAGAAATGTGTAGAAACTCGAGTGATTTATATAATAGACCGTGAGAGATGCGATGCAAGCCGCCAATTTTCTTATTTACAATTTACAACTCTCGAAAAGATCTCTCAGTATGATTGATGAAGTTTTGTATTTCGTTTCATTACAGCTGATGAATGCGTCGTCGTTGGTTGTTACGTGGATTTGTAAGAATATGTCTGCGCTATTCATGACCACTGGAATGTATTAGGAACCTGAATGCAGCATTGAATGTGCAACATGTCGGCGAGAATGACACCAACAACAGCTTTCAACATGAGCCGTGATGCATATATGGAATTGATCCTAGATGAAATAAACTCTCGGGAAGTTTCTACTTTGTATCCGATTATAGTATTCTATGCATTGATACTATGTATTGGCATATTCGGGAATGCATTAGTGATATTAGTATATTCCAACCGCTTCCGGCGATCGCCTGCGAGAGTCTACATACTTTACCTGGCAGCCATCGACTTCTCAATGTGCTTGTTCGGATTGCCTTATCATTTAATTGATCTAACCAATCCTTACACATACACGAACACATCAGCTTGTAAATCATTAACTTTTATCATGACCACTTTATTCCATATGTCAATATTTGGTTTAATTGTAATAGCGATTGATCGTTATCTGAAAATCTGCAAGCCTTTAGGGAAATTGCAGATATCATACTTTGGAAAACGACGTGCTTGTGTCTGTGCTTTTATTTGCGCGATATTGTTATCATGGCCTAACCTAGTTCTTTATGGTCGAAGCGAAATGGAGAGTTCTTTCACAAACATTACTGGGTACGCTTGTTTCTTTAGCACAAAGTACCTTGATTCAAGTTATCCATTAATTTACATTATGACAACTTTATGTGTATGTATTGGATCAACTGGATTTCTAGTTATTACTTATTCATTGATATGCCATCGTATTTGTACCCGATACCAGAAAGATAATCTGTTCTATCAAGATAGTCCGTGTCCTAATGATGACTCTGAATACACGCAGATAGAACTCCATAAAATGCCAGGAGGAAGCATTGAACCTGACTTGCCAGGGATTGCAAAAGGAGATAATGAAAGTGATGAAGCAGATAATGACATTCTTGAGAGAGATGGAGTAAGTAAATATGCATGTCAACCTGGTATTGGTGGTGCCAGTACATTCGACCAGAGTTTTAAACCAGATGAACGTGATAAAGATATTATTGATGAAACCAACTTACTGGAACATAACCCGGGAATCTCAGAAGAAAGGCAGACATACAACAATGACCTACATGAAGCTAAAGAATATAATAAAGGCAATGCGATACTTAATATAAAGAAGTTCCCTTATAATATTGATCACCAAACTGAAACTAAAAATGCTAAATTGCAGATAGAAGCAAGTGAAGACAATGGACATTTTATTAAAGGAGCCGTTCATCAATCACATGAAAGTTTGATAAAATATCCATTAAACAGCAAATGTGAAGATAAAGGTTATCACTATCCAACCCACTATGGCAGTTTGCAACATATTCCATGGAACACCAGAAGCAAAGACAAATCATGTATGACTTCAAGTAAGTCTCAATCCATGCGAGTATATAGTGATGTTAAGAACACATCCCAACATGACAGTGTGATGTGTGATCTTCGTAAACAGCTTTTAACTGGAAATATCATTAGACATGAAGGGATGAGAATTCACTCCCGCAATTGTAGTACTCGGAGCACACTAGATGGAACGAGAAGGGACCACAGTTCACCAAGCAAACAACATGGTAAAATAACTAGGATAATGTTGACCGTGACTATAGTGTTCGTTCTAAGTTATACACCGGCATTAGTTATTACAATTTGGACAAGTATTCAACCGGAATTTTGGGATTTATTGAATCCAAGTGAAACAATAGTATGTGAGTTTTTCCTTCGTCTCTACCTTATCAACAATATTTGCAATCCGTTTATTTATGGTTTCTGGGATAAGCGTTTCAAACACGAGATTGTTTACACATTCAGGAAAATAGCTCTTCGTCTCGTAAACATGTGCAGCTGTCGTTGTTGCAATCAAACTCAGCCATGATGTTTTGCTGTTATTCATCATCGATGTCGCGTACATCATATTTCTATGATTGATTAGGCTTCATAATATGAACAAAAAATCTGAATTAATGCATCAAACGATTGCATTTTATGATCTTTGTTTAGCTAATAAGATGAATTAGAAATCTGATTGCATGAAGCAATTCATTTTCTTGTCTGAAAATGCATCGTGTATAAAAGAGACATAAATCTGTTGAATGTAATAACATTTCATACAATTCTGATCTTTTTTCAAGTTTACATATTTGGAGAAAATGCTTGTAAACACGATGAAAAGAGCATGTTCGTAAAACTGCTAAGTACGAAGGACATGTAGTGCCTTCTTCTTCTTCATGTTTCGTATCTAAAACGTGAAATCATGAAATTTGTTATTTCGATATGAAGGATTAATCGTGTTAAAATTCATTATCTTTAGTTCATGGTGGAACGTTTTAAGGTTAAAATCGTCAACTGTTAAGTTCTATCACGATTCCAATTTGCATTTTTTTTTAATTTTGAAATACGTATGTTGAAATTTACCATTTGATGATATACATCTAGTAGGAAGCGAGTGCTATGAAATAATATTTAGATTAGTTATCAACGGGTTTCCGTAACGTACGTGTGTGCTTCTGTGTGTGTGTTTGTATAAATTGCTTTTGAGTAACCATGTCTACATGTATATCCGTGTTCTGTTCAAGCAAACCACTCTTGCAAATTTTACATGGTGATTATATTATTCGTTTCATGCATTCCCAAATGAAATAAAGCTTTGCAAACAACTATATTCTGTTTTTGATGGGTAGTATTAGCACATTACTGACATCAGACAAAAAGAAGAACAGACTGGTAAAACCGCTTTATTATGGATTTGGTTTTTTATTTGCTGATTAATAATAATAATTGCAGTTTTGAAGAACAATTGTGACTCGAGTGTTTATAAAGTAGGTAAGGCTAACCTTGATAAATTGAGCACCGCTGTACGATTCCCAAGCTCTTCTTTAAGTGGCGTCATTTCCAGAAAACGTCATATGTGACGTCACCTTATACTGACAGTAAGCCATATTTGCCTAATATTGCAATATGAAAACGATGTGACCATATGGAGTAAATATTGTTTCCTGCTTGCAAATAGTGACATCACATGTTTCATTTCTTGAAATGACGTCACTTACAAAAGAGGTTGTAAATCCCATAGCAGCGCTCAATTGTTGGTGGTACTCTGCGCGACGCCCTGAAGTTAGTCTCATTCCATATTCTTTGGCCGTCCATTACAAGATTCTTTTCATGCCACTTTCTCCGTTCATAACATGTGTAAAATACTTTTTAAATACGAACTCTCGACGAAAGTTGCAGCCAACGAACATTTTATTAATAGTGACATTATCGAGTTAAATCAAACGTCAGTACAACCGCTATACACTGTTATACATAGATGACGCTTGTATCAGCTGATGTTGCGATAATCAATTCTTTCATATAGGACGTTGTTTGTGGAGCTGGTCAATTTGACGGATCCATAATATGTATCTAGATCACATGTACGCCATTATGTTTACCTACAATTTTGGTCTATATAAATACTCATTAATCAACTAGGGGATTTATAGATTATGCATAGCTCTAGGATTTTCTAAGCCATCCATCTCGCAATATTAAGGCATTTTTGCATTTGAGATTTGTGTATTTTTAACGCCTTTTTTCGAAAAAAGTTCAGTTATATATGACAGTAATTTGACCTGATCAGTTTTCCTGAATGAATAAAGAACCAGAACTAACTTGCCCTTCCGCAAGCAGCTGACAGCGCACCACATGAAAGCAGGGATGGAGAACATATGACCGTAGCCAAATGTCACAGAGGGACATACCCTACCCCGTCCGAGAATCGAAACCTGACCTCCGATGTGACAGCCGGGCTCTAACCATTGAAGCCAACTTGGCGGGCGACTAAAACATTACATCAATATCAAATTTGTCATTAAAATGTACTATGTTTCTTAATTAATGAGAAGTCAATAATGTCACGACTATAAGGATGGATTCGGAAACGAAGATCGGATGTCACGTCAATTCGACATGTTGATTGGTCTAATTGGTCGTATGCAAATGATGCGCTGTGATACATAGAGTGGTATCAAACTCGTCTAACTCTGCCACGGCTGTTTCCAAAATTACGGTTACTAAAGACATGGGGCTAACGCCCAGTCTAAAAAAGTCATCTTTCCACGGTATATAATTAACGTCGATATTGTAAACGGGAACGCATAGTGTCTGTCTGAACGAGAGACATAAATATAAAACATGCAAACTTTAGTCTTTTTCTGGTTCATAACTGAGGCATTTATCAGCAAAACAATCAAAAGGCGGCAACAAGAAATTATTCGTTCGCTTGATATATTTTCCGCAATTAATTATTTTTTACAATTTGTTGATTACAAATTTTCGCAGATTATTTTGGTAATTCCAAAATACACGGAACTTTTCATGGTACGTGTACGTATATTTCATTGAGTGTGAAAAACAGATATTGCTACACCTATTGTTAATTGCATCAAACATTCTTGAAAAGAAATCTCATAAAATGTTAGAAAAAACCCATGACGCTATCCGTTGGGGTATCATTACATTTTTGAATGCTCATTAGCGAATGCTTATAATCGCGGAATTACCTTAAAGTTTCTGTTTAACACATGGTATCAATAATAATTATAACGAGTAGTCAGTATACATGGTATGGTGTATAGGATTATAACTGATGATATACGAATATTTGGCTATGAATCTACGGTAGCGGATTATGGCCAAGGGGATACTTTCTTATTTTTCAAAATGTCAAATTTGTTGGAATTATCCACTTAAGCGTTAGAAATATCGATGTTAAAGTTGGAATTATCCACGTTAATGTTGATAACATCAACTTTTAAAGTTAACAATTCCAACTGTAATGTCGATAATTCCACATTTAATGTTCGATAATTCCATTATTTTACCTTTAATGTTGATCAAACAACTGTACGTTTGTTGAAATCAACTAAGTTGTCGATACGTTTGTTGAAATCAACTAAGTTGTCGATAATTACAACTTTAAAGTTGATAATTTCAATTTTAAAGTTGAGATTTTTGAAAACAATAATAATGTATTAGTTTGGCCCTTATACGCTTCCGTAGGAATCGGCGTGAAATGAATTGAAAAATTAAATCATTCGAGTAGATTTGGAAATGGCTGCTATCGGATCAATAGGAATATATACTCTTTCATCTAATTAAACTGTCTTATCCATCATATGTTTTTTGTTAAATATTTTAAATCCATCATTGTACATATACTTCATTTGAGTATACATTCAGACTAGCGGAATTATACAGACGTATTTCAGAACACATGTAATAGTTTGTGCATTTTGTATGTTAAATATATCCAATACAGCAGAATACGTAGGTTTATGTAGTATACTTGTCCTGTTTTGTAAAAATATGAAATTCTTATCGTTTTTTATGTATTTGTTTATTTTTATCGGGTTTGCGCCGTTTTCAAATATTTTTCAGTCATATACATCAGGCAGTTGACCTACCCAGTTGTCCTGGAATTAACAACCAGTACTAATTTGCTCTTCCGCAAGCAACTGACAATGTCTCCACATGTTGAGGATAAGACCGTAGCCATTGTCAAGGAAGAGCATTACCTGCTCAATCCAGGAATCAAGTCTAGAGCTACTAACTGAGCTAGCCGGGCGGGATAAATTAGTATAGTAACATTGGAGCTACGATGTAATATGTACTGGGAAAACATGTTTTATTTCTTATTCTTGAAGATAAAAGTAATAGTAATGATTTACTATAAATTTAACCTTTCTAAAGCATCAACCTCTCTTCAACAACAGTATCAATTGCCTGTTGTAATAATTAACTTCTCAATTTAACCTCTCGAAAGCATCAACCTCTCTTCAACAACAGTATCAATTGCCTGTTGTAATAATTAACTTCTCAATTTAACCTCTCGAAAGCAACAACTTCTCTTCAACATCATTCTCATTTTTTTCTTTAGTAAGAATGTATGAACTATTTAAACTCCATAGAACAAGAACCTCTCAACAACAGATCAGATGAGCGTTGTATAAAGGATGTTGCTTTGGAGAGGGTGTAAACCTTCCCAAATCAAAAGTGGGTTTTTTAACCAAAACTCGATTAAAAGCCATTTTTTCAGGGTTTTTACTAAAAATCGGATTTTTTGGACAACAATGTGGATTTTAAGCGAGTCTTTTTGGAAATAAGTGAGTTTAAAGTGGGTTTAAAAACCCGCTTAAACCAACATATCAAGAAGTGGGTTTTAATCGGGGTTTTTAACTCGCTTCTCTGGAAAAAGGAGGTTGTTTTGCCTAAAAACTCGCTTTTGCTCACCTTAAGCCAACAAAAAACCAACTTTTGGAGAAGTGTATAAAAAAAACACATTAACTCAGACAAAAACCACAAAGTTGGTTAAAACTGTGTTTTTTGTAGGTTTATTTTCCTCTGGAAACCCACATTTTGCCTAGAAAAAAACACCTTTATCCCGGTGCCAATACCACCGTGTTTAACTCGGTTTAAACCCAGTTTATAAAACTGGGTTTTGCTCACTTATTTTTTATAATTCGTCTGCATATTGATTATTTTGGATAAGGAACAGATTTTACACACACGCCAAGTTAACAAAGTAGCATTCTAAAACAACAAGTGGCTAGTTTGTTTTGAATTAAATTGCAATCAAGATGTGGTATGTGATTTCCTGTAACAATCACCATAACAATTACAGAACTCAGCCGTAGACAGGAAGTTATTCCAACAAGCTTAGTACCCTCAAGACTTGGCTATAATATTGTACCGGATGTTTTGATCACATTGATTAAATCTCAGATCGTTATCGAAGCATATTTACCAATAATGTTTTGACATTTTTGAAGATACGTAACTATTTGGTGATTTTATCAATCAGGCGCCGGATTTTAAACAATGTGGCTTGGTTGCATTTCAATTAAAACGTTTAACATATTGTAACTGTATGTACCATACACGATCGTTATCTTAATTTTTAATTAATTACTAATTAACATTTGGAATTCTATTCCACACAGAATTATAGGAAAGACCGGTGGTGAATTCTGAATCGTCGTACCGTATCCTATACGCGCGAAATTATTGACTTTGCGAACTTGCATACATATAAAGTACAGTCAACCTCGTTTATTCGACAACATTTTATCCGAATACTCGGTAGCACCCGAAATAAATATCGGGTCCCATTGTATCTTATGCATGTCGAATGGAAATGGCCTATATGAGACCAGGTATTATTCGAAATAAAATTTCGGACCCGATGAATTCGAATGGACGATGTTCGACTGTATATCTAACACGATCATTCCGAAGTTCAACAAGTATAGCAACAATTACTCAAGTATTTATCAAAGTATTATTTTGTTACATCGATATATATATAAATTTATTTCGAATAATACATGGTAACGAATAGCCCATAAATTTGACGTGCCTAAGAAGATACATCGTGACTTGATATTTTCGCCATCTGCTGTAGATGATAACAGCGTTCTGCATTTACTCAAATCTTCTTGCTTTAATACAACAAAACTTCAAAAAAAATCCATTCTAAATAAAACAACTAAATCTCTCAGTTTACAGAAGTTGAAGTAAACGATCACACAACTCAATAACAGTATACACAAGTTTGTCTGAGGATAAAAGAGATACACATGTTACTGACAGACGAACAAAACAAACGATCTAGTTGGTTATTATGTGTGCATTAACACTGTATGATTCGTCCCTGGAGCCGCGGCCGTGGTCCAGTGGTTAGTGCGCTGGACTTGTAACCCGGCGATCCGGGTTCGATTCCCGGTCGCGGCAGGTTATACCCTTCCATGAAAATTTGACACCTCGTGTGGAGAAGTTGCCGGCTCCTTGTGGAAGGGTAAGTTAGTACTGGTTATATTTCAGTCCAGGAAAAACTGGTTAGGTGAACCGGCCGCCGTATATAACTGAAATATCGTTGAGAAACGGCGTTAAACCCGATGAAACAAACAAATGATTCGTCCCTCTTCCTGTTCATTTATCTTTATTGCACGAATGGAGTACAATACTGACAAGCTGAATGTTATGACCACTTTGAGGGTAAAGAACTCGGGATGATTATTGACAATGACATTAGCACCCTTTTACTTTAATTCAAATTATAGTAAACGAACATTCTCTTTTTATGCTCGTGAGGTATGGAACTCTATTCCAGTTTGGCTGCAATTTAGACAACAAATACAAAATAATTGTACAATTAAATTTGCTTGCAATAAAAATACCACTTAACCTATTGTGTAATGCTGGTGGCAATGTAAGCAGAAATTGTGCTCAAACCTGCTCTACATTTTGATTTGATTTGTTCATGCTTATTGTTCTCTTACATTGGACTTTAGATCACATCCTTTGGTTAGAAACAATCGCTAAGTTAAACGCGATTAACAAAAACATTTTACATTGCTCTGTGTGGGAGCTACAGTGGTATAGAGGTGACATGTGTGAACTTTTTTTTCACGTTCCCGCGACTTACTTACTCGTTCCCACGACTTACTTACTTGTTCCCACGACTTACTTACTTGTTCCCATGACATACTATCTCGTTCCCACGACATACTATCTCGTTCCCATGACATACTAGCTCGTTCCCATGACATACTATCTCATTCCCACGACTTACTTACTTGTTCCCACGACATACTATCTCGTTCCCATGACATACTATCTCGTTCCCACGACATACTATCTCGTTCCCATGACATACTATCTATTCCCACGACTTACTTACTCGTTCCACGACATACTATCTCGTTCCCACGACATACTATCTCGTTCCCATGACATACTATCTCGTTCCCACGACATACTATCTCGTCCCCACGACATACTATCTATTCCCACGACTTACTTACTCGTTCCACGACATACTATCTCGTTCCCACGACATACTATCTCATTCCTACGACATACTTACTCGTTCCCACGACATACTATCTCGTTCTCGTTACATACCATCTCATTCCCACGTCATACTATCTCGTTCCCACGACATACTATCTCGTTATCTCATTCCCACGACTTACTTACTCGTTCCCACGACATACTATCTCGTTCCCACGACATACTTTCTTGTTCCTACGACATAGTTATCTCGCGGCCACGACTTAGTAAGTCGTAGGAACGAGATTAAACTAATTCAAACCTGTCACCTCTATGCCACTGTAGGGAGCATTGTCACGAATCATTTTCTAACTTTTTGTTAAACATCCGACATTATCTGAACGTACGAACACTTTTTATGTTTTCTTGGTAGATTGAACTAAATTTTCAAAAGAAATCAACAACACGTGGATCAAATTCGACGAAAATAGCATTGAGCTAAAACCGGAAGTGCAGCCATGCCCAGCACTCATGGTACAAATAACATTTAATTTTCATGACCTATCTTTACAAGTCAAATGAAGGATACAATAAATGTTAGTCTGCATTTGTTTCTAGGACGGTATATTGACGCAATATACCACAATATCAATATATATATACTCAGCTGAATAAAAAGGTACCATCCAAGAATATACAGTATAATTCATATATTCATTGCGTAACCACGTCATTGCTTCATGTCCGACTTACAATGAAAGCGCGTGTACGTAATTCTTTGATGTCTTAATAAATATATGTAACATTGACTTGGAATTGACATTTTCGATACACTGAACCAACTTTATAATTGGTAACTTATTCAAAATAGATTTTTATAAACAATGAATGAAAAATCAACAATGCAAACACCAGCGTTTAAATAATGATTTCGTATGACTTTTCTGAAAATATTAAACTGCTTTGACCCTAAGGGAACATTAACGACGTATCAATAACAAAACAAAAAGTTTTAAAGTCAAAACATCATTAGGTTTAAAATCATAAAACAGAACTATACGCTATCGTTTCTTTAATAAAAACAAAGCGACCTTATTTTGCTCAGTGTATAACGCAGGTACGCAATGTAATCGTAAACAAGTTGTTGCTTCTATGCTATCTTTAACAACAGATTAAGGGGAGACAAATGAGCCCTAACCAATAAAGACATCACTAGAGTTACTACCCGCAACATTAATACACACGCGTATGACTCAAACACATTTAGTAACTACGTAAAACGACTCCATATTGCACGATTTATGGACAACTGGAAATACGAGACATATACAACAGTAATCAACATATCACTGGTTATTAATTACAGTTATATAATAATCATTGTTCCATTGGCATTGATAATTTTACCCGAGACAAGTAGGGCGTATTGGCGTAACATCTGTCGCTTAAATAAAGGCTATCAAACCTAAATCGATGTAAAATCGACATGATAGAAATTCCTCTTACATACAATTATAGCATTTGGGTTGGAACATATTAAACACCACAGAAGCAGAACTGCCACCTCTTACCTTTTTATGATGTATTACACTAGATTTAAGTGGTAACACGAATCTTATCTTACCACTTACATCTAGAAGCCAAAAATGTATTTATAAATAAGTGGTAACACGAATCTTAAGTGAAATTCGCGAATTTGAGTTACTAAGTAATAAGTGGACAACTAGGTTACCACTTAAATCTAGTGTAATACATCATAAAAAGGTAAGAGGTGGCAGTTCTGGGCACTTTCAAGCCTGTTTCTAGTTGTATGATATTTATCTTACCGAAAATTTATCACGAATATTAACTAGATAGCTAGATAATTATCGTAATAATTAAGTGGTTAACACGAATTAATTCGCGAACGCTATCATGCTAACTGGTGGCAGTAATATGCCACCATAGGTTACCGAAATTACGAACTCGTTGTGTTCTGAATATACAATGTATACATTACGAAAGTATAATTAAAGGGATGTTGAATACATAGACAAATGCATCATAGCGCGAGAATACCACAGGCGAACCTCAAATCCTGCTAATCAATATGTCCTTTACCTCGTGAATGTCCAATCTTCGAGACAATCAGTCGTCTATCATTCTTCGACGTTTACATAATCAGGACTCATATCAATTGGTAAATGTTTTTTTTCTACAGAAATCTAAACTGACGTATTCATCAGTCCTTAAAGATGAGACAATGCTGTGTCAATACCATATCTGTAGAATCTTACATTCATTTACACGTCCTGTTTTTATCAAAGTACAGTAAAACCTCAATAATAAGACCGCTGTTGGGAACCTTGAAAACTGGTCTTAATATTGAGGTGGTCTTAGTATTGAGGTTGAATAAACAGCGGAACAGTGAAAATGGACTTGAACATTGTGGTCGTATTAGTGAGGTGGTCTTTAAGTGTACTAAGCATGTTGAACAAACGTTTTGTTTTCATACTGAATGCACGTCGATCAATAGTCGCAGCATTATTCATAATAATAATAATAATTAAAAACGAGATGAAAGGAAAGCAAAAATGATTCCCTGTGGGAACTTATTCTCTCTCGTTTATTTGCATGAATTGTCTGTCTTATAGTACATGTACAATGGAAACTCCCTAATCCGGAAACTCTCCAGACCGGAAACTTCCTGTAACCGGGCAATTGTCTCGATCTAGTTCTAGTTCCTCCAATACGACATATAAAAAAATCTCCCACAGTCCGGATCCTCCTTACTCCGAAATCCGAACGAATTTTTCTGTCCGGATTGTTATTTTATAGGTAAAATAAATCTCCCAAAACCGGACGATAATTTTCCGCAAAAATACGTCAGATCGTATAATGACTGAGAATTGAGAGAAAGCATAACAATTTTAATTGTCTCTATGAATATAGACCATTAGACGTTATCATCGTATGCATTCCGTGTTGATGGAAACAAGGTAAGACCAGGTACGAGGTGTACTTATTATGTAAAAAATCATGGAAAACATTGGATGTGAGTGCAGAAAAAGACCCATTATGTACACAATCGCAATTCAAAATGTTTACCCTAGAACCTTACATTACTCTACGAAAAACCTACAGAAATGAAGCTATAGTGCATGGTTTCCAAGTATGGCGTTTTCAAAATACATCGTACTAAGTGCATAGCTTGTTAGGTTTTATGGACGGCATAACGTCGCGAAACACACATACTTAATTTCAGCTAAGTTTGAAACCATTTGACATGTTGAATGATTCATTGAAATACTTGCTTAAGATTGATATATCCACTTTATGCAGTGAAATTATCAAAATATAAATGAAATTTAAAAAAAAGAAAATATCTAATACATTTTCTGCACAGTGCAATTTTGCTGTAATTTCTACATCTATTTAAGAATGAACTGTAGGTCAAAATCTTAAGTTAATTTTATTCAATGCTTTCATACAGTTTTAATTAAACGAGATGCGTCTATAGCGGTGCATATTCTGAAGAATCGAATTTTCTACATTTCTATAACGAATAAACACATTATAGTGATAATTTACATTTGTAGGAATTCAAATATCAACCAAAATTTAACACAGCATGTATTTTACATATCGCATCTTCCTTTTATGAAAAGCGCATAAATGTGTTGGTCACTTATAACTTATGATTTTGGGCCATAAATTGAATCTTCAAGTTTACCAAAATTTTGTATTTAGTATTGAGGTTGAATAAACAGCGGAACAGTGAAAATGGACTTAAACATTGTGGTCGTATTAGTGAAGTGGTCTTTAAGTGTACTAAGCATGTTGAACAAACGTTTTGTTTTCATACTGAATGCACGTCGATCAATAGTCGCAGCATTATTCATAATAATAATAGTAATTAAAAACGAGATGAAAGGAAAGCAAAAATGATTCCCTGTGGGAACTTATTCTCTCTCGTTTATTTGCATGAATTGTCTGCAAATTCGAATTAAATTACTGAAAGAATGTCTTGCCTACGGACATTCAATGGAGGAATTCTCTCCAGTCCGAATCTCCTCTAATCCGAACTTTATAGTTTGTCCGAAGGGTGTTCGGATTAGGGAGTTTTCATTGTACATGTACAACTGTCAAGTAATTATCACGACGTGCGAATAATGTGTGTCGCCAATCTTACCCGTCAACAAATATTAGTATATTAAGCGGTCAATGAAAGGTGTGAATTATTGTATTGTTCGACCTATCTGTGGTGAACAATGAATGAAATGATAGCTATGGACCACAAATCCTGTTCGAGTGTTCGACCTATCCCTTTTCGAGTGATCTACTGTTAGATAATATGAAATAAGAAGGGGTTTCGCTGGGACTTAAGAACATGTTCGAGGTATCTACTGTGTTCGAGCCAAAACTGTTCGAGGTTTCGAAGTTTTACTGTATTTCGTATAACAATTGGTCACTTTATCATAAACACATGCGTTGCATTTTCGCTGAGAAGAAAGATAATGCGAACTTCAAACAAGACCGTCCTTGAATTTACAAGTTTCCTGAAACTAATGCAGTAAGGTAAGTATAAGTTCGGACTTAAAACGCCGAATTTCAATAGCACGATTGCTACTTTATGCATAACGTCTTAGACTCTACGGATCGACAGCAACACTGTATGGTTGTCATTCACAATACTCTAAATGTCGTTGTCATAGCAACGAGGTAATGCATAAGCGGGTCACAATGGTAATTTTTGTAAATACCCTATTTAAAAGTATAAATAGCTAGTCCATCGGCCATTAAGTGACTGCAACAAATTAGGCGACATTACTTGACTATTTTTGACGTCAGTATGCAAAATTATGATGTCGTCGAATGTCAATAATAAATGGTCGGATGAGTTGACATTTATATTGATTTTCAACGTTTACCAGCAGGTACTAACATGCTCCTCCGCGGGCAACCTGGCAACATCCTTACATCTAATACGGACTAAACACGTTGGACGCATTTATCTTCAGTCATAGACGTCTCGCTTAATTCAATTCAACCGTAATGTGTTTTACACCCCAGTTTTTAGTTAATTGTAGATGGGCGGTAACTCCTGCTATACGATACGGTGTTGTCTCACTGGAATACCACGTCATAGACACGTGACATTATATCACATCCAATCATGCTATCCTAGGACGAGACAATACAGTCCGAGTACTACCACTATAATTACAAGCGAGCAATGGACCTCCAAACATTACTTTACTGCTTCTCTACGACGCGGACAGGGCTTGACCACGCGACTATCCTCAATACCGGGATTGGTACGGCTCAAAATCGAAGTCCGATTGCTTTCCGGACCTGTCCCGATACCGGGATAGGTAAGTGCGAGTGCTTTACCACTAAGGCTAGGACCAGTTCCTAACCATTTACCAGGAAATATTGTGAATGAATAGATACTAATAATATCAATAAGAACATTATAGTATAAGTATAATATCTCTAATTTTATATAAATGTGTTTTAATGACAATTGAACAACATAATAAAAAAGCATTCGATGTATTAATTTTGATTCCCTCGTTTCATTTCCTACCCTAAAATGTTTTCTAATCACGATGCAATAATATTGTTTGTCTGTCGGTCAATCCATCCTGCACGTATACGAAACAACATTGACAATGACATTGTCTAGAGAATGGTACAAATCCTTGACCGGACACACAAAAATAAACGTGATATTTCAAGCTTTACAACATTAACACAACAACAGTCGCCGATAACATTTCATGAATTAATTGTGATTTGATACAGAAAGTATCCTGTAATTAACCGAAAACAAATAATAGTCGGATGAGAATCGGTGCTCTTTAACACCACCAATCACATTGATTGCACTAAATACTTTGACGATTTTGTCTGATGGTTTAGACCATTATCTGTCTGAAATATGTTTGTTTCAGGATCAGAATGCCATTAGGTTGTCACGGATACAGACGTATGATTGATGTCTGGTCATATGATTGATGTCCCGTATAGTGTTGAGTGGTAAATGGAACATTTAAGTTGTTTATTACTATACGGTATACAGACATCTATGGAACGCCGTAGCTGTCTTATATGGTGAGATTTTGTTGAATGTCCTATCTCGTAGATTTGGCGAGGTTTCGTTGTTCCAGTCATAAGTTAAATGTAGATACTGGTAGACAAAGCAACATTCCTTTTGGGGCAAGAACTTGTCAATTTTGTTTACAAAATTATCGCAGCATTATAGTTGAATGCGAGTATCATGTTTTCTTTCAATGTGAACGATTGAATAATGTTCGTAATCAGTATCTTTCCAATTGGTACACCAAAAGAACTTTACGGGGTTTCTATAATATTCTCTCATCAAACAATGAAAACACTATTTTCATAGCTCTCCTCTATATAGTATAATTGTCAAGTCACTTTCAATAGCAATTTGAGCGCTGATACGGGGTTTACAACCTCTTCTGTAAGTGACGTCATTTCAAGAAATCGCAATATGTGATGTCACAATGTGCAAGCAGGAAACAATATTTACTCCATATGGTCACTTCATTTTCATATTGCCATATGGGGCAAATATTGCTTACTGTCAGTACATGGTGACGTCACATGTGATGTTTTCATGGAATGACGTCACTTAAAGAAGAGGTTGGAAATCGTACAGCGGCGCTCATTTTAATAATTGAACTTGACTGAATGTATAAGTACATGCTTTTGTATTATTACTTACCGTACCATACTTATCATCTGGTAGCATCCATATAAAACGCTTTTGTCATGGACTATACGTTTTCATACACATACAAAAAAACTTTATCGTAGTTGTCCTTATTTTTGTTATATTACAATCTAATTGATGACATTCATTTTGTTGCACATAAATGTATTGTTGTGCATTTTGGACCGATGGTCCATATCATTTTGATTAAACTTTTGATTTGATTTGAAAATATCTTGCGATTCTCTGTCTTCTGAGCTGTTATGTTACCTTGTCAATATAATATGTAATTATGTCTAGTTCATATGTCATCTTCTTAATATATTGGCCATTAGCTATTTGAAAAAATTAGGCCCGATTGTAAAAAAGATAGGACATTCAACGAACAAAACAACTTGAAATCTCACCACATAAGGCAGTTACGGCGTTCCATAGTCAACTGTTGATGAATTGCTTAATGAGGTTCTAGGCGCAATGTTCAATGCTTAGTGTACACCATTATCTGGTGTTATTGATGTAGCACTGTGCATTGAGTGATGTGACGTGCGTTTGTGAAAAAAATTGATTGGAAGATTATAAATTTGTAAGTTGTTATCCATTGAACACGCTCACACTAGTACACATGTACTTTACTATCTAATCCAAACTCCCAACACTTTTTTATAAACAAATTCTGTTTACAGTGATTTTTCTATATATTTTAATCAATATATTGTACCCACTATAATTGAAATTAAGTTAAAATTCAAAAGAGAAATTCGCCTCTCGGTCGAGTGAACACAAACGGCTTGGTTTTTTATCAAATACAAATTTCTGTTTGCTCACATTAAGTTACAAATAAAATATTACGATTTTATTCAAAATATTGCGTTTGGAGTGAGGGACAGTGTACATATCAAGTAACTGGCATGTAGTAAACATACTTAGATGCTTGAGTTTATCTTGGACATAATCATTTCATAAAATTGTATTGAAAAACAAGAAATACCTTTAAAAAAGATGGTCGGCGCAACTTGAAGTTTACAAATTGTTTGCACTCTCTTGGTTAAATTTTGTTGTACAACATAAAAAATGCCTAAAGTCATTCAATAACGATATACTACAAATACTCCGAGACCTGTAAGGGGAGATCACTGCGTTTGAGACTGCATCAATCGTAACTTCTTGGCGGTATTCGGGAGAGCCAATAATGCCGAGGTGTTTCGAATGAGACGGCATAATAAATAACTCCGTAGTGTGATCATAGACACAGTATAGTCTGTTTCAATATAGTTCAACATTACTTATTGCGTAAGTCGTGAACTCACACATCCATGTTAATAAACTTGTAACATAGCGATTTATCTGATTAAAAGAATATAAATGTTCGCGACTGGTACATAAAACCAAGAAAGTCTTCTTAATTCCAACACCAGAGAATTCCCCGTGGTGATGAATAACAAGGCTACTTACTGGATAAATCTTGAAATACACTGTAGAAAACGTTAACCAATCTGCTTCAAGGTTACAACTATTTTTAAATTGAAGAGAAATTGCGCTAAATTGCCTCGGTGGTTAACGTAAGATTTGATTGGTTTACAGAACACTAAATATGTAATTAGCAAAACCATGTTAGTACGGCTGCGCCGAAAAACACACACAAATACGTTGTATTGACCTCCTGTGTTGCTCGAGTTACTACGGTACTTTTGTCTAAGTCGTTGCTGTCTTTAAATTTGACTGTACACGTGTTGAATATAACACGTGGATGCGGGACTGTTATCGATACTCATCACTCAATACGTACCTAAGATCACGCTCAAATTTAAAAAAGTGGGTCTAACTGGGTGTATTTTTAGCCATGTGATAGTATACTATCGCCCGGTGAAAAACGTCATGTCAGGGTAATAGTACGGAATGACTCATAATGAGTATATGGACATTTAACAAGGCAAAGTCATGTTAGGTAAAATAAAAGTATTTGACGCAATGTCAGAGTAAAAAAAACATTTCGGGTTGATATAATCCTAAATTTTTCTATGATAATTTTCAAACGAAATGACGTGATTTTTTATGACTACGAAGTCGGTAGATAAGTTGTTTATTATATTGAATCAACAGCTTGTCATGTTTATGTGTTTAGCTGGCGGAAGACCGAAGCGCTCTATCAAACTACGCCATATCTGATAATTGAAGTGGAATGTTGTATGTTTGTACGTGTGTATACATTACATTTTTTTTTAGATTTGTTTGAGATTGTGGTGTTGACTAGCTTCTATATTATTGATTTTCATTAACGATATGCAACATATCGTCTTACATCATTAACTGTTTACGAACATGTCAACTGATGATGCATTGTGCATACACGGCTTCCATTATCAATTTTAGATTCATTTCAAAGCTGGAGATTTAGCTTTGATTATGTGCAGACAAGACTTAATGGTGCATTATTGACACTGTTGCATTTCCCTTGTATTAATTTTCATAAATCGAAACAGTTTGTTTTTAAATCCTGGATCGGTAAAATAAAGTGCAGTGAATCGGATTAGAATCCTACGCCTCGTTCCCATGCGCAGATTTTAATTCAGGTATATGATTCATCTTTTATCTGGATCAATAACTTGAGCTTGGGGCTACATCCTCAAAGTCATTCCCGTAAATCAATGTCTAAGAGATGACCAGTCAAAAGCAAATGCCTTTCGACCATCGGGTATGAGGCTGTACATATTGGTGAAAAGTTTTATGACCAGTCTTAAAGTTGAAACATCAAACTTAGATAAACGACATTTGGTGCAGAGGACCAATATGGTGACACAAGGGAAGATATGAAACAGATCGAGCTGTGTAGATAAAAAGCATTGGTAAAATTGCAGTATTCTGCTTAAAGTATTCTCTAATTTATGTATATATAATGGATTCATCCCGAATTTCCAAAAGAACAACAAATTATATATCACATTGAAGCATTTTACTACATTCATATTTAAGCGCAACACTGAACATCACAATACCTTCACTATTTAACATGATATGACTGACAATATAAGTTTTACAAGAATAAACTATTGAAATATTTGGGAACTTACGTTATTACGTTTTACGCGATGCCCAACATCCAAAACTTAGCTTGTTTCTAATTGATGTTTTAAGTTTCCTAAATGTATAAACAATTTCTCGTTTAAACCTCTTATCCCAAAATCCGTAAATAAACGGGTTGCAGATGTTGTTAACGAGGTAAAACCTCAAGAAGAATTCACATAGAATTGTTTGTCCTTCAGTCAATACATCCCAAAACTCAGGAACGATTATTGACCATATTTGAACAACAAGTGTTGGGGCATAACTAAGAACGAAAATAATTGTAATTGTTAGCATGATCTTTGTAATCTTGGAATGTTGCCTAGTAACCGTTTTATTTGCCTTGACTGGTCCTTGCAATGAAGCGATACTCTGGTGACTAGTGTGATGTATACGCAAACCCTCCGCATCCGATGATGTTCCGTTATTTAAGGTACCAGACATGATTACCGAGGAATGTGGCTTCCACCGTCGTGTGTCCCGTCTAAGTTTGGTACCGGTAGAATCTGACGTCCTTCTCAATGACAGATCTTTCTTTATTGCCTGATACGTATTTGGTACTTGCAGACTTAAACGCTTACATTTGTCATTCTTCCGATTGTGTCGGAGCAAGTCTCTACCGTGCCTCAACAGGTCTTCCGATATCAGTGCATGTACTTTGTGATTGTGCAACAATTTCACACAACTGTCGTCACAGTGCGTATGGAATATTGCATTTGCACTTCCTGGTTTTTTCGCGAGCAAGCTATCAACTTTAATTGTACCTAATGAAGTGATATTTTCACAGCTACGAATTCGATTGGAACTGAGGCGTTCATCAGCATGAATCCTAGTAGCTGTGTTTAATTCAGGTTTAGATTTACTGAGAAGTTCAGATGTTTCATCAGTTCGATCAAAACTTTCCGTAGCCATATCTTTTCTTAAATTGTTGAGGTCTCCAATAAAGGTTAATGATCCATTTGGATTGCACTCTATTAAGTGAGAATCAAGATTCTGAATGCTGCCATGTCCAGATGACCCCACATTGGAACCTGCTAGACCTTGTATGGAATTCCCGTTTAACGGATTGATACTCTCTCTCGATGTGGTACAATTCGTCAATGTTGTAGTCTTTGTGGTTTCATTCGCCAAATATTTCAAGGACACTTCCTCGGTGTATTCAATGTCGTCGTTACTCGCTCGGTGATGCCCTGTTTGCTTGTATCGAATGCAAATTTGATGGCATATTAATGAATAGGCAACAATAAGAAACACAGTGGAACCCAGACATACACACAATGCAGACATTACATAAATAAATAGATAATGAGTGTCATAATATTGTGTTTCGTAGAAGCAAGAATAACCAGTAATATTTCCCAGTACAGAGATTTCCATTTCACTGCGTCCATATAAAACAATGTTTGGCCATGACAGTAACAATGATGCGAAGAATGCAGCACCGCAAGCTCGCTTTTTTCCAAAATAGGCAACTTGCAATTTACCAAGTGGTTTGCAGATTTTGAGATACCGATCTACAGCAATCACAATCAGTCCAAATATGGACATATGGAATAGTGTGACAATAATGAACGTTAGTATTTTACACGCCAGAGCATTTGTGTATGTGTACGGATTGGTCATGTCGATCAAATGGTACGGTAATCCGAATAAACATATCGAAAAGTCGATTCCTGATAGGAACAATATGTATACTCTTGCCGGAGAACGTTTGTATCGGAACGAATACACAAGTAACACCAGTGCGTTCCCTATTACACCAATGGTAAGTATGGATGTATAGAAAACAATTAGTGGATACAGAGCTTTAACCTCTTTTGCGTTAGCTTCATAAACTTTTTCAATGTCTTCATCGAAACTATGTCTTGCGTCGTCCAATAGAGGCTGCAATGTGACCCATGTGTCATTGGTGCTTTCTTCATTGTATGGTCTGATATGCTCTGTGGTGTTGACTTGAAGAAGATTCATGGAAAGAAACTTGCGAGATGTCATATCTTCTGAAAAGGAGAAAAATATGTTTTGAGCTCATGACATAGTATGAATAACATTAAAGTCACATCTGAATAAATACAAAATACATTGCCGCAAGTGTTAACGTCCTCTTCACGATTTTTTTTATTTACAACAGTTTTTCATACGTTCCAATGGTGGAGTTTTTTTATTCAACATATCAAATTTATCTGTATGCTTGTTTCCCCTACATTGTTCATAAACTTTAATGGGACGGTCACATGACCAAGATGTTTTAACAAACTGTTAGATGTTATCACAAAACTGATACAAGTATTGACAACACTATAACATGCACACTGTAATATCTTATGATTTACAGGATTACCATAGTTAAAAATTGACTCTGCATACATATCATTATGATATGTAAATTTTGTCTGTCGTATAAAGCATTGACATATATATAAAGTAGGGATATCAACGAATATTCGGATATTGGAATATTCGTTTGTACGTCCGAATATTCGAATACTGATTCGGCATTCGAATATTCGATAATATATATATTTTCAATATAAAAGCTGAATGCAAGTGTATTAAATTTCAATGATGGGTATTATCGCATTGAATAACATTTTACGCGTAAAATATTTACAGGTAAAATATTTACAGGTGTTAATTGACATGTCATGTTGTATATTTGGGGGCAAGAGAGATATAACACTCTGGTGATGACAGTTAGGCCCTGAACGTATTAGTAATCGCGGGGATTAATCAGTTTAAAAAACAAAATTGATAAGTCAAACTTCGAATTTCAAATGTATTACTATTCAATAAAAAGGTCGAATATTCGAATATTCGTTCAGAAGGTTGACCGAATATTCGAATACCAAAATTGCCATTCGTTGACATCCCTAATATAAAGACACCAGTGAGATGTGCAATCACGCAAATAACTAGTATTTCATATGTAAGACGGTTTAAGTCCTTTAACGCCGTATTATGGTGCTCACGTTCAAGCATTAAGATAAGATTTAATACCACTAAGTTGGAATATCAAGATAATAGTAGAAGAAACCAAGATGGACAACTAATTTTATTCGATACACCTCTATGGTTTACTTATTACAAGCACTTAAGTCATTCTATTAGGGCAATGGCACGGTGACATTTATGGTACAGAGTTATTGTATTTGTAGCTCTTTCTGGAGATTACGACGCATTGTATGCACAAAGAATGGACCTTTCTGGAACCTTATTCACCAACAGTTCAAGACAAAAGCCCAGACTTTAAAATTGCAAACATTTTCAATAAATCTAAACGAATTTAATTATGTCTGAATAATTGCTGTTGTCCACTGTACAATTTTGCCAAGATGTATTGCAACAAATATTGTTATAACCTTTTATGCCTTTCAGTCCTATAATGTGTATGAACAATGTCCCAGTAAAATATGATATTCATCTTCAATAGTTAAACAGTAACAAAATTCACAGTTTTATTGCCCGTTCAAAATTGTTCTATTTGATAGACAGCGTGCGCTCGTTCGAAAGTTTGACAAAGCCTTCCGTATCATATACATAGTACACCAAGGTATAGTTCATACTAGCACGAGGAATACATCTATGATAGCGTATAGGTTTATGACTATCACCAATATTATCACGTCACCTAAGTATTGATTCAGGAAGTGGATTACAAATGGTGTTCCATACAACTTCATTAGACATACATTTAGTATCTATCACACGTCTCTAAAGGCTATTGTGCAGACTATGTCTAGTTCATTTGCATGTATACCTTTGGGCTTCAAAATACAATAGGTATCTATCACATTTATATTAAATTGTTTAATGTTACCACATACTTCTATATTTTGTACAAACTATAAATATAAATAATAAGCATGCATATTCTACAACATAAATGTTAACATTAACAATGATCTTAAATGAATATGTATTATTATTCTTGTGATGAAAAAAGTCTACGAAGAACGAAGAAAAAGTGACTTCGGTAAACATAGATCTATTAATGTTTTTGCTTTCTCTGAACTCATGATTTACACGTTAATTGTTAGGTGTGAATGTATTATTATGGAAAATATTTTTGTGTTAATTGATATAATCGGTCTAAATTTGTTGGTGGTCAGATTACCATAGCAACCGAAACAAAAGAGGTAATTCATAAAAATCTGCAACAAAGCATAGTATTCTATACGAATTTTATTTAGAGTTCGTGGCTTGCACATTGTATACGGTGACACTATTGACAGGTTTTCACTGTGAAATAAACCTTTGGTTTTAGTGATTCACATCATTTAAAAGTGTCGTGCAGATATGAGATTTGAATGCGGGCATTAATCCAACCATTACTCAGCATTCAATACGTAAACCAACATCTAAGATAAACACTCAAAAGAAGGGCAAAGCAACGAATTCAGTTCTCAGAAAGCATTGAAATCCAACGCAGACACTCCACAATTAGATTAAGAAGAACAGATCAGTGCAAAGTAATAATTAGCCATGCATACTACATTAGTAAATTGATTTGTAGGAATATCAGTTACAAGATTGATGCATTCTGGGAAATCCTTACAGGCATTTATCAGATTATATCGGTTGTAATTTACCTTCATTATGAATAGATTGCAATGTAAACATGACATAAGGATACAAGACACAATAACGGTGATGTTATTAACAAGTTTATCAACAAACATCAGTAGCAAGTTGTGCATCATCTGATTGGTATTCTGTCACAGCCGTCATGGCATCGAGTTATCCCCAGCGACAAGCAACGGCGATAAGACAAGAGGCCGAATGATACTACAAGACGTGTAATGGTACCACAAGACGCCCATTTGTATGACAATATGTGCACATCAACAACAACAGATTCAATAGTATGACAAAACGAACCACAGAACGACAGACAAATACGTATAATATGACGTGCAATAATACTAAAAATGTCCCACGGTATGATAATGCGTGCCACAATACGACAAGACACGCAATTGTGGATTACGATGCATAGTGGTTTGATAGGACACGAAATGGTGGGACGAGAGTCCCCATGGTATGAAAAGTATCGCAGTGGTAGGACAAGACTCACCATGGAATGTCAAGTCTCGCAATGGTTGGATAAGACTCACCATGGTATGCCAACACGCCAATGGTAGGACAAGACGTATCACGGTATGACAACACTACAATGGTAGGACAAGACGTACCACGGTATGGCACACGCCAACGGTAGGACAAGACGTACCACGGTATGACAACACTTCAATGGTAGGACAAGACGTACCACGGTATGACAAGACGCCAATGGTAGGACAAAACTCACCACGGTATGACAAGACGCTTTAATTAGATCAAGACGCTGGACGACAAGACAAGACGCCAATTGTAGGACAAGACTCACCACGGTATGACAAGACGCCATAATAAGGACAAGACGCTTATGGTAGGACAAGACTCATCACGGTATGACAAGACGCCATTGGTAGGACAAGACGCTCCACGGTATGAGAAGACTCCAATGGTAGGACAAGACGTATCATGGTACGACAAGACGTATCATGGTACGACAAGACTCCAATGGTAGGACAAGACGTATCACGGTATGACAAGACTCCAATGGTAGGACAAGACGTACCACGGTATGACAAGACTCCAATGGTAGGACAAGACGTACTACGGTATGATAAATCTCGCAATGGTAGGACGAGACTCACCACGGTTTGACAAGACTCCAATGGTAGGACAAGACGCTCCACGGTATGACAAGACGCCAATGGTATGACAAGACTCACCACGGTATGACAAGACGCCAATGGTAGGACATGACTCACCACGGTATGACAAGACGCCAATGGTAGGACATGACTCACCACGGTATGACAAGACGCCAATGGTAGGACATGACGCTCCACGGTATGACAAGACACCAATAGTTGTAGAAGACGAACCACGTTTGACAAGAGCACAATAGTAGGACAAAATTCTCCACGGTACGTCAATACATGTATTGGCAGAACTAGACGCGCGGCGGTACATTACGCTACATTAGCACGCACAGCAATTCGTTTGCTTTTAGTCTGATAGAGAACATCATGCAGACGAATATTCAGTTTTGTTTACGTGGGAAGAGAAACGAATACGGAAATTGCAACACATATGCTATTATTCTTTGGGGTATAAAATTGACACAATACAAAGAAATTATTGAAATAAACATGTATTGTTTGACAGACATGCAGATAAACATCATAGAGCAGCAACCAATTTGTACTATGACATGCAGGCCGTTTCGATTTATTTCATCTGGATAATATCAACGAGTAAATACATCTTTATTTAGGTAACAGATTAAATTGTTCCAGTGAACACTTATGCAAAAGACAATACCTCCGCGCACAGACCCCCCAAGGACACAACAGCATATAACACATCAGGCACTGAGGAGGTGCAAGGTAAACATTTATGGAAATAGGGGCGCAATGAATACGAACAACTAACACAACAGAATATTCGCTATGCTACATCATTTCCATCCATCATGTCCAATATATGACCATATGTTTCAAGATTACTGCGGTCTGTTTGAGAGGATATTTTACCTTTTCATATTGAAACTGTCGCGACATTAGGAGTGTTCTCTTCCGGGGAAGATTAAACTACATTTTAGTTACATAAATGATGCTTAGGAAGCTGAATTTGTGTTTGTATTAGACATCCTATATGCACTGAACACACATATTAGCTTTGCCATCGGATTTACAACATCTTCTGTAAGTGACGTCATTTCAAGAAAACGCACCAAGTGATGTCACTATTTGCAAGCAGGAAACAATGTTTTCTCCGTATGGTCACTTCGTTTTCATATTGCCATATGGGGTAAATATTGCTTACTGTCAGTAGATGATGATGTCACGTGTGACGTTTTCTGGAAATGACATCACTTAAAGAAGAGGTTGAAATCGTACAGCGGCGCTCATATGTTAGTTTAAGTTTATTATTCAACTTCGATTGCGAATTGTTACAACTTGTACTAAACTCTCTCGATCACTGCTTCCTAGGTAACTGACCAGCGCTCGGGCCTAAATTAGGGATTGTGAAGTAGTTTTGAAGACCTGCTTAGCTGGGCTCAGACTCTTCGGATCAGGAGTCAGGCGCTCTTCCCCTCGACCACTGCGACTCCTTGACATATGTTATTTATTTAATTCAGTTGTCTAACGGTGTACACGTAGAAGCGCATCGTACACTATTTTGATATGAAAAAAGACTGAACAAAACCAGACAATGCAATGAGACAGACATGTGGTCCCGGGCCCGTAAAACATGTGGAACCATTCGAGCCTAAAGTCTGTGGGAAGTCTTACGCTGGGAGCTTCATGTGATCGAGGCATAATATCGACACAAGCATATCTGATCTCAAAACAAAGTTTAGTCAGTAAATACTTCGTCGATGTAGCCAGTAAATACTTTGAACATATTGAAGTTCCTATTCATGTCAGTATATCATAATTATGCTATCATAGAGTATAGTATGAATCAAGTAAAAATGAAGCAAACATCGTTGTGTTATGAAGCGCGATACCGTTTCTTACGTATATATGGAAAACAAAAAAACGTAATTTTAGTTTGTTTAAAACGCAACAGTTTGCATATTCTCAGACAGGCTTGTTAATTGTACAATTGCCTTGCCGCCCAGTAATAATAACAGTAATCCATTTGCAGGGATTGAATGTTTGGACTGCATGATCAATGCCAAGATTAAATCGATTCTGTGCATTGGTTGCTTGCAGTGAACACGTATTTTGATTGATTTAAGTACATTTAAACTAAAACATCCGATGATTGTTTGGTCTAACTTATAAGATAACATGATTCAGAAAGCATCGCAGTTTCACTAATCTCGGTAATATGTGCGAGTTCCCAAATTCGAATTGTATAACATTTTTTACAATTTATCGGTACGCTGTGAATGTCAGATATTTTAAACGGTCCGTAAAATATTGTTTCTTATACGAGACACAAGTTATAAATATTCATTCCCTGAGTCTCGTTCAGAATTATATATTCTTAAAGTCCTTATATTAGGTAGAACGGTATGTACTGTATGTTATCGTATACGAAACACAAGTTCTTAATATTCATTCCCTGAGTCTGTTCTAGATAATATATTCTTAAAGTCATTATATTAGAGAGAACTCTCAACAGACATATTTACAAGAGACCAATAAAACCAGAACAAATCAACAGCGCTTGCAAATTCCAATTATAAAAACCTACAGTTGTGCAGTCCGCATCTGTGTGGATGGTGTCCTTATTTTTATTAGTGGCAGTAATTGTTGATGAGAAATAACACGCATGATTGCGAGCAGTTAATGGTATAGGAAATCGCCACGATTTCACAGTGCAAGAGTTTTACAAAAAAATGAAATCATAAACCATAACATACTTAACGATAAGAGTGCACAGATCAAGAATTTCCCCAAAAGTGAATTAATACATATTAATATCATTAACGCCACGAGTTCACAGTGCAAGAATTTCCTGGCAATGGACGCATTATGTTTTAACATATCTTTCTCCATGTGAGCGCTCCTATTCGATTTAAGTGACGTCATTTCCAGAAACGTCACATTGGCGTCACCATGTTCTGACAATAAGCAATATTTGCCGTTTATGACAACATTAAAACGAAGTGACCATATGGAATAAATATTGATTCCTGCTTGCAAAAAGTGACATCACATGTTGCGTTTTCTTGAAATGACGTCACTTTCAGAAGAGGTTGTAAATCCCATAGCAGCGCTCATTTGCTATTTGAATTACTTGTATTCTATTTTAGTGTATTCCACACAAACGGTGTAATTGATACATAAGTGACTTATCCTACATTAGGCACTATGACGCTGTAATCACATTGGAGGATACAGTTCATCAATATAGGATTATACACACAATGTTTAGTAACTTGTCAGGATAATATAATATGTTACAGTGTTGTCATGCCTTCAGATATTGCGTTGGCGTGGACAATATGTTTGGTAAATAGTTTAAACGCCAATTGAATAAACACCATTGTCTATAAACCTGAAGTGGAGATAATATGGGTTTGTAAATAGAATCAATAGATGATAAAAGAAATGCTAGTTTTACCTCCTACGTGATATAGCAATGTCGCCTGCCATCCCTATCATAGTTTATTCTAATTCGTTGAAACCACATGACACTACAGCCGGACCTCGTTCCCTCGAAATCATCGCGTCCGAAATGTTATTGTGAATAGTACGTAGTTTCGAATAGCCCATTTCAATACCTGGTTTCGAATAGACCATAATAATTTGACGTGCCTAAGAAGATGCATGGGGACGTGTTCTTTATTTTGGATGATATCAAATAAACGAGTTCCGACTGGATAACATGAGATTAATATTAGCATTATAATAAACTATTAGTGATTATTATGATTTGTCTATTTGAAATGCATACTGTGTCGAATCCAGAATTGTCTATCATTTCCAGCGCAAGACGTTCGATTCAATTAAACTGAGTAGTGTTCAATTCTCGATGCTGAATCACATATTGAAGTATATATTGAACAGTTACAATGCATTCACGTTATTACATTAAGTTCTTTAATTATAAATAACCCATGCTTAGACTTGTAAAACTCATTTTCCTCCATACACGCAATTAATTAATTTTGCTTCTCTTTTTTGACGCTCATCGTTAATTCGATCTAGCCTGGAAGCCTCATTGGAAGTTAGAAAATATTAATACGAGTGCAACAAGGCTTATACATGTGTTATTGACTTGTTTTACAAGGACAAATGCAAACTTGGACCGTAGAACAATTCCATATTTATGTAACACATTGAAGTAGTCCAGATATTTTACGTGGCGCGCTGTGCGACTTTTCAAATTGTCTGAAAACGTATCACGACGATCATAGATCTCGCAATAATAGGGCTCTAGAAATTTGTTCAAAGAAACTTGTCCCGGACTAATGGAAATTTCTAATTTGACTTGTCCGACGTAAGATGCTAGTTTTCTGAGAATATTGGTCAATTTAGTAACAAATAAACATACACAATGATAGCTCAACAATCACAAATTAATATCCACATGTATGTGTTTATGGGATTCTAAAGTTTGATTTACAACTGAACAATTGCTGCTGTTGGTTAGCTTTAAAACTGACTTGTCCGGACTATCAACTCAACTGGTAGCCCGATTCAGAAATAGACTTTTCTCGGACGTCGGCCTAGTGGATTTCTAGAGCCCTGAATTATCATAAAAAGTTACATATAAGATATTCTAACGTATAACCATGATCCGATATTGTATAGATAATAGTATGGACAGAGTACAAGCTACGGCTGTATAAGAGTCCCCGTGAATTGTCTGTCACACGGAAGTCATCGGATGCTGCCTGAAGCAGGAATAATGAGCCTATTGTATACATAATTCTGCTTATTACTGGAAAAAGTATACATGCATCATTTATAAGGTCTCAAACGATACATCAATCTACATACATATCCACAAACAGAGAAATCCATCCATACTTTATTTTAAGGACATATGTTTCTACGTATTTCACGATAACCTTCATGAAAGCGGCATATTATATTATATATTACTAATGTATGTTAAAGCCTTTCTACATACATGGTAAGGAATGACAAGCTTGCCGACGCAAAATTATTTTTTATTTCATTGTATTTGACATAATATGTAATGACTAAGTTTTTTTACTCATGACTATCTTCTAAGAAACTTCGCTGCCATTGAAGAACTTAAGCATACACTGTTTCATGTGATGATTTCTTACATGAACAAACCACATACGAAAAACGACTTTGATGTAATGAAACATAATGGCATTGCATGTTTGTAAAGGAAGACGATAGGTCCTAACTTAGCCCTGCTATCGTTTTGATGTTAGTCAGCTATTTTTGACTTAGAAACATATCAGAATCAATCCATCACACGTTTTATTTTGTAAAATGAAATGCAATTCGGGTGATTAGAAACGACCTTATAACCATCTGAGAAGAGAGAAAAAAGATATGTCGCTTTAATAAAAGCAAGCAATCACAAACTATGCATTCAATATTCACCATATAGGTCAGACAGACACTACATTGTATATGTTTTACAACGTGGATCAACCCACAATGAAACCAAGAATACTTGACATGATAACTCATGAGCATAAAACGTGAAAGTCAATTCTATAATTTCCTCTGGGGTCTAAGCGATTTGCTATTAACAGTTTACTATGCGGTTATCATTCATAATATTTGGACATAATCATTTAATCAGCTCCCCAGTGAAATGGAAATAAGATGAGAACATTCGCACTTGTTCTGTTGTGTCCTTAACGTATTAATATAATAATAGAAAAATGAGAAAGAAAACTATCCAGGAATGAAAGACCATATTTTAAGGTAAACTATTTCATCTGTAATGTAGCAATTACCACAATCGTTTGGCCTTAAACGCAACATGATTTTCATAATTATTGTCTCTACGATTTTGCAAGTATTATTATGTGAGTATGAGTTTGTAAGTACGATTTGTATGATTTTGTAAGTAAGATTTTAGTTACAGGACATATCCAAACGCTATTTAGTAAAAACAGCTAACACACATAATTTGTCAGTCTATGCAATATCATAGTGAGAACGTGGAGTACAGGGAACGACAGAATAATTGGCGGGAAATAACATTTTAAAAAACACTTAAACAATGGATACTGGGAGCAACACAGGTTCTGTACAAAAATATACTTCACTATTCATCTGAGAATCATTTAACTTATACTATTTCTTAGTTGGTCCTTATTGCAAACTTAAACAGTCTAGATTATCATGATTTGATGAAGATATGTCAACATTTTCTATTACCGTGGCAGAAATATGTATCTGTCTTAACAGAGTAGTATATTTTCGGAAATAGTGTATACTAACGATTTTAGCGCGAGTACCCATTCCATATGATCGTAAATATGTATAATGTTCTTTACTTTGAATTGCTTATCGTGACCTAAGATTGTGTTGGTCTGGAATTTCTCTGACTACGCTAATCAATGTAGCTCTATTGATAATTAATGAGCATAGACAGTTCATATATACCCATTAATTATTACTTCAGATTGCTTCTATGCGCAATTACACATTTTGCTAGCATTGTTCCAGTCGCTGATAATATGTTTGCTTTGCCTGTACACCTGTACACCTGTAGCCAATTGTATTAAAATAGGCTAACTAGAACCTGAGGTCACCTGTAATGTTCAATCGATTTGTTGGCTCATTACTTGGCCAAACCACATTTCAACCAATCAAGTCGAGTTTTGGTTTTCTTTTAACCAAACCAAATGGTTATTCAGTTTTATACAATTGACTGCAGATGTCTACTTCCTGATAACTTTATGACCGCGTCATTACCATAAAACGTCACATATGACGTCACAATGTACGGACAGTACGGACTCAGGTAACCTACAGATAATATGGTAACAAACACTGTATCGCTTGTCAATTCAGACGACTTTTTCTCTGAGAAAAGTATTGAAAGTGTAGCTCTGCAGTTTCTTTGAAACACTTTTAATAGCACAAAACAAGTAGTGGGATCTGGGTGAACATGGTAAATATGTTTTTATTCACATACGCAGATAATTGTTATATAACTCACGTGCTCTCATGAAAGAACTTTTTGTATCTCTCCCATGCCACCCCTTTCCACCGTAAAACCTTTTATGTTTGTTATTCATTTAGCATCTGAAATTTCTCTGAATTATATAATAAGATAGTAACCGTTGGACTAAATCCAACACAACGCCTATATATTAAGACAATGTCAGTTCTGTAACTGTTTAGAAGATGAGTTTCATTTTTGTTAGAATGCAAAGTACAGTATAGCTAAAGAAATAAGTACTTCCCACTTCATCATAGAAACATTCAAACGTACTAAAGAATAGAGAATTGTTACAATCCAGTAATGAAACGGTCTTGAAAAACTTTATAGGTTATTCAATATATACTTTAAGCTTTGAATATAGAGAACAATCCTTGTAGAAACAAACAAAGTGTATCTTACTAGGTGCTCTATTCAGTTTGTATTGATTGTACGCCACAAGACGTTGAAAACTAGGTGCTCTATTCAGTTAGTATTGATAAGACGCCACAAGATGTTTAAAACTAGGTGCTCTGTTCAATTAGTATTGATAAGACGCCACACGATGTTTAAAACTAGGCGCTCTATTCAGTTAGTATTGATAAGACGCCACAAGATGTTTAAAACTAGGTGCTCTATTCAGTTAGTATTGATAAGACGCCACAAGATGTTTAAAACTAGGTGCTCTATTCAGTTAGTATTGATAAGACGCCACAAGATGTTTAAAACTAGGTGCTCTATTCAGTTAGTATTGATAAGACGCCACAAGATGTTTAAAACTAGGTGCTCTATTCAATTAGTATTGATAAGACGCCACACGATGTTTAAAACTAGGTGCTCTATTCAGTTAGTATTGATAAGACGCCACAAGATGTTTAAAACTAGGTGCTCTATTCAATTAGTATTGATAAGACGCCACACGATGTTTAAAACTAGGTGCTCTATTCAGTTAGTATTGATAAGACGCCACAAGATGTTTAAAACTAGGTGCTCTATTCAGTTAGTATTGATAAGACGCCACAAGATGTTTAAAACTAGGTGCTCTATTCAGTTAGTATTGATAAGACGCCACAAGATGTTTAAAACTAGGTGCTCTATTCAATTAATATTGATAAGACGCCACACGATGTTTAAAACTAGGTGCTCTATTCAGTTAGTATTGATAAGACGCCACAAGATGTTTAAAACTAGGTGCTCTATTCAATTAGTATTGATAAGACGCCATACGATGTTTAAAACTAGGTGCTCTATTCAGTTAGTATTGATAAGACGCCACAAGATGTTTAAAACTAGGTGCTCTATTCAGTTAGTATTGATAAGACGCCACAAGATGTTTAAAACTAGGTGCTCTATTCAGTTAGTATTGATAAGACGCCACAAGATGTTTAAAACTAGGTGCTCTATTCAGTTAGTATTGATAAGACGCCACAAGATGTTTAAAACTAGGTGCTCTATTCAGTTAGTATTGATAAGACGCCACACGATGTTTAAAACTAGGTGCTCTATTCAGTTAGTATTGATAAGACGCCACAAGATGTTGAAAACTAGGTGCTCTATTCAGTTAGTATTGATAAGACGCCACAAGATGTTGAAAACTAGGTGCTCTATTCAGTTAGTATTGATAAGACGCCACAAGATGTTGAAAACTAGGTGCTCTATTCAGTTAGTATTTATAAGACGCCACAAGATGTTGAAAACTAGGTGCTCTATTCAGTTAGTATTGATAAGACGCCACAAGATGTTGAAAACTAGGTGCTCTATTCAGTTAGTATTGATAAGACGCCACAAGATGTTGAAAACTAGGTGCTCTACTCAGTTAGTATTGATAAGACGCCACAAGATGTTGAAAACTAGGTGCTCTATTCAGTTAGTATTGATAAGACGCCACAAGATGTTGAAAACTAGGTGCTCTATTCAGTTAGTATTGATAAGACGCCACAAGATGTTGAAAACTAGGTGCTCTATTCAGTTAGTATTGATAAGACGCTACAAGATGTTGAAAACTAGGTGCTCTATTCAGTTAGTATTGATAAGACGCCACAAGATGTTTAAAACTAGGTGCTCTATTCAGTTAGTATTGATAAGACGCCACAAGATGTTGAAAACTAAATGCTCTATTCAGTTAGTATTGATAATTCAGAATGTTTTTGATTAACAAAAGTACATAAATACATAAACACATTATAATACGGTTATTTTTCTGAAATTAACAAATAAGTAGAATAAGAATTCTACCGTGTTTCCGACATACTTCATTCACCCTACAGGTGTTTCTATTAGTATAATGAGGTTTTACATTAATGTTACAAGTTTATGCAAGCATCTCCTGCCAAAACATCTCAAAATCACACGTTTTCATATTTCATGAACATTATATGATATTTTTATTCCAAATATAATGTTAATCTAGGGAAAAGATGTTTACACACAAATGGAAAAAGACCATACACATTCTTCTCTAACTTATAAATACTATTGCAGTTCGTTTCGTGTTAAATGCTGTTTTATACTAACGAGGAAAATATAGTACACTTCAAGTGCTGTTTCAGAATTCAACATATCGTGTTCCATAATGGGTTGTTCAGTCCTATCCCGAATTCAAGTGACTCAAATTCAAATACATTGCTTTTTGGAAAGTATTCAATGTTAAAATGGCTATCATACCATACAATTGCGATTATAATGTGGCAAAACGAAGAGCGATTTGATGTAAGTACTGTAGGGCTGCAACGATTAGTCGAACTTTGATTATTTCCAGGTTTTGTTTCTCTCACGGTTCGGTTCGGTTCTGTTTTACGAATATTTGGTTCGGTACGTCAGATGACAATTTTATAACTGAAGCAATATTCGAGTCAGAAAACAGATAACGTACTCATTATCTTTTAGTAACCCATACATTGGAACGGTTTAGTACGGGGCATGACTTTCTATTTCTAGATACTACTCTTCTTTACTATATATTATCACACATTGATCAAATTCTACTTGCCAAGTCAAATGTTTATTACATGTCATAAAGCTATTATTTATTGATCATGTCATATATTTATATATTCAAACCGAATAACCGAAAATCGAAATATTAGTAATCGTAACAGACTGAACCCAGAGACAAGACAGTGTGTCGTTGCAGCACAGAAAGTAGAAGCAGTGATAGCAGTAACAGCAGTATAACTGTAACCAACCACTGCTAGTATGGAACGTCAAATATTCATATACTCAAATATTGGAAGCGCTTCAATTATTTGGAGAGCTCTCAAATTCAATTGAAGAGAGCTATAATTGAATTAATATCTTCAAATAATTAGATACCTCTTCAAATCATTTGAAGAGCTCTTCAATTCATTCGAAGAGGTCTATAATTATTTGAAGAGGTCTCTAATTAGTTGAAGAGCTCTTCAAATATATGAGTTTATGTAGATTTGGCGTTCCATATGGTAGCGATGCTTATAGTAGCAGTATATAACAGACGGCACAGTATGAGTGTTAAAACTGCTCTTCGCGCCAACAGAGACCATGAATACACTTCTCAAACCTCAAATATAGACATTGACGGAGAATTACAAGCAGTACAGAAGGAATTACAAGGATACACTATGTGACTTCAAAGTCTCAAAAGCAGTAAGAGATAATGGAACCTCTAATATCATACTCATTATCACACGACATGGCTATGTCTGCACAGTAGTCGTAGTAGTAGGAGATAATGGAACCTCTAATATCATAGTCATTATCACACGACATGGCTATGTCTGCACAGTAGTCGTAGTAGTAGGAGATAATGGAAACTAATATCATACTCATTATCACACGACATGGCTATGTCTGCACAGTAGTCGTAGTAGTAGGAGATAATGGAAACTCTAATATCATACTCATTATCACACGACATGGCTATGTCTGCACAGTAGTCGAAGTAGTAGGAGATAATGGAAACTCTAATATCATACTCATTATCACACGACATGGCTATGTCTGCACAGTAGTCGTAGTAGTAGGAGATAATGGAAACTCTAATATCATACTCATTATCACACGACATGGCTATGTCTGCACAGTAGTCGTAGTAGTAGGAGATAATGGAAACTCTAATATCATACTCATTATCACACGACATGGCTATGTCTGCACAGTAGTCGTAGTAGTAGGAGATAATGGAAACTCTAATATCATACTCATTATCACACGACATGGCTATGTCTGCACAGTAGTCGTAGTGGTAGGAGATAATGGAACCTCTAATATCATACTCATTATCACACGACATGGCTATGTCTGCACAGTAGTCGTAGTAGTAGGAGATAATGGAAACTCTAATATCATAGTCATTATCACACGACATGGCTATGTCTGCACAGTAGTCGTAGTAGTAGGAAATAATGGAACCTCTAATATCATAGTCATTATCACACGACATGGCTATGTCTGCACAGTAGTCGTAGTAGTAGGAAATAATGGAACCTCTAATATCATAGTCATTATCACACGACATGGCTATGTCTGCACAGTAGTCGTAGTAGTAGGAAATAATGGAACCTCTAATATCATAGTCATTATCACACGACATGGCTATGTCTGCACAGTAGTCGTAGTAGTAGGAAATAATGGAACCTCTAATATCATAGTCATTATCACACGACATGGCTATGTCTGCACAGTAGTCGTAGTAGTAGGAGATAATGGAAACTCTAATATCATACTCATTATCACACGACATGGCTATGTCTGCACAGTAGTCGTAGTAGTAGGAAATAATGGAACCTCTAATAGCATACTCATTATCACACGACATGGCTATGTCTGCACAGTAGTCGTAGTAGTAGGAGATAATGGAAACTCTAATATCATACTCATTATCACACGACATGGCTATGTCTGCACAGTAGTCGTAGTAGTAGGAAATAATGGAACCTCTAATATCATACTCATTATCACACGACATGGTTATGTCTGCACAGTAGGCGTAGTAGAGCAGTTACTTTGTGTGTTTAGTGTTTCAGTTATATACATGGGTCAGTAGATATAACCAGTGCTCAAGTGTGACCAAACCGTACTAGCCATCAACTGATATCTCCTCCACAACATAAATCAGAGTTCAAAGGTGAAGGACAAATGCCTTTGGTGCATTATATTCAGTCAAAGTGTCGCGGTAGAACATACACCCTCACCGGGTTTCGAATCCATGACCTCTAGAATAGCAGTCGAGTGCTCTAGCGACTGAGCTATCCGGGCGGGCTGTTTAATATTAGTTACAATCGTATTACTGCTAGTAGTGGTTACGGTATTTGCTGCTACCACTGGTAATGATACTTAGTGAGTTTTCCAGTAGATCACATAACATATGCGGGGTTTTATTGAGGACTCTCAAGACATTATTATTTGTCATGATAATGTCATACAAATGAAATACGACATTGCCAGATTCGCTACAAACATATTGTGTTTATTTCCTAATGGTCTGCCATGAGAATGATTTTGGCAACGCTAAAAGTCACAACCATCGTTATATGTCGCAAGGCTCACGTAAAATGTCGCAACCATTGCTAAATATCGCAATACCATATAACGCTCTATATATGTTGCACATACTCGTATATAGCGTTAAAGGTGTGTTATATATCGATATATGGCTTTGCAACATTAGCGACGGATGCGACATTTAACTGTGATGCGACATTTAACTGTGATGCGACATTTAACGTTGTCACAATGTTACAGTTATCAATCAACTGTACACACTGAATGTCTATCATCAGTTTTTCTATGATTTCCCAATGGATATTTTGTCATACACGTAATGATCTTAACTAGTGCATCGAGTATTAAAACCAGAATTTAATAGTTATAACCATATTTGATTAATTAAATAGCACTGAATCATGTTGAGGCAACTGTATTGTCCCTGCTGATATTGCTATATATCCATGGACATATCAGGTGTCTTAACGTAGTGCGTACAGTGTGTAAATTTGATATAAAAAGGATAGGTTTATGCAGAAATTTTAAAGATGTACCTGGTTCATCTGAACACAAAATGTTTGAATTGACTTCATACTGTATTGTTGTTACATTGGCTAAAACATCTCTTATAATATGAACCATTGCAATGTATTATAACCGATTGAAATTTTTTTTTACTATATCAATTACTACTAGATTAAACTTGTAAAGTAGCCTTGATTGTTAAAGACAAAATTTATGATGTACAAACATCGTTCTTCAACAAATACGGATCAATGCATAATGAGTTCATTCTTTGTGAATGCATGTTTATTGATGTTTTAACATAAATACCCTTAAACATTGTCTACAACTGATTCTATACAGACATAAAGTTGCATCAAACACATAGAGCTACCATGTTTTCGTAATTCTAATAAATGTTTTATTGAGTAGCGTATTGATAAGAAGACAAAGTTGGTAAACAAAGTTAAATAAACTTTTAGACTTTAATACAACTGCAAGACTATAACTATATGAACACCGCTGTACGATTTCATAGCTCTTCTATAAGTGACGTCATTTAAAAAACGTCACAAGTGGCGTCACCGTGTACTGACAGTAAGCAATATAAGGAGAAAATATTGTTTCCAGCTTGCAAATACAGATGTAGTGACATCACATGTTGCGTTTTCTTGAAACAAACTATGATATGGTGTACGAAATATACAATGTGACTTTTGAGTATATCAATATACATTCTACTTAAGCAATGTAAATCCATACCCAATCATAGCATATGAAAATTAATATGTCTGTCAAATCACTTACAAGTGGTATATGAAACGCACTCGCAGGCGGCAAATGAAACCCAATAGAATTACAATGATTGATGAGCTCAAAATCAAGACACATTATTTTCATTATATAAACAATGTTCGTGTATTTGCGCTCTGATTAGTTGGAAATCATTCTAACATTCGTGAACATATCTTATCACAGTTCACGAGTTGTCCTATGAAGATAAACCTTGCAGCAAATGCTAAATACAACATGTTTATTCATAACCTGGAACATTTATACTATGAGCGCTGCTATGGGATTTACAACCTCTTTTGTAAATGATGTCATTTCAAGAAAAGGCAACATTTGATGTCACTATATGCAAGCAGGAACAATATTTACTCCATATGGTCACTTCGTATTCATATTGCCATATGGGGCAAATATCGTTTACTGTCAGTACATGGTGACGTTACATGTGAGGGTTTCTGGAAATTACGTCACTTATAGAAGATGTTGGAAATCGTACAGCGGCACTCCTATACACTATATATCATGTTGGTATTTCTGGGTCGGTATATTACCGCATAACTGAAATTACCTCACCAAATACAAAATTAAATTATACTAGCACATTTATTTACTATCCTTATGTAAGTAGGCCTATTACACCATTGATGTTTACTTCAAAAACTGGATTAACACGATCTTGCAGTGCGTTGGTTTATTTCTACATGTCATAGCCATTTGTTATGGCAAATTTGGGGCGGATATTGGGCCCAACTCCCATTAGTATATTTTCCCCTACTTAGAAAGAAAATTCCCCTTCAGCAGTAAAATTATTCAAAGTTTTAGCCTTTATAAATCTCCAAATTTGGTGATTCATGATGCAAATTTCTCCTATCAAAAGACCTGCCATACTTCCCCAAATCTGAAAAAATATGTTGCTCGATACATTCAAATTGATGAACAACATGAACCTGTCAAAAGCTAACACGTCATTTTTTATTTGAGAATCTTAGTTAATCTGAAACGACGATAATGATTTTGACGGGGTTACTTTGTCGATAGTTCAAATCATTTGAATCATAAATGTTACTTCATACTGCAATGAAAAATCGACAGAAGCTGTAACCGGTGGTTTAAAAACTCAGTATATGTGTAGTGCGGTTTTATTACCTGCGAACGTATGAATATATTACCTGGACACTTACATTTCAAAATAGGTGTATTGAAATGTTTGTGTTTGTCCGTAAGCTTGACGGAGAAAAGCCGCGTTTCTGTTTTGATAGAAATGTAAACCAAACAGCAGTTTTATTTCTCTGTCTAGCGAACTTTTCAATACACCTATTTAAAATGTAATGGATCAGGAAATATATTTATGCGTTTTCGCTGTTAATAAAACAGTACTATACCAAAAAGGACACCTAAGTCTCGTACTGACTCCTCTAAATTGTGTATGCATGTTTGTTATCATTTGGGGGAAGAGTTATATATACGCGGTGAACGTTCACAAGTTGATGTATTTTAATTATGTTGACACTGTTGTCTGTGTTTCCTAGCGGTGTCTAGAGCAAGCACACTTTGGTTGTCATGTTGGCTTCAAATTATTCAAGTTCCTTATAAATTGAATAACTATGAAGAGGAAACGTGAGGTTGATTTTGATTTTGTTAAATCAACTTAAATGCGGGTTGGCTTTATGGATTATGATAACATGTAACAGTATTACTGTATTCACGATTAACATGGGATTATTGTATAGAGATCTTCACTTAAAGACTATCTCAATAATAAGACCACCTCAATACTAAGACCATCTCAATAATAATACCACCTCAATAATAAGACCATCTCAATAATAATACCACCTCAATAATAAAACCATCTCAATAATAAGACCACCTCAATATTAAAACCATCTCAATGATAAAACCATCTCAATAAAAAAACCACCTCAATAATAAGACCACCTCAATAATAAGACCACCTCAATAATAAAACCATCTCAATAATAAGACCACCTCAATAATAAAACCATCTCAATAATAAGACCACCTCAATAATAAGACCACCTCAATAATAAGACCACCTCAATAATAAGACCACCTCAATAATAAAACCATCTCAATAATAAAACCATCTCAATAATAAAACCATCTCAATAATAAAACCATCTCAATAATATAATAAAACCATCTCAATAATAAAACCATCTCAATAATAAAACCACCTCAATAATGAAACCACCTCAATAATAAAACCACCTCAATAATAAAACCACCTCAATAATAAGACTATCTCAAAATCAAGAACACGATTTTCAAATCCATTTTCACTGCTCTTAATTCAACCTCAAAATATTCCTCTTATTACTGAGGTTTTACTGTATAGATAAGAATTAACTGATTAACTGTGTACTAGCTAACTTCATTACAAATCATGCATTTACAAGAAGCATTCCATGTGTAATGATATTTAGATAAATATATTCTTAGTAGAGTGAAGAAACTTGGCCACCCAACCTTAAAAATGCGATTTGAGTGGGCTGGTCTATACCTAGATAGAACGGAAGAGTTAAAAACATTAGTCGGGCATATGGTATAGTGTAGATTGGGGATACCTCGAATGTACACATTACGTCGCATTATTTCCAGAACTCCATAGCCTTTTGAGAAAAACAACTTTAAAGTTTTACCCTCTTGAGATATTTGTTACATACGGGGTTATGGAAATGCATTTTACTTATTGTTATGTGCATTCCAGAACAATACAGGTAGTAGTGAAAGGTGGGGCAAAACGCCCATATTAAGCAATATTTTACGATACAATAATAACCATCAGTTCGATTAAGACATAAGTTACTGGCAATACGTGCAAGTTTGCACAAGACCTATACATTTATAACATATTTAACGCGAGACACAAAACGAGATAAAGCTTAATGAATTGAACATAACTTCATTGATGTTTGCCTTTTTGCCCATGTATGGGACAAAACGCATTTTGATAAGGGACAATAACCTCTAAACATTATATATTTATAAATAACTCATGGTAAAGTGTAGTACAATTTCGCGATCATGTAAGCACTGCATAAATACCGTCAAACAAACGCACGAATGGCAAAAATCGAGAATACAAGGTGTACGAGGCAATACTGTAAACTTAACTAATCAACATTTACACAAAATAGTGTAAACTTACAAAAAATACAATTAAAAACTTACATTTGAAGATACATGTTTAAATTTTTCGCGGTATTCACATCTGCGTAAGACTTCACAAAAAGAATATCGCGCGGCACGATAAATCTAACGATGTCAGATTTTTTACGCGTAGGCCTTCAACCTCGTATGGGCATTTTGCCCCACCTTACCCTACAGACAGAAAGAGCTTGGAAAGAAGGTTTCAACGATACCAAATACTCAAAACCGCCAAAAATTGAGTTACGTGGTTCTGGAAATAATGCGCCGATGTTAAGGGTGTTCTAATGAATGCCCCTGATATACATTACTACCATGTGTTTACTACAAGTACAGTGCAATACACAATACTAGACCTAGACGGCCTCACAAAACATTGTTCTAATCTGAACATGTTAATATATCTCGCATTACAGGCATGCTAGAGAATTATAAAAACTCACATTTAAGTGATTATCCAACTGCGTACAATTTATCTACGTATTATCCAATTAATTGTTGACGCTAATGCATGTTTTGTGTTCTTCAGACATACACATTTCATACGTGGGTCGACTTCAGTTTACAGGTATATTGAAACGTATGCATCACGTTATCTTCTATCATTAATAAAATGTAACTCATGAGTAAATATTGCATAACCCACACTACCTTAGCGATGAATAGGGATATTTCGTATCTATTGGATTAGTAAAGAACAAAAAGTCGCACGATATCACAGGCAAATCATTTCGGCAATCATTGAATGTGGGCAAATATTTAATGATAAATTGCATATGCTAAAATCGAATAAAATATACTTTATATGTTCACAAAGTATCAGCTGATCTGGATCAAGCTAATCTATAAAAAATATTTGCCATTTTCATGAAGCAATTGAACACTTTTTCCAGTACTTCTCATAAAGTTACACAGAAATACCTAAAAATCTTCTAATAAACATTGAGAAAACATTCAAAACTTCACTGTTTTGTTGAGAAATTAATTTATTTTACTTATATTAATTTTCCAAACTTTGATCGTTCATAACTTATTAATTTCCATCTTTTTCTAAATGAGCTTGATATTTGAACTTAATGTCTCAAAAGTTGTGCAAGATGTTCATATTTGTCTCATTACGTAAAAAGATTAATCTTTGTATAACATGTTTTACAAAGTTGGAAAGATCTTATATTTGACCTTGATCCTAATCCTGATATTTGATTCTTTGTGAACAGAGGGCCTGTTCTGTGCCAATTCAATAACAATTATTACAGGAAAGGCATATACAACAAGACGTACACAGCAGATTGTGAAAATTAACTCATACAAAATATTGACGTACTGTTGAATGATAGCATAACCGCTATTCCATGCCTTCAATTAATTAATTAACTAATAAACCGATGTGACTCGACATTGCATGTTTTGTGAACGTTTAATATGAATAATCATATTAATTATTAATCATGTTACTCAAATGCCTTTCTAATGGGTCAATTCTAATTTTGTTATGTTTTTCATAATAAACACGATGAAATACAGTCGGCCCTCGTTCATTCGAATGCATGGGCCCGACATTTTATTTCGAATAATACATGGTTTCGGATAAGCCATTTCAATTCGACGTGCATTTGAAGAATCTTTTCGGGCCTCATATTTATTTCGGATGATACCGAGTATTCGGATAAAAGGTAGTCGAATAATCGAGGTCCGACTGTATATAATTATGAACTAAATTTGTCCATTTCTTTCTTATCAATACCTCATCTTTTGAAACCCCAAATTCACACGAGGTTGTTAAAAGTGTTATTGTGATTGATATTATCATTCATATCATAGGAATGAGAAATTCCCGTCCAGACTATTACCTGTCATGTCAGTCATACCGTACAAGTCAGGATCTAACTTGTTGGAAATGTTCTGCTGTCGAGAGTCCCTATACGCCACCAAATAGCACAAATATACATTATCGGGCGGGTGTATAATCTTTCAACCAAGTCACAATCATTTAAGATATAGAACAGAACATAATATTTAATTCGATTTAAGCATAAACTGCTTATCAATTTTTACCTAATTTTACCATTTTACAGCCAATTACCTAAAATTTTGAGAATAATTGACCCTTCAACCAGAATTATAAGGTTCAAAATATGGCTTTTGGGAAAGAAAATTCCAGGCTTCAAAGGGTCAACTCAAGGGTCAAATGGGACCGCTTTTATTTAATATTATGTCTTGTTGCATTAATGTACTCCTCTTTGTGTGAACAGACCAATTTACTACACAATTGGTCTTGGTGTCATTGTCGTGATCTGAGTGGTATGAATAGCTTTGTAGAAGCATTCCATTATACATATAACTATAGATGGGATTGTGGTCGAACGAACGTATGGTGGTGTGGTGTGAAGTCCACGGGGAACAGGATGGGTGGGAACTTATTGGATTACTGAAGACAGATCGTCTATACATGATGCCATATGTGGACATTATTTTGATTAATCCAAGTAATCGGAACCGGCGAGGCGTATCTCTGAACACTTTTCTGTTTTATAAACAGGAAATATTGTTTCTTTATTAAATAAGTAGCAAAATGAAGGCGTTATTGATGTTTATAATTTATATATGGTCACGTGATCCGTACGATTACTGTGTCTGTCGTCACGAGACGTGTCTATGTTGTTTGATTTAGACGCAAGTTGACCAATGCATACGTATGTGCTATTTCATATCGATAGGTAGCATAAACACATCCAACTAAGAATAAAATAATTATAGAGGAATTATGCACACAAAATTATAGCTGTAGAATATAAATCAATTTCTTTCTAAACAAAGATTTGTTCGCAGTATAAACATGAATATTCGATGCGTAAATTGCAACACTTTGTAAACGGTAAGTTGATGTTTGTAACTTTAATGATTATCCACTTACGTCGCTATAGTGATTTCTTTAAACTTCTATACGTAGTTATGAATAATCCCGTTCAGAAATGTCGTTTATGAGCCCTATCAACCACAATCATGCTTAAACCACCAACATTAATCATATTTAGGTGTTTACGATAACAAAGTTTAACTATTTCTGAGACTCGATTGTCATCAACAATTACATATTGTCATTATTTACATATTTTAAATGCACTTATTTTTATAATGAAACGTTTACCTCCAGTTGTAAAGAAACATAAGAAAACGTATGTCTCACCAAAGCCCCCAATGGGTCATAACTCTGCATAAAAGTATCCGACAAATTTTCACCATAATATACACAACTAGAAGTGGTACCAATAATTCGTGTGAAGTGTTATTGTAATCCAAGTGCTGGGAAAAGAGCAGTCAGACGGACGGGTGGGCTTTTGGTCGGACGGACGGTCGGTCGGATATCAAGCGAGTGGGCAGGCGGAAGGACGGACGGGCGGGACTGCAGGCAGCACATCATACATATGTGTTCCCCTCATCATATACTACAATAAGCAGAACCACAAGCCCAGCAACATCGTGTCCATGACCACTAGTAATCGGATAAATGTCATAATCGATTATCGGATCAATTTGAAAACTCATAATCGATAATCGAATCGGAAATAATCGAAATATTTAGTATTTTAGTATAAGTATAATGCTGACAGTTTAATTCATTTATACAATTTTTGTTATCTCTTTTTTTAACTACATTTGACATCAATGGGGTTTTACATTACTCTTATATCAAAAGAACATCATTCAATAAATATTTGACAACTATTGACTAGATGTTTTGTACGTGTTTGACTAGATTTAAGATTTGAATGTATATCCGGGTTTATTTCTTTAGATTCGAACATTTATAATATCATCTTATTGAAATAACATTTCAGTCACAAATTTCGATTATACGTCGGATGTCTAGCGACGATTATTCGATTATTTTCGATAATCACTAATGACCACTTCAGTTCACCTGCATGGACACAAACTAGATATAAATTGAATGTCATCAAACGACTGTACAATTATGACTATATTTTATCATTGCAATATAAGATTTTGTTCTTCAACCACCTAGTCTTGTACAGTTAGTAGTTGCCTCAAATCAAGTGTTACAAGCGTAATAAATGAACTGGGAAAAACTCATAATAAGTTGTATTCATCATTTTTTTCACATGTGAAACTAAATTATGCATTGTTGCCAAGTTTGAATACTTCTATGACAGGCGAGTGCTTTACAACACGATAAGTCTGAACACGCAATCGAAACATTCTCAGAACTTTCATGTTTATCAGCAAATTATTATGAGGTTATGAGATCCAGATGCTACTACCGCGTGAGTATTGTTGCCAACCGATCAGTCTGTATCAGGCTTGGTAAAAAGTAGGAAATAATATTTGATCTCTCCCCAATCGGCAATCATATAAAAACACACCGAGCGCTTATATCCGCTAAGCTTAGATTCCACTCCCACTACAGGTTCACGGAGTTTATTTCATTAGTCAAATACCTGCATAGCAAGATGGAACGCACTACTTTCACTAGAAGTGTCATTAGTATTATTAGTAAAGTCATAACGTAACATTACTGACGAATTAAGTTAATCAGTTACCCGTATGTAAAAGTGTTGATGTCTTGCTGCGATTAAGCTTTTGTTCCAAGCGTTTGTATGATGAAGAACGAATTTCTTAAGCTACGGAATACTTCGCACGCCATCGACCTAATGAATAACACATATCAATGTTAGTTTTTTTATATCAAAAATGCATTTTCGTTGCACAAAATGCGTCGACAATGATCTATGAGTAACTACATCGCTATTTGGAAGCATACGATTAATTGCTGTATTTTTTGTGATGAAACTAGCAACAAAGGACCAAGTTAGATTAGTGTGATTTTTTATCAACGCAAACACATCTAATTGATTTTTCTGTTTTTTTTACAATGGAAGCTGACGCGGTAGGAAGTTGTCATAAATAACATCATAGCCACATGATATAATTATACTCCGTTCCATAAATAAAGTGACTAACACGTGTCCGCATCAACACGGTGACATTATAAAGAAATAATTACAGTTTAGCTATCACACATTCTTTCCTACACTTAATCAAATATCAAATATGATCACTTGGGCCATAGTTTAATTTCTTTTTGAAGAATTATGGACTCATTTGTAACAATATAGTCCAGTGCCCCTGCTGTGTTAACTGCAAAAATATATGTAATAAAAGAAAAGAAATGATTTGTGCATAATTTTATTGTCTAATATCTGCCGTGTATAGAAAAAAGTACAGGAAAATACAAGTTTAAGTTTTACCCGAAAATCACATTTCACATGATATATGTTTCTATACTTTAGGTATTTTGTTCTGCAGTATAATATATATTAAATACAGTAATTCTGGTAGTTTTATTGCAAAAATTTACATAGTTATAGGCAAATTCCAGAAATTCACGTTTTTTTGTTTTACCCCAAAAATCACACTTCACACGATACAATGTTGCTATACTTAAGGTATTTTGTTCTGCAGTATAATATATACTAAATACAGTAATTCTGGTAGTTTTATTGCACATGGCATAGTAATAGGCAAATTCCAGAAAAAAAAATTGTTTTACCCCAAAAAACATTTCACACGATACAATGTTTCTATACTTTAGGTATTTTGTACTGCAATATAATATCTATTAAGTACAGTAATTCTGGTAGTTTTATTGCAAAAAATTTCAAAGTGATTGGCGCTTTCCAGAAACTACCATTTTCCTTTAAGTGTTCAACCATTTTACCCAAAAAATCACATTTTGCACAGCGTGGTTGTTCTATACTTTTAATATATTAAATATGGTGCCTTATATGACACAAATCAACCACAAGTATTACTTTGCATTTCCCCCCAATTTTATTATTTTCACTGGCCTAATAAAACGCGTTTAAGACTTGGAACAAGATGAAGACTAAAGTCATATAGTTGCGTTTTTAATGGCGTTAAGTATATATTCATCAAACGTGTATATATCACGCTAATCGGAATTCTATATAGTAGGATTTCCGGATGATTTCCGTCATTGATATGATGTATGCCTCAATATGCAATGGAAACATCTGTTTTATTTATGTTGATATGCATGCTGTGATTTAATGTTGTTTATATTTACTTGAGGGAGATGTTTGTATGAAGTATTGAGAGAATATAATTAACAGTTACCATAGACATACAAATATTTTATGAATTCTGTTGGTTTTGTAATACAAACATCTGCTGTTTCAGATATACAACAGTGAAGTGTGTACATACATTGCTGAATATATACGATAACGTTATGTCATATGTGCTATATATGTATTATATACTTTTATATGTGCTATATAGGTATTATATACTTTTATATGTCCTATATATATGTAATACATACTTTCATGTGTCCTATATATTTAATACCTACTTTTATATGTATAATATATGTATTTTATACTTTTATATGTCTAATATATGTAATACATACTTTTATATGTCCAATATATGTATTTTATACTTTTATATGTATAATATATGTATTATATACTTTTATATGTGCTATATACAACAACAAACAACAACAACAACAATATTTATTCAGCTATTAAGCATAACTTAGCTTCTAGCCTACATAATATACATATAATATAATATAATGTAATGTAGTGGTATAGACAAGTTTTATATAAAGCCATGAAATCAGAGATGTCAAAAACATACATGATAGGTTGAGAAGCTTAAACAATTGTGATTCGATGTTAATAATATATTATCGAGAATATTAAATTAAAATCTAGATTTTAACGATGTAATTAAATAGGGTCTAATTGTAATCTTATTTTGTTTGCAAAATAAATGTATTTTGAAAGATTTAATATTTCTTTTTTATTAACGGATGACATGATTTTATCAAATTTAAAGAGAGTTGGCCATCTGCAGTAATACTTTTTGAGATATTTATTTCGTACATCAGAGAATGTGGGACAAATTTTCTTTCAGTTATAATGTCTAAATACAGTTCAGGTTTGAATTCATGTTTATATCGACTGTAAGATAATAATCGTTGTGAATTATTGATATTACTGTACCAGCTTTGTTGATATTGATTTATAATTCTATATTTAATTATTGTCAGGGTATGATTATTTGCATTTTGGTTATTCCATATGTAAGTAAGCCCAAGATTATTTAATGGAGCTTTAATTTGGAATGCCCAATTTTGTCCGTTATATGATAGGTCGTTGTCCGCGTCACGTTTTAACCAATTATAAACATGTTTTATCATTGTATCTTCGGTCGAGTTCAACAGCTTAATCCAATATCTAAACATATGTATCTGTCTCATGATTTTTAAAGGTACGCGCCCGAGTTCGCCATAAAGACCGTCTAAGTTTGTAGATTTATTTACGTACAGCAATTTTCTGAGGAATTTTGTATGTATTAATTCAATGTCTTTGCCTTCGTTTAGCCCCCAGATTTCCGATGAATAGTTTAAAATAGGTGAAACTAGAGTATCAAATAACTTACATTTATCTTCGGTTTTAAATTCAAATTGGTGAAAAACTGAAAATAGCCTATGCATTGCTTTAGCTGAATGCTCGGCAATACATTTTTGCGTCCTATACCAATTTCCGTTTTTAAATAGGAACACGCCTAGATATTTAAAAATAGTGACAATATCTAATTTAGTGTTATATAAGAAAAAATCTGTTGTTGTATGGCGTGTGCCTTTCTCAAATATAAGTACTTTCGTTTTATTGGTATTTATTTTTAAGTGATATGTATGACAATATGTATGTATTATATACTTTTATATGTCTTATATATGTATTATATACTTTTATATGTCCTATATATGTGTTATATACTTTTATATGTCCTATATATGTGTTATATACTTTTATATGTCCAATATATGTGTAATATACTTTTATATGTCCAATATATGTGTTATATACTTTTATATGTCCAATATATGTATTACATACTTTTATATGTCCTATATATGTATTACATGTATATGCTTTCATATGTCCTATGTCGGATAATAGAATATCAAAGAATATAGAGCAAGTATAATAACGTACTCCTCAAAGTTCATGTAATGTGTTTGGGAGATAAAAACCGAACACGATATAGAGTTTGAAATTACAACATGGTTTTATGTCTAGCTGGCTTATTCCAAATATTGACACACCTTCACAAAACAAAAAAAGTGGTCATATTATTGAGGTGGTCTAATTATTGAGGTGGTCTAATTATTGAGGTGGTCTTATTATTGAGGTGGTCTTATTATTGAGGTGGTCTTATTATTGAGATGGTCTTATTATTGAGATGGTCTTATTATTGAGGTGGTCTTATTATTGAGGTGGTCTTATTATTGAGGTGGTCTTATTATTGAGATGGTCTTATTATTGAGATGGTCTTATTATTGAGGTGGTCTTATTATTGAGGTGGTCTTATTATTGAGGTGGTCTTATTATTGAGGTGGTATTATTATTGAGGTGGTATTATTATTGAGGTGGTCTTACTATTGAGGTGGTCTTATAATTGAGGTGGTCTTATTATTGAGGTGGTCTTATTATTGGGGTGGTCTTATTATTGGGGTGGTCTTATTATTGGGGTGGTCTTATTATTGGGGTGGTCTTATTATTGAGGTGGTCTTTAAAAGAGGTTTTGCTGTACTCGTAGAGATTGTGGTTTGTTCAATTTCAAACTTTTCATTTATCGTACAAAAGAGTGTCAAAACACTACGATTATATTCCTATTTTCAATCATTAATTGATGGTTTTTTAATTCACGTAACTGTCATCAGTGAATACAGAACAATATGATAATTGTGTATAAATGAACATGTGTTTGTAAAACACTGCGGTCATTCAATATAAATTATTGATTCATGGATAGTGAATACTTTCTATACAAAGCCATGGTCGCATGGAGAGTTATAAATGTGTGGTTCATTAACTATGGATGTATTCTGTCTAATTCTAGTCACAAAACTTGGCACAAATTTGTTGAGTTGTAAACAGTATTGCTTGGCTCCGCTAGAACTATTATTTTCTCATTTTCTCATTTTGCAAACACCAGATTCTCTAACAGATAACATGAACATAACTTAACAATCACTATATAGCACAGGAAAATGTCACGAGTTCTTTCCCTTTGTCCCATCTAGAGTTCTTTCCCTTTGTCCCTTCTATAGAATATGTATGTATACGACAATGAGTCTAACCGTTTTTACACTTGACCTCTTTCCGCGGCCGATATCGCCCTTTAAACATCAACATATATCTATCTTCTACGCATGAAAACATATATCTATAGAAAGGGCAAAGGGAGATAACTTTAGATGGAACAAAGGGAAATAACTCGTGGCAAGCTCCTGTGCTATATAGTGTGTTTTCTTATTGTAACTGTACAATTTTCTCATATTTGTTCCACGTAAACTTGGAGTCAAAGACATCTGAAACTGTAACTACTAATCACTAATCCAGTTTTTAAGTGTAGTTATACAACTTAAACACCGGTATAATGACTGCAATTGAGAGTGTGGGTAAGGTCAAGTGAAGAAAGCATGGATTAGAAATGTAAACACGTGTCGAAATCGTTGTGAATTATATTACGGAGCGAAAAATTGAAAAAATAAACAATTTTGAAAAGGTCTGCATTTGTATTCTAAACCCGGACCTAACGCGGTATGAACTAAGCCAGTTTATGCCCCATCCCCATTCGTAATAATAGATAAAACTTGAGTATAAATAATAAATGAGGAGTACTCACAGTCGAACAGACCTTTCCTGTCGAGAAGAACATTTATGTATTAGTGCATTGTTAAAGTATGGTAATTTACCGTACGTGTTAACAAACAATCATTTCCCCCAATGAATGCTTATGTGGGTGGTATCCTTGGGCAGTAGATTCCGTGTGGAGACGTGTTGGAATGACGGACATATTTCTTTCACATCGACGGATACACTAGGGAATACGGGGGCTAACAGATAGACGGTAATTCGTTAATAAAATATTATATCTTTACATTATTTGAGTTCTAGCCTCGTACGAGTACAATAACACGGAGTATCAGAGTGAAAGGATTCGCATATCAAGTTTTTAATGTTTGTTATCTTTAAGAACTATGCAATACAGCACCATTTTATCAACGTTTTATACTTCAAAAGTTCTTCTAAACCAATCCGGTCTCAGCCGGTAAAGCGCATGACTGCTAATCTAGAGATCATGTGTTCGAATCCCGACCGAGACGCATATTCTTCCGGTACAAATTCATTCAAGATTGAAGCAGGGAAGTAGTCCGGTTGCTTGCGGAGGAGCAGGTTAGTACTCGCTGGTAACCCAGGAGCCTGGTTAGGCCAACTGACGATCGTATATAACTGAAATACTGTTGAGGAACATAATACCCACAAACAAACAAAGCTGTCACCATTTAATTTGCAAAATGCAAGATCTTAATATCCATTGTAGAACTCAAAGTATTCTTAATTAGAAAAGGCAATGAATTGATGAATAGAATATAAACAATGTCTTTATGAAGCGTATGAGACATGGTTTGCCTCCATGAGACAATCATCCAGACATGAATGTGTCACTAGGCTACATTTAACGGCAAATACATCAAATTAGTGCGAACAAGCAGTGCAATGTAAAATTAATAAAACATTATGTTCGATAATTGATGGAACCAGTCCCTGTGGGCTGTAGGAAATTTTAACAAATACATCAATCATCTACTGCGACACTTTGTATTGTTCCCAAATTGCGTCGTATTTAAAACATGTCGACATACGTATATCCTATGGGAGTCTGTGAGTTTTTAATATTTAATACGCGCATGAAGCATTGTAATTATTGTGTATGTTATGGCGATATTCTGTATCCACACAGGTGACAATCAATCATTTATGCCACATTCGATATATATACAGTAAAACCTCGATAATACGACCGCCCGCTGGACCCTTGAAAACTGATATTCTTACTTGGGTGGTCTTAATATTGAGGTTGAATAAACAGCAAAACATTGATAATGGACTTGAAATTGTGTTCTTAATATTGAGATGGTCTTATTATTGATGTATTCGTTACATGAGGTTTTACATCAGTGATGAAATAGTAGCAAATAATGCACTGTAGTTCTAGATAACCGGATGGAAGGAGACGAACAGACAGACTAGAGCTCATCTTGGAGGCGCCAGTTGTCGTGGAGTAGAGAGCTTGACTCCTGATCCGAAGGTCGTGAGTTCGAGCCATGTTTGATCACGAACTTCACAATCCCTAAAATAGGCGCGAGTACTTGTTGGTAGCCAGGAATCGGTCATCGAGAGTGATAAGTATAAGTTGTAAGAACTCGTGTCACAATCAATGTAAAATAAAAAGAAATGTAAGTTTGAACTAAACGAACGTTTTGTTAAATTATTGTGTACGTATCTGTGGAATTATTGTTATCATGGTGCAAGGTTTTTCACATAAAGAAGTGGAATCATCCGCCCAATAAAAAATAAGGACAGTTGGCGCTGTGGTCAATGTAATTCATTGCATTGGCCGGTCGTATGTTTATCGTAGCGAAATGCAATTGAAATGTAAATATCGGAGGTGTGGCCGCGATGTTTACGGAGTTTGAACCGACAAACTAGCGACTGGGCATCCGACACTTCATCCACTTTACAACCGTTACCCTTGTATCCCATACAACAAAAAATAGACACCACAACTAAAATATGTTTTTTCTTGAATTTGAACGATGATTGTTTGCAGATATTTGGTTTCCTATATATTGTAGATGTATGCTGATACATTTGGCAACCGTTTCTGAATGCAAGCAAGTACGTCATTGTCTATTTCATATTGGCACAATCAGCAAAAGCAATGAAATAGCGGGAAATAGCTGTACAATCACCAGTCATTATCACTTTGACTACCAGGGGTGAAATATTATGACACCAGGCAGAAAGTTACTATTAGATTAGGGAATTATATTATCACATAACATACGACACTGGAGCGATAATTACTAATGCATTATTTCTCATAATCCTCTAGTGGGTTATGTATTCTAATGAGAACTGATCACTAACTATTCCTACGGCTGACAAAAATTGAAACACGGCGACATAATCCGATATTTTTAGACGAAAACTTCATGTTCCTTAAAAGCAGGTTGAATCAAGATCCATACTTTTAACAGGCACTCAGCACTCAGCACTCAGCACTCTTTCTGAGCACCTTTACTTCCCGATTCCTATCCTTTAATGCCAGGCACCAGGCAGGTAGGCGTACGGTAACCATTATTTAACTAGCTGGTGGCTCACCAACCAGGCAATATCAGAACGGACCCCTACCGGGATTCGAACCTTCGACCTCCCGCTCCCAAGGCAGATGACTCAACCAATTCAGTCAAGGGAGACGATATTGAGATAAAAAACAGGGGATCTGTAGCAACGGCCCTTTATGTAAATACTCTCAGTAATTGACCTTATTACATCATCTTTCACAGAAATGTTTAGATATGTTCGCATACATTACATATTCATATATTATTGCTGTGCACATCACCAATTTTGTGTATAATAATTATTTGTCTTTGTAATTGTCCGCTTTTGTAAATTAAACGTTTACTTCTCTTCAACTTATGTCATAACCATCAGTGTTGTCACTGCGCAACACAATACAGAGGGGATGATTCAGTTGAAGATTACGTTCATGAAATTGTTTCCAACACGCTGATGCTTCCTCGGCATCAAATGTATTTACTTTTAATAAAAGACGTTATGCATAATCAATAACTCACTCCCATACCGAGAATCATGTCATACTGAATAGCAGACTATATTGGCGGGTGTTTAACTTGGCGCCATTGGCGGTCACGATATAATGCGCCACAAATAAACACCGCCAATAAGGAGAACTCTAAAAACCGCCAAAAAAATGGCACCGCAGAAACAAACCGATATACAGTAAAGGAGATAAATGTAACAACTACTTGTCTACGGTTGCGTTAAACGTAACTTTGATCCCAATGCTTATGATAGAAAAATATGCAATGGTTAATTTAATAATAAATTGCTCATGAAATTTCTTCAGTTAACGACTGAGTTTATTTCCAGCAAATTATTAACTCTGCCAACATAAACTTTTTCAGTTACTTTCCAGTTTCGACTTGTCTCATGTTTTATACAATTCTTTTGATGCTTGTTTTTTTCCAGAACATTTGCCAAAAAGTGTTCAAACTGTCGTGAAGCACTGAACTTTTTACTATTTTTTATTCTCATATCTAAAGCTTAACATATACAGTAAAACATCGTTTTAAGACCACCTCAATAATAAGACCACCTCAGTATTAAGACCACCTCAATAATAAGACCCCATCAATATTAGTGCCAACTCAATAATAAGACCCCCTCAATAATAAGACCCCCTCAATAATAAGACCCCTTCAATAATAAGACCCCTCAATAATAAGACCACATCAATATTAAGACCGCCTAAATATTAAGACAACCTCAATAGTAAGACAACCTCAATAGTAAGACAACCTCAATATTAAGACAACCTCAATAGTAAGACAACCTCAATAGTAAGACAACCTCAATAGTAAGACAACCTCAATATTAAGACAACCTCAATAGTAAGACAACCTCAATAGTAAGACAACCTCAATATTAAGACAACCTCAATAGCAAGACAACCTCAATAGTAAGACAACCTCAATAGTAAGACAACCTCAATAGTAAGACAATCTCAATAGTAAGACAACCTCAATATTAAGACAACCTCAATATTAAGACAAACTCAATATTAAGACAACCTCAATAGTAAGACAACCTCAATATTAAGACAACCTCAATATTAAGACAACCTCAATAGTAAGACAACCTCAATAGTAAGACAACCTCAATAGTAAGACAACCTCAATAGTAAGACAACCTCAATATAAAGACCAGTTTGCAAGGGTCCCAAGGGTGGTCTTACTATCGAGGCTTTACTGTATGTATTTATGTACTGGAAGCTCGCGCAATAAGGTAAAAACATTTACGTGCCGATAGAGCAAAACAAACTGGTAAACTTAATTACGAAATCTAAAGTGCAAAAAGACTACGTAGCGTTATACAGTAAAACCTCACTAATAACACTTCACTTGGGACCCTTGAAAACTGGTCTTCTTATTGGAGTGGTCTTAATATTGAGGTTGAAGAAAAAGCAAAATATGTTTAAATGGAATTGTAAATTGTGTTCTTAAAATCGAGATTGACTTCGATTATTGAGGTGGTCTTTACGTCGAGTTTTACTGTATTTGATAGAGTGGACCAGAAAAGATCGTTTTCTTTGCTATGTTTGCCGCGTAAATTCTTGATTCTGAGTTAAGACAAAATATAAGTACTCACGGTTATTGTTGTACGATCAATACAAAAATAATGTCTTAAATGCCTGCACTAATCAGTTAACAGTGTTTCTATGTTGTCAGTAAATTGGTGTTTTCTGTTGTTAATTGGGTCACAATAAAAAACAGCACTTAATGGATCACATAAAACATACTTCCGGTACGTTACCGGATGTATTACTTAAATAATGGCAGAGAATTAACCACGCTATGTGCATAGAGCAATTTAACGCCCCTTTCTTGGCTCTTGGTATTCGATTTTTTTCGTATTATCCAGAGTAGCGTGATATGTGGTTAATGTTTAATCAAATTGGCACTATTTTTTGTAAAATTATACACAGTATGTAATTAATAAAATGTGTGTACATCACGTATATAGCGTCAGATTAGCTGTTGTATGCCTTATTATAAGCTTTTAGCAGTACAGTCAGACCTCGATTATTCGACAACCTTCTATTAGAATACTAGGTATTATCCGAAATAAAAGTCGTGTCCGATGTATATCTAATCTTCTTCTATCTGCACGTCGAATTGAAATGGGCTATTCGAAACCATGTATTATTCGAAATAAAATATCGGACCTGATGAATTCGAATGAACGAGGTCCGACTGTAAATTGATATTAAATTTGCGAAAAAACTTGTTTTAGTTGAGGTAATATCATCTACAACAACAACAACAACAGCAGCAGCATTTATTCAACATTTAGCAAAGTTATAATGCATTTAGCCTACATAAATGTAACGATTATAGAATGCGGTGATTAGACACGGGGTACAGAAGTTATACAAAATAAGTACAGTAAACCCTCACTTAAGGACAACCGCAATAATAACACAATCTCAATTTAATAAGACCGACTAAAAATTAAGACCAATATTTAGAGTCCGTTTTGATTGTTTTGCTCTTTATTCAACCTCAATAATTATGAAGACCCTACCAATAATAATACCATTTTTCAATGGTCCCAAATGTGGTCTTATTATTGAGGTTTTACTTTATAGGTAATATGAGAATGAGGCTGAATATCAACAACAACGGATATATGCCAATTAGTATCGTTAATCGCCATTTATTGTTTTGAAAACCTTTTACGGTTACATGTTATACACATTTTAAATCAGAGATGACTGTTAATTATTATCATATTTGTCAGATAGATGAGTCTTTGTAAGTGATACACTGATTGTCCTGCCCTGTTGTTTTCTTATTAATATGATACTACGTATACTATGCTCTCTCTTTGACTCACAATTTCCAAATTGAGAGGTCCTCTCCCAACCTTACTTCCCAGGCCGCTTATTGTTGCTATATCTAAAGGAACCATTTATTCAATACAATTATCATGCAATTGTTCACAGTTCAGGGGCATAATTCACAAACACTTTCAGTCAGAAACTGCGACTTAGACTTAACATTTGGGAAACTTAAGTATATGTATTTACCAGCATCTTGTTTTCAGTACATCTAAACAAATGAAATTCTGTCTGAATAATTGTTGTTTCCCTCTGTTAACTTTTGCCTACTAAAATCTACATCATTATAACAACATTGGAGCAAATAGAAGATTTAACATTTTAAAGTCTAAGTCTGATGCAGACTTATAATGTTTATGAAAATGGCTTCATATACAGTTTGGATTCAACAGTAAAATAACTGTTGTTATGATATCAACGTAAGATGCCATATTTCTATTTTTCCTCATTCTTGCTCTACAGTAAAACCTCGCCTAAAGACAATGTCAATAATAAGACTACCCCAAACACAAGACCACCTCACTAATTAGACCATTAAAATAATAAGACCACGTCAATAACAAGACCACATCAATAACAAGACCACCTCAATAACAAGTCCACATCACTAATAAGACCACGTCAATAACAAGACCACGTCAAAATTAAGAACACAACTTTCAATTCCATTTTAACTGTTTGTTCTTTGTTCAACCTCAATATTAAGACCAGTTTTCTAACGGTGGTCTTTTATCGAAGTTTAACTATACATACTGTTTACTCATGTTACGAGTTTTCCTGTGCATAGATTAATTCTTTTATCCTTAAGCAATACATGTACATGTATATATATATTATATATCTGATGTATGACATTCCAACGACAGAAAAGAATGTGGAATGGAAGATTTTGGGGAAACTGTGAACATGTTTATGCTCTACCGCTTATAGATAGATATATTTATTGCAAAAGGCAATATTACCAATATATTAAAATAGTTATAAATAAATGCTTTCGATCAATGTACACATTATAATTAAAGCATATATTACCAAACAAACAAAATGTTGCAATACATTTCACTAAGTGTGTTTTAGTGAAAAAAGAGTAAACACAATTTTCAAGTCCGTTTTTCACTGTTCTCTCTTTATTCAACCTCAATATTAAGACTACCTCAATAAGAAGACCAGTTTTCAAGGGTCCCAATGATGGTCTTATTATTAAGGTTTTACTGTATTTCGAAAGTTTGAGGTAATTTTGACCTGCGTCAAAGTAACATATAGGTGTTGTCATGGATACCAGAAAACTAGATTTAGCGTTTGATGAAATATGCCAAATTTGTTCACTTAATATAAATTACATCATGCTTTATTGGTACCAATGTACATACATTTTGAACGACATTTGGGTTTTTTATGATATAATTCCGTGAACTTCCCGGACATTGAATAAGTTATAAAATCATCATTGCCGATACATTTCAAGAATAAAATCACATCAACTATGAGATGAATGTGTGTGAAAATGGTAAAACAGTTCGTAACTATTCTGTTATTATGTTGTAAGCTATGCTTTGCATTCAAAGTCTACTCTTTTTTCGTTCATGTAGAAAACATATTTTCTTTTTCTCTTCTTTACCTTGGTGCAGCTTTTTCATAGATTTTCAACCAAAAAAAAAACAATTCTTTAACTTTAGTCGGACATTACCATGTATACCACTTAGGGTTGAACACCCATCAGTTTACCAACAAGAAATACATTTTTCGTATGATATTGCAATTCAGAAAAAACTATTTGGGCAACTATTATATTCATGTCATCAATACATGAAAAGTGAGACGTTTACCAGTTTTAACAGAACACAGTTTAGACTTAAATTTTATGTTTGAACATGAATGGGGATCACTTTAGAAGTAAATGTTAAAGTCGAGAGAACGATAAACTACTGAAATAAAAGAAACATTGTAAGGCGCCAACATGCGATCAGGTACGAATGTGAATAAATAACTAACCGGAATTATCAATGTCAGTTAGTACTCATAAATAGTTCCTTAATCGTTATTTATCTCTCAAACTACTGTTTTGCTTTTACAAACATCCATTCTCTCTATTTGTTCGTATTAAGCTATCCAACTAATGTTATCCACGCGACTATATTGTGGCTTAGTGAATGATAGGCGCTAGCAGCATCCGGGGCAGTTTATATTGGATTTCACAGCGTGATAGGAGAGGCTAAGAATGTGTAATGAGCCGTAAATTAGAGGGTAGTACATTTGTGTAACTGTCGTACGTAGTGCTCCATCGTACATTGGATGCGAATAAGTGTCGCTCTGTACCGTACATTGGAGACCAACAAGTGTCGCTCTGTACCGTACTTGGGGGCCAACAAGTGTCGCTCTGTACCGTACATTGGAGGCCAACAAGTGTCGCTCTGTACCGTACATGGAGGCCAACAAGTGTCGCACTGTATCGTACATTGGTGGCCAACAAGTGTCGCTCTGTACCGTACATTGGAGGCCAACAAGTGTCGCACTGTACCGTACTTGGGGGCCAACAAGTGTCGCTCTGTACCGTACATTGGAGACCAACAAGTGTCGCTCTGTACCGTACATTGGAGGCCAACAAGTGTCGCTCTGTACCGTACATTGGAGGCCAACAAGTGTCGCTCTGTACCGTACATTGGATGCGAATAAGTGTCGCTCTGTACCGTACATTGGAGGCCAACAAGTGTCGCTCTGTACCGTACTTGGGGGCCAACAAGTGTCGCTCTGTACCGTACATTTGAGGCCAACAAGTGTCGCTCTGTACAGTACATTGGAGGCCAACAAGTGTCGCTCTGTACCGTACATTGGAGGCCAACAAGTGTCGCTCTGTACCGTACATTGGATGCGAATAAGTGTCGCTCTGTACCGTACATTGGAGGCCAACAAGTGTCGCTCTGTACCGTACATTGGAGGCCAACAAGTGTCGCTCTGTACCGTACATTGGATGCGAATAAGTGTCGCTCTGTACCGTACATTGGAGGCCAACAAGTGTCGCTCTGTACCGCACTTGGGGGCCAACAAGTGTCGCTCTGTACCGTACATTTGAGGCCAACAAGTGTCGCTCTGTACCGTACATTGGAGGCCAACAAGTGTCGCTCTGTACCGTACATTGGAGGCCAACAAGTGTCGTTATGTACCGTACATTGGAGGCCAACAAGTGTCGCTCTGTACCGTACATTGGAGGCCAACAAGTTACGCTCTGTACCGTACATTCGAGGCCAACAAGTGACGCTCTGTACCGTACATTCGAGGCCAACAAGTGTCGCTCTGTACCGTACATTCGAGGCCAACAAGTGTCGCTCTGTACCGTACATTCGAGGCCAACAAGTGTCGCTCTGTACCGTACATTGGATGCCAATAAGTAACGCTCTGTACCGTACATTGGAGGCCAACAAGTGTCGCTCTGTACCGTACATTCGAGGCCGACAAGTGTCGCTCTGTACCGTACATTGGAGGCCAACAAGTTACGCTCTGTACCGTACATTCGGGGCCAATAAGTAACGCTCTGTACCGTACATTCGAGGCCGACAAGTGTCGCTCTGTACCGTACATTCGAGGCCAACAAGTGTCGCTCTGTACCGTACATTGGAGGCCAACAAGTGTCGCTCTGTACCGTACATTGGAGGCCAACAAGTGTCGCTCTGTACCGTACTTGGGGGCCAACAAGTGTCGCTCTGTTCCGTACATTCGAGGCCAATAAGTAACGCTCTGTACCGTACATTCGAGGCCAACAAGTGACGCTCTGTACCGTACATTCGAGGCCGACAAGTGTCGCTCTGTACCGTACATTCGAGGCCAACAAGTGTCGCTCTGTACCGTACATTCGAGGCCAACAAGTGTCGTTATGTACCGTAAATTGGAGGCCAACAAGTGTCGCTCTGTACCGTACATTTGAGGCCAACAAGTGACGCTCTGTACCTTACATTCGAGGCCAACAAGTGTCGCTCTGTACCGTACATCGGAGGCCAACAAGTGTCGCTCTGTACCGTACATTGGACGCCAATAAGTAACGCTCTGTACCGTACATTCGAGGCCGACAAGTGTCGCTCTGTACCGTACATTGGAGGCCAACAAGTGACGCTCTGTACCGTATATTGGAAGCCAACAAGTGTCGCTCTGTACCGTACATTGGAGGCCAACAAGTGTCGCTCTATATCGTACATTGGAGGCCAACAAGTGTAGCTCTATACCGTACATTGGAGGCCAACAAGTGACGCTCTGTACCGTACATTGGAGGCCAACAAGTGACGCTCTGTACCGTACATTCGAGGCCAACAAGTGTCGCTCTGTACGGTACATTCTGGGCCAACAAGTGTCGTTATGTACCGTAAATTGGAGGCCAACAAGTGTCGCTCTGTACCGTACATTGGAGGCCAACAAGTGTCGCTCTATACCGTACATTGGAGGCTAACAAGTGTAGCTCTATACCGTACATTGGAGGCCAACAAGTGTCGCTCTGTACCGTACATTCGAGGCCAACAAGTGTCGCTCTGTACCGTACATTTGAGGCCAACAAGTGTTGCTCTGTACCGTACATTTGAGGCCAACAAGTGTCGCTCTGTACCGTACATTTGAGGCCAACAAGTGTCGCTCTGTACCGTACATTCGAGGCCCAACAAGTATCTCACTGGAACATTGGTAACAATTACTTTATTTACTATACCCGTATTGTACCGCGCATACAGGTATTGTAATTATAATTGCAAGGTGGAAAGTGTCGATCTACCTTGAGATGTCATGGTATGTACCGTTAAAAAGGAGTTTAAAGGTAATTTAATGTACCGTCACATATCATAATGCACCATACACCTGGAGCTCACACATAGCGTAATATACCATACATCTGGAGCAAACACACAGCGTAATGTACCATACATCTGGAGCAAACACACAGCGTAATGAACCATACATCTGGATCTAACACTCAGTGTAATGTAACATACATCTGGATCTAACACTCAGCGTAATGAACCATACATCTGGATATAACACTCAGCGTAATGAACCATACATCTGGAGCAAACACACAGCGTAATGAACCATACATCTGGATATAACACTCAGCGTAATGAACCATACATCTGGATCTAACACTCAGCGTAATGAACCATACATCTGGATCTAACACTCAGCGTAATGAACCATACATCTGGATCTAACACTCAGCGTAATGAACCATACATCTGGATCTAACACGTAACGTAATGAACCATACATCTGGAGCTAACACATAACGTAATGAACCATACATCTGGAGCTAACACATAACGTTATGAACCATACATCTAGAGCTAACACATAACGTAATGTACCGTACATCTAGAGCTAACACATAACGTTATGTACCATACATCTGGAGCTAACACATAACGTAATGTACCATACATCTAGAGCTAACACATAACGTTATGTACCGTACATCTAGAGCTAACACATAACGTAATGTACCATACATCTGGAGCTAACACATAACGTTATGTACCGTACATCTAGAGCTAACACATAACGTAATGTACCATACATCTGGAGCTAACACATAACGTTATGTACCGTACATCTAGAGCTAACACATAACGTTATGTACCGTACAGCTAGAGCTAACACATAACGTTATGTACCGTACATCTAGAGCTAACACATAATGTAATGTACCATACATCTGGAGCTAACACATAACGTAATAACCATACATCTGGAGCTAACACATAACGTTATGTACCATACATCTGGAGCTAACACGTAACGTAATAACCATACATCTGGAGCTAACACATAACATTATAACCATACATCTGGAGCTAACACATAACGTAATGTACCGTACATCTAAAGCTAACACGTAACGTAATGTACCGTACATCTAGAGCTAACACATAACGTAATGTACCGTACATCTAGAGCTAACACGTAACGTAATGTACCGTACATCTGGATCTAACACATAACGTAATGTACCGTACATCTAGAGCTAACACATAACGTAATGTACCATACATCTAGAGCTAACACATAACGTAATGTACAATACATCTAGAGCTAACACATAACGTAATGTACAATACATCTAGAGCTAACACATAACGTAATGTACAATACATCTGGATCTAACACATAACGTAATGTACCATACATCTAGAGCTAACACGTAACGTAATGTACCGTACATCTGGATCTAACACATAACGTAATGTACAATACATCTAGATCTAACACATAACGTAATGTACAATACATCTGGATCTAACACGTAACGTAATGAACCATACATCTGGAGCTAACACATAACGTAATGAACCATACATCTAGATCTAACACATAACGTAATGTACCATACATCTAGAGCTAACACATAACGTAATGTACCATACATCTAGATCTAACACATAACGTAATGTACCATACATCTAGATCTAACACATAACGTAATGTACCATACATCTAGATCTAACACATAACGTAATGTACCATACATCTAGAACTCACATGTAACGTAATGTACCGTACATCTAGAGCTAACACATAACGTAATGTACCATACATCTAGAACTCACATGTAACGTATTGTACAGTACATCTAGAGCTAACACATAACGTAATGTACCGTACTTCTGGAGCCGTCACATTTCGAGTTCGAGAAATGAAACCAAAGGAAATGTAACACAATATTTTATAATGTCCAATGTTATATCTTGTTATGTTTTATTAACATGAGTGACATCGAGGAAGTATTGTTAAATGAAGTAAGTATTTACTATACTTTATGATAACACACAAACCTACTCAATTATTATTTAACCAGATTTGAATAAGACTTAGCTAAATATATAGTCGGTAAGACTAATATAAATATTAAGCCGGTAGCCAGACTAGATCATATCGCAATGTACATTAATGTAATTCATTAACACAGTTGTGAGCCACGCGCTGACATCCTTATCAGTTATTGAATATGCTTCGCGGGTTAAAGACATTTTGTAATTTCCATGTCATTGTAAACGAAGTCACGTTTGTGTAAATATTTCAGGAGCTTGTTGTTTTTCAGCTGCAGGACATATTCCCCGGTGAACAATATGACCGGCTCAACAGTTTTAATGACACAATGGACTCACAATAATAAATAATTCACTCAAATACATCATCAGTTGTCCTGAGTACAGTTCGTTTACTGACAATATATTTCACCCGCCTACAATGATCTATGAAATGTGAACGAACCAATCAGTGATTCCCCCGGGTCACAGTGTACGCCCTGAGGGCAGTGAACTATTTTTACCGCGTAGTTAACTGTGGAAACAAGACGTTCTGACGCACCCAGTCCGACACCATGTTTGTACAGAAGAACCTCTGCAATGATACCTCATTTACACGTTAAACTGTTTATAGTACTACTTCTCTCTACAAATATAGCTAATTTGTTGTATAGGGATATATTACGAGTCTTACAAATACACGTCTGGCCTCAAATGGTAAAACGAAATGTTTAAATAAAAGATCGTCGGCGCAATCTGAAGCAAGCAAATTTGTTACAATATGAAGGTTAATCATTTGCTGATCTACGTATATGAGGACAACACGAACCAAGACAACACCATATCAAAGCTCCTTTTTTAAATTTAACTGAATCAAACAAATGTCTGAACATGTCTTAAAGCCTCTTGATAATCATAATAAACCGGAGATGTAATGAAAGCAAAATATATTGATTTTTTTTTCAATCGGTAAAAAAGTTCATACCAATATGGATTTATCCTTAGCGTCCTCAGGCGGGCATGATGATCATTGAAAACAATACGACACTGGCCCACTTAGCCGATGACATTGTAATCAGGCCCGTATTAACACTGAAATTAAGACTTAGACTTTAAAATTGCAAAAGATGAATTTACAAGCATTTCGTTTTCATTATATCCAAACGGATACATTTTTGTCTAAACATTTCGTGTTACTCACTCTACACTTTTGCCAAGTTTTATCAAAATATATTGTGTTACAATAACGTAGGAACAAAATGAAAATTTACCATTTTAAAGTCTTAAAACGTTCGTGAATACGGGCCCTGGTAACCGATGAAATATGTAGACTAGTAGAATTAGTTGATATACGGAATGGTAGTGGTGTCTTGTGTTGGGGAGTTAAACAGCGACTGTCCATTTTAGTTCGCTGATTGTAATTGAAACAGCTATCTTATCCTCTGAACTATCGAACAACAATTCCAAATTGCACTTCTTAACAATATGATTATGTGAAGTAAACGCAGTGAACACTAATTGACTTTTACACCTACCTCCTTGGTCAATAAGTAAATGATATTACTCTTCATTTCAAGATCGATTCTAATACCAAACAATTCTACTTAATACCCCTATAACATTGATTCTACACAGTCTATGTTGGCACTCCTTGCATTGTGATTCTACACAATCTATGGCGGGGGTCATATCGCATTCGGCCAATTCCGACATTGTTCGGGTAAGTATTCTTGCATTACCGGAAATTTTCGTAGACAGAAAGTACACATTCGTTTGCGTTTGGTAAATACAATTCATTACTTAATTTAAACAGGTTTTTTTAAAATTTGCATTTATTAAAGGGAGGTAATTCAACATACTGGTGCAGTCCGGTGTTTAATAAAATTGGAATGTCCTGATAGTTGGAAAATAACCTTTCTGTATTATCGTTTTATTCTTGTAACAGTATAATACTAAATGTAATACAGATCATGATACTGTCCATGTCTCCATGGTTTCATCTTTTTTATATAAACTTTAAGTATATTAATATAAAATACATTAAACAGAATTATAATTTCACGAACCTTTCTAGGGATTACAAGTAAATTTAGCACGTCAAATTATGACGCTACAACGTTATATAAACTTAACCTTTTTCGATTTTTTTAGGGAATTTTGATCTGCGTCAAATGAACATATATGTGTTGCCATGGATACCAGAAAGCTAGATTCCGCATTTGATGAATTATGCCAAATTTGTTCAATTAATGTATATTGCATCACACTTTATTAGTACCAACTTACAACCATTTTGAACGACAATTTTTTTTATGATACAATTCTGCGATCTTCCCGAACTACCCTCGTATATAGTAAGAACCAATGTTGTGAATTTTAAGTAATATTAATTGAATTAACGATACTTCATCAGGGGTTCCATTTGACCCTTGAGTTGACACTTTGACCCCTAGACTTTCATAAGAGCCATATTTTGACCCTTATGATTCTGGCTGAAGGGTAAAGTTTTCTCTAACATTTTGGCTATAAATTGGTAAAATCCAGTCCAAAATTATCAAAATGACACTCGAGATACATAGTGCAACGCCTGTTTATTCATATAAAAGCTTATTTCATTAATGCTACAATTGCTAAATAACTTGTGGACTTTGTAAGAACTAATTCTTCATTTCATCGGTGAATCTAAAGTTCAGAAATTTCAATTTAGTAGTGTATGCGATGTATTTCAATGGAAGGCTTACATATTATCAAATTTTGCTTTTCGATTCCGAAAGTCAATTTAATTTCTGTGTGCTAACATGCGCCAAAACAGAGATTAATGTTAATTTGTCGATGTTATAATCGAACAGAATTATGATATTCAGGGGAGACAACTCCAAAATACGTTATATATTTGTCAGTTTAGGTTATTTCCCTTCGTTAACGAAATGGCTTCTATGATACTAGTACTAGTGGCAACAAGAATATTAGTGTTCGACCATTATAAACAGCGATTATTACCAAAATAAACTTCGTAAAAATGTCGAAATATGGTCGATTGTATTTAAAGCTATTGAAGAAGCAATTAAAACCCCCAAACTAAACTCAGTGAAAAAAAAATAATATGAATATACTGCTGGGTAAAATAAATACTAATATTCTTAAGATTACACATTTAATCGACTTTTTCAGACCTTTTTAGAACTTCTTTTGGTATTTTCAATGTCTGGTCATGTTGACAACAACATTTTATAAATGACACGCATTTTTCACCAGATAATTTATGGAATTATGCTTGTAAATGCACAACGTTGCACAAGTCTTTTACGAGAGTCCCCTGATTATTCTTGCTGCCTGATGCTTGCTTACAAGTCCATTATGCTTGGTCACATTCTGTAATGTGCTAAGACGTCGAGTATTGTGATTTTTGAACCACTGTGATGTGTTTAATCATAAATGAGAAATAATTAAAAAATAAAGCAAACATGATTCACAGTGCAGTTTGAAGAATGAGTAAGGCGAGTGTGATGTTGAATGGACAACGCATGACAAATAAAGCATTCAGAACTTAGATACAACTACTTCCAAACAATAAATAGACTATATGAGTATGGCCATTGTACCATATCATACTTAGGGAAGATACAAACTGCAATATAAAATGAAGCAAAAAACAGTTTATTGATTGGCAAATATGCATCACAATCCAGTATTAAGAACTCATTTCAACTCTTCCAAGAAAGCATAATTATTGTTCCATGTTATTACTTAACTTTGCGTTGAAATGTCGTAAAGTATATGTAATTATGGCACCGACTATCTTCCATATTTATCTAAACAACGAAAAGGGCGATATGCACGATTCACTTGCGGACATTGCTATATTCACGCATAACCGTCAGGAGCAGGTTCCGTTTTACAAGCTATATGTACTATGTATAGGAATTGAGAATAATTTCATCTGCTGAAACATACATTTGCTGTATATACCGTTAACAAAGTCGGCTACTTATCAACCAGTAAGAGTTTGACAGCTTCGTCAACCTCCGATGTGGTAGTGATATGACAGATATATTATCAGTCAACTTTCCGGCTCGAACAATGTTATCAGGCGAGGAGATTTCGTTAAGACTACTCGAGATAAATCCCGCGGCCCGTTGATAGCACATTGTAGTATATCATTGGACTTACTATATAATCCACGTGTATGAATGGGTTGCATCTAATAACAATAACTAAATATTTCAAATATGTATGTTTTATTTATTTCACTGACACATAGTTTACAAAACAATAAAATGAATACTCATCGTACATTATAAGTGTACACTTTTAGCGACGTGTTCCAAAATATTACAATGCAATTTTTTTTGTATGACTAATTATAACACATATGGTATCAATACAGATATATGTAACCATGCAACTAGATATATATACAATCGTACAACTAGATCTATGAAACATTACAAATAGAGATCTACCACTTATACAACTATATCCAAAAATACGAAACCATACCATAATGCAAAAAACTGTCAACGATGACCATTGAAAACTGTGTACAGTGGAACACACTTATAACGTTCTCGGTTATAACGAATAATCGGATAGTACGTTGTATTTTTTATTCCCCGACCAAGCTCTTCTATATTTTAATGCATAACTACTCGGTTATAACGAATTTGGATAAAGCGTATTTTTTATGTAACATAGTAATTTGTGGGTACCAGAAGGCATATTTTACACAAATGCACTCGGTTACAACGTAATTCACAAATACAATGCATGTTCTGTATCATTACACACACACATCAAGTTCAGATGTAAACATGAAACCAAATTAATCAAGAGTAATTGATGTTATATCGAAATTTGTTTAATCCATACAATTATAACGAAATTTGTTTAATCCATACAATTATAACGAAATTTGTTTAATCCATACAATTATAACGAAATTTGTTTAATCCATACAATTATAACGAAATTTGTTTAATCCATACAATTATAACGAAATTTGTTTAATCCATACAATTATAACGAAATTTGTTTAATCAATACAATTATAACGAAATTTGTTTAATCCATACAATTATAACGAAATTTGTTTAATCCATACAATTATAACGAAATTTCGCTGTATGGATATAACAAAGTAAATCTCCAGGTTCCCAGAAATTCGTTATAAGCGTGTTCCATTGTTTTCTACTTATGCAGTGTACGAACGATAGTTTCAAATGTTCCAGTATAAGCGTCGGGGCAAACTTCTAATAAAGCAATACCCCAGAGAATGAGCAGAATCTGAATTTATCGCTAGATGCCACCTCAGAATCGTTTGTGTCATATGTTTCCACGAGAACAGCTTGCCCTCTCTCTACGTGAACGATGGCAGTATTGCCTCCCATTGACTCGGATTTTCCTGACGCCGCATTGTTGTGAGGATTAGCGACGGCGTCAATTTCATTCGCACCATTAACAACCAATCGTATGTATGTATTCTCTCGGCTATCGATATGGAATGTAAATAAATAAGTACCAGTCAGGGGAACGTTAAACGCTCCGGTGTAGGAGTTATAAGACTGTCCGTCGTTTATAAGTATGTGGTCAAATTTGATTGGTTGTCCAGGCATCATGTGAGAATTTGTTCGTGTGAGATACGCGGAGAAAGCCACGCCCCCAACGGCCCTCCGGTTCCGCTTAAGGAGTTTAGGCGATCTTGCATGATGAGTATAGTCTCGCGACCTTGATTCCATTTCCAGTTTGTCTTCGGTAAAACGAGTGGGTTGTTTGTCTTCCACTTCATTCGTAATGAGTTTTCGATCTTCAGCGTCGGAGTTGTTCGAAGTGTTAATGACATTGTCATGTTCTACGACATCATTAAGCTCTGTGAAATGGCGACGTTGTTCCAAGAAGGATTCGATCTTTCGTGACATGTCGGAGATTATTTTGTTTTGTATTTCGTCACGTTCAATCAAATGTTCGATCTGATTCTCCAAGTATTTCAACCGATTATGTAACTCATGAATGCGTTCATCAGAGTTATAATCCGCTTGCTCGCTAAGTTTGCTGGTTTCTCCTAGTTGTATCTTACGAACATACGTCTTAGCTCCAAAAATACAAATATTACTCGCAGCTAAACATAGCAAGAATATTTCAAACTTAATTAACGTATTTACTTTTAAATCCATGCTGATTAACACTTAATTTACTCAAGATACTGACGATTGTAACAATGAAGCAAAAATACTGCGTATCATGGAAGTATATAGAACAAGTGTGATCTCAAATTGCGACAGAAACGAAGTTAGGTTTCTTGTTTCAGAATAATCGTTATAATGAGGACAAGCAAATTATTCAACTAGTATTTTTTTGAGTTATCATTATTTGACTGCTTGCGGTATGAACCATGTACCCCCAAGCTGAAGAAAATGTAACAGATGAACAAAATCCCATTTGGTTAGCCTTAATAATGTTTGGAGATCCCTTGTGGTGTTATAGAAAACTATATTAACATTTGGCACAGACTATTGTTCAGTGTGCGACACCAAACCACTAGTCTCCATGTGAGTTTCGGAATTACGAGGGAGGGGAAATACATTGCGACATAATTATTTTAAAAAATAGAGGGAATAAGTTGCTACAGGGAAAGCCACATACGTAAGACAGTGCCTCCCCACTCAGACCTACGGGAAAATAACAATCCATAAAACTTAAGAAATTTGAAGAGGGTAAAGGGTACATACGTTAGGGAACAAATGTGCAAGGAATAGTCTGGCAGACCATAATGAATAACTAGGAGAATCAAAGAGGACAAACAGTGAAGGGGGGGGGATTAATGGATGGAAAAGAAACTTACAATCGTAATGATACACAAATAATTAACTTCTCATTGTTTATAGTTACATCAAACAAATTCACGAGATAATACCCAGGTCATTGTATCATCTTGTTGACTGATTAAGCTGTATCTAGCGATTGACAGCCATCAAGAAATTGTGTATCGAGTGGTTTATCTAAATATTATACTATTGACTGTCCATGAAAATGTTAATGTCGGGAAAGCATGCACCTTTCTAGAGTAATACCGTTTAGAAGCGGAACAGTTTAGCTGTTGTTGAGAGGAGGTTCAATTGAAAGTAAATGGCAAGCTATACGTGTATACTGAATTGAAAAGAAGTTGTGTTGCTCAAGACAGAACCGATTTGGAGACATTACGCTAACCATATAAACAGTTATGGGACGACATTGTGCGTAAGTTATATAAACAGTTATGGAACGAAAATATGAGAAACAACGACCTGGTCAAGCCAAGCGAATGCCGTTGACAAAATGGCTTGAACATCACCTTGTTAAGGGTGAAATTCCTGGTCTGGAATGGATTAACAGAAAAGAACGTGTGTTTAGAATAAAATGGACCCATGGTTCTAGACATGACTGGAGTATAAACGATTCGACAGTTTTTAAGAAATGGGCGGAACACACAGGTAACATTAAATACATTTTGTGCACAACCATAGTTGGTATATCAGTTTCTAAAATGTTTTGTCTGGACATCAACAGGACTTCATAATCGTAGTCATGATTTGGTTAACAACACAACTTATATCAAAAAGGTTTTCTCAAGTTGTGAAGCAAAACATCATTTAGCTAGATAATATCAACGTCGGGGTACGTGCTTGTATTGTACACCCAAAGAAACATCAAGAATGCACTTTAACTTCTTCTAAGCACTTATCAACCGAGATCACATTCACTTTAACATTCTCGTCAGCTCTCGGGTATTTCCGTACCACTTCGTTACTCTACTAACACCATCTAGTGTATGTAAGGCGGAGCACTATGCGGCAAAACTCTACATTTTGTGCGGTCAAGAAACAGTTCTCGTAAAACGGATTTATAATTTCAATAACTTCGATAAATTCACGTAAGGGATGGATTATCGTTGTCATTTCTAGTTAAAAACTCACATATTTCAGTCTTCATATAGCTTAAATATTAGATTCATCAGCACTCCAGCGTTCACGCCGCCATCTTTCTTCATGATATTCGAATGGTATTTCCGAAAGTAGTGCACTTGACGTAGTTGGCCGAGGTTTTCCGAATGTCACTTTAAGTATGCAATAAAACCTCAATAATGACTCCACCCTTGGGATCCATGAAAGCTGGTTTTATTATTATATAGGTGAAATAAATAGCAAAACAGTGAAAATGGACTTGAAAATTGTGTTCTTAAATTTATGGTCTTATTATTGAGATGGTCTTATTATTGAGATGGTCTTATTATTGAGGTGGTCTTATTATTGAGATGGTCGTTATAATGAAGTGGTCTTATTATTGAGATGGTCTTATTATTGAGATGGTCTTATTATTGAGATGGTCTTATTATTGAGATGGTCTTATTATTGAGATGGTCTTATTATTGAGAAATGATGTTATTATTGAGATGGTCTTATTATTGAGATGGTCTTATTATTGAGATGGTCTTATTATAGAGATGGTCTTATTATTGAGATGGTCTTATTATTGAGATGGTCTTATTATTGAGGTGGTCTTATTATTGAGATGGTCTTATTATTGAGATGGTCTTATTATTGAGATAGTCGTATTAATGAGGTGGTCTTATTAACGAGGTGGTCTTATTAATGAGGTGGTCTTGTTATTGAGATTGTCGTATAAATGAGGTGGTCTTATTAATGAGATGGTCTTATTATTGCGTGGTCTTTAAGTGAGTTTTTACTGAAGATCATTTTTGCTTCTAACCCCTGAAAAAATGCAACTAGAACTTCAATATGTCATTGTACATTTATTTTCAAATAAGATATTTACTGTACGTTGTTCTTTAATTCGTTCACGGACAATACTTGGTGTTATTCATTCACGGTATAAAAAAACATAAAAAGTTGAAAATGGAATTATTTTATCATCTGATGTTTAAATGCCGCCATGTGGATCCGGGGTCTTCACCTATGATGTTTAAATGCCGCCATGTGGATCCGGGGTCTTCACCTATGATGTTTAAATGCCGCCATGTGGATCCGGGGTCTTCACCTATGATGTTTAAATGCCGCCATGTGGATCCGGGGTCTTCACCTATGATGTTTAAATGCCGCCATGTGGATCCGGGGTCTTCACCTATGATGTTTTAAATGCCGCCATGTGGATCCGGGGTCTTCACCTATGATGTTTAAATGCCGCCATGTGGATCCGGGGTCTTCACCTATGATGTTTAAATGCCGCCATGTGGATCCGGGGTCTTCACCTATGATGTTTAAATGCCGCCATGTGGATCCGGGGTCTTCACCTATGATGTTTTAAATGCAGTTTATGCAAAGACTTTATATAGTAACCCAATTTTTTTACATGCTTTAGCTTAAGGAAAGAGTGATCTTTTCATAAGAATAAATTAGAATGTCCGAATTTTACGAAAAAAATGGATTTATAGTGGTTTAAAAATAAGTTGAGTGAAAACGCGTGATCATGGAGATGGTATTAGGGCGTGATGTCGAGTGAAGAGTAACAGTTCTTCCATCGATAACTTTTCCACGGTAGATTCCCTTACAAACACAACAATATTTCAATGATTTCTTCGCTGATTTCATCTCTTAATCGCTGTTGTTATTGATATATTGATTAACGGATTAACGTATCGATAGTCCCCGGAAGTTTACTAAACACTTGCGCATGCGTATAACGGCCTCAGGAACGACAACTTTTCAAGGGAGACTAGCTAGTTTTGGGAAAGGCCTATAAACATATTTATCCAAACGGTTTGATATGACTTTTTCTGAATATGGTTCAAACAACACAAACAACGTTTGTTATTGTATTAATATGATCACGCATTACAATAATATAATTATAATCATTGGTCTCATTAGTTATTTTTAATTGAAGTTTTAAGTTAATTGAAACATTTTAAAATTTTATTTTCTAAATTGGCAAAGCATTTATTTCCTTAAAGTAATATTATGTTCATTTTTTGTTCTATCTCATTATTCGTCTAAACAATTATGAAAAATATATTCCATACAGTTAAAACATCTATAAATATGCATTATCAAAGACTACACTAAAAATGTATGCATCTGCATTTGTCGAAACAATAAAGTTTGTAATATCTATGAATCAAAATAAAATTTTCATAATAAATTATTATGACGCGTGATAAAAACATGCAGTATATGGCATGTGAAAGCAGAAATATAGCACATATGTATATAATTATAGAGGATATTTGTATTTGTCGGTGAACGATCAAAAATCATTTTTATCAGACGGGATATTTAAGTTTTGTTCGTGCATAAAATGATAAAACAATATTTTTTTTAATCTGTAGGCCTACTACACAGCAGTGTAGCCGCGGCCGTGGTCCAGTGGTTAGTGCGCTGGTCTTGTAACCCGGCGATCTGGGTTCGATTCCCGGTCATACCCTTCCATGAAAATTTGACAGAAATGTCGATTTTCCTCCACATGTGGAGAAGTTGCCGGCTCCTTGTGGAAGGGTAAGTTAGTACTGGTAAGAATTCAGTCCGGGAAAACTGGTTAGGTGAACCGGCCGCCGTATATAACTGAAATATCGTTGAGAAACGGCGTTAAACCCGATGAAACAAACATACTACACAGCAATTGTTTGTATTAATACACGTATCATACCCAATGTAGAAAACTCACTGGATAAAGCCCGTTCAAATAATGTACAGATGGAGCAGATACATATTTAATGTATAAGGATTATAACGGATACTTGATTTCAGCACTAAAAAAAACTCTCATTTTTTTTAGAAATCTAGTCTGATAATTGATTTTTGAGTGTGGAACTGTGCTCCTATTGTTAGAAAGCTTCAATATCACAATTCTGGTCATGGATCAACATTGCATTCACAAACGGGGCACGGTTACATGCGGGTATCAAAATCAGATTCGTAACAAGTATCACTGAATTCAGCAGATATCGACCTTTTGACACATTATGTACAGATAACGTTGTTCAAATGTTGTACTACAATCAGTTGTGAAGTAAGACGCTTTGAAATCACAACATCAGTTACATAACGGGACATCAAATCAACCGAACCCCCCGTATTCGTATACTTAAATAATTTTGATATCAGTTTATTATGTATAGGTCCATTGATCTTCATATCATGGGTGTGATAAATAGATGCAGTATATGGCATATGAAATCAGAAATATAGCATATATGATTACATATGAAATTGTACAGGACTTTTTGTATGTCTCGGTGGACGATCAAAAAGTAATTTCATCGAGTGAATATCAGACAGAAAATATGTTCACGTGTGGGGTAGCATCTTAGCAGATTTAAATCGTTAATTGCGTTTGTATAGAGCTTCAAAGTTCTACGTGACGTCATGTGCTGAGTGCTAAAGTTCTACTGTTGTCGCGCTAAAAGAATTGCAAAAAAAGTTATCCCCAGAATGCGAACTCTAGAAGGGATAAAGGGCGAGAACTCGTGACAATCTCCTGTATTTAAAAGCGTCATCATCACCAACAAAACTATCGCACCTTTAGAAAAACACAAACTTCACTTCCTTTGATGTCCAATTGTATTTGGAAATGCTGAAAAGTACGGTGGCATAGAGGTGACATGTGTGAAATTATTTTCATCTCGTCTTGGCCACGACTTACTAACTCGTTCCGACGACATTCTAACTCATGGGAACGAGATTAAAATAATTTCACACATGTCACCTCTATGCCACCGTAGAAAAAGCATTTTACTTTTTTTGTTTTATTTTGCAAACAAACATCAATCACAAGCTTGGAAGAAGTGCAGCATTCTCGTAGATTTTCAATTATTGTATTATTTAAAAAAAATGTTTTTATAATTATGTAATGCATTCCATCTTGATATAAAAAGTAGTGATATTTCAAGCGCATTATATAACATACATATTAAATTTACAATTTACCGAAATCCGACGTCATCGTAACATCTCGGCATTGTTTTATGTTGCATACCAAATCTTAACCTTCAAATTGCGCCGACCGACTTTTTCAAGATAGTTCTTGTTTATTTTAGGCAGGCTGGTTGACAATGACCCCGTACGTTGGAAAACCAACCTCCGGTGCGCAATTAATTCTTTAAAAGGTGTCAGAGAAGAGAAAGCGCTGTCAAAATGTAGCGGAAAGGATGCTTACCGCGTGTACAGGATACTCAACACTGCATTGACGAATACAAGCTCCCCCCCCCCCAAGTCTCTCTCCCTCTCCCTAACGAGTCAAAAAAAAAGAAAAATGGAAATAAGAATAGGAAGAAACGAAAATGTTCGAGTCAACATGACAGCCCCCCTGGTCGTTTTCAAAACGAGACAGAAAGCATCACAAAAGAAGAGGACATTGGAAACGTTATCAACACTTCTATGTTTGTTGGTGGATCAGAAAACAACACTCCACCAGGTATTATCAACTTGTTTGTTGTTCTTAATAATTCTCAAAACCAGCATAATTTTATTTTTCCAATAGTTTCGCATGCATACGGTATAATCTCAATAACAAGACCACCCTTGGGACTCTTGAAAAAATAGAGGAGGTATTTATATTGAGGTCGACTAAAGAGCAAAACAGTGAAAATGACGTCATTTCAAGAAAACACCACATGCGATATCACTATTTGCAAGCAGGAAATAATATTTACTCCACATGGTCACTTCGTTTACATACCAAACTGATGAATTTGCTTGCTTTGTACTACCTTATGGTCTAAAACTCATTGTTCACAGAAAATATGTCAGGCAATCTGGAGATAGATGCAAGCAACAATACGATGTCGGCGCAACATAAGTGCATCAATGAAGAGTATTTCAAACAGCACAAGCTATGTATTAATTATTAGTATACCCCACGTGACTTTGCCTTGTTAAATTTCCATATACTCATTATGAGTCATTCCGTAATATAACTCTGACAATACATTTTTCACCGGGTGATAGTATACTAGCACATGGCCAAAAATAGACAATTCTGGTTTCCAAAATTCACGATGGTAGACGCTTATTGAAATGCATTGTAAATCAGTAACTTCATGCGCTATCAACTATTCCAAACGACTAAATGACGACAACTGTAACCAAACAGTTTGTTTCCATTTCGGAAACGGTTTTTTTCTTTTATATTTTGTTCGATATAATAAAATAGATATCAGATGACTTCCCAGTGTGACAGTACATACTGTCAACATTCGAGAAAATACTAGGCGTCGCTTCGGGTAATAGTATTTCCCTCATGTTGACAATGTGTACTGTCACACAGGAAGCCATCTGATATTTATATAATATAACACTAAATAGTAAATACACAATATATTGTGTTTGTATTATCTGATTATAATATGAATTTAAAATGGTAGGCCCTACCAGGCGCGTAGCTGAGCCCAAATTGACTTTACGCACTCTGCTAGGGGGGTCCGGGGGCATGCTCATCCGGGATTTTTTTTGTTATTGGAACGGTCTATGGTGTAATTTCCGGTAGTCTGCACCTCACCCCCCTTAACTCCCAGTGTACATTTTTATTGCGTTTTTCGCATTTATTTCATTTTTATTTTTTCGACCTGTCTAAAATTATTTACGCACGTAAGCCTAGCTACGCGCCTGCCTACACTTGAATCACACACAGGCACTATAACAAATGATACTAGCTGTGGCAAGATAAAATCTGCATAAGTTACAAAAAGTTCATTTTCAGGTTTTTACATTTTCTAACAGATATATTTTTCTACTTTCATGTAATACTTCATCTTCTTTTCCTTTTATAGAAATTCGAATATTAAGAACAAGATACAAAAGTAATCTACAACATGATGACGTCATGATGACGTCACGTCAGAATTATCTAGTTCTCTTCCGAAGCAAAGTAACGAACACTATTATTGCAATGGTGTTAATTTCCTTGCTTCAGATTGCGCCGACCATCCTTTTTCAAGATATTTCTTGTTAAGAATTGCAGTGACTGGTATGCGTGTATGTAATCTTGTTTTCGCTTTCAGTTTCAAACCAAGGAATGGGAACAGAATAATCAGATTGCATCATCATCTTTAACTGTAGTTGACGTCCCTATAAACTCTGCTGATACAAGCAACGATCTTGGGATGGACACAGAAGCTGAAGGTGCAATAAAAGTACTATCTAAAAGCAGTAATGTTTCATCAGGAAAACTTGATGCCAATGAGAGAGACACTAATCTAAATCAGTTGGGCAACAACAGTTCTATTCCACATATAGGTAAGTTATAGCATGTATTTCTGTTAAAGTTTGGTACTCAAAAACAATTACAGGAGTACACGATTAAAGATGTATCTGGCTAAATTGAATCTAACTTTTTTTTGTAAGCTTCATCCAGAATTTTTGTCTTACTTACCGCAGAATATGTCAAATTTATTGAATTTCAATCGGCAAGGATTACTTTCTCATCAAATGAGTTAAATGATTTTATGCATACAGTCGGACCTCGTCTATTCAACTGCAATCTTTTATCCGAATACTTGGTATCATCCGAAATAAATGTCAGTGTCCCGACGTATCTTCTTAGACACGTCGAATTGAAATGCTCTTTTCGAAATCATGTATTATTCGAATTAAAAATTCGGACTCGATTATTCGAATGAACGAGGTCCGACTGTACATTAAAACGTGATAAAAATGTAATGTCGCTTTACTGTGTAAGTCTAAGGAAATAATCCGTAACATTGCAGAATATGGCAAAATGTATAGCTTACCGAACCATAATGCCGGGTTTGTAGTCTACAGATTAAAATCTCATTCTCCGCTTCTACCTCAACTTGAACCTATCACCATGGCATCACCCTCTGAAGGCGACCAATCTCCACACGACCATCAACTGTCACTATGTTCTTCATCTACGACAAACGTGTTAAATCAACGTAAAGAAGAGTCGGATTTAATAAGTTCGTTAGACATTAGCCTGGATAACATCACTCTAGATCTACATGATAACTTTGCTGACTGGGCACCTGAAAGTATCGAATTAGACGATGTGATGGATGTCATCGGTAAGTTAACTTAAATAAAATTTACAACATAATTATGACGTGTTGAAATACTGTTAATGAATCGCTGGTTAACATTCCGTCGGCTTAGTTCCAAAGGGAAGTAAGTCATTTTTTGGCAATATTGAGTGTTTGATATCGTTTTGTTCGTCTCTTTGAGCTCTAAATGATGGTGAGATTTGTTACCATGTAGAACTGTTCTAAATAGACTTAACTACAATTCCACAAAGACGTTAGTATAAAAAAATATTGACTCTTCAATCTTTAAACGTTTATTTCTCATAACTAGCAAGATGCTATTTACGTCACTGTTGAATTGAGGCGAACATTCGTTGCTTTTATAGTTGACATTGCATGTTTCTTTAGAAAGCATTACCTTTGCTCCTATGATACCAACATTGCTTAAGCCATTACCATCGGTTTCCATAGAAACCAATTTGAATATGATGCATTTGTGCTATCAGACATATCAGAATGTTTAATTCATTTGGGAAAACAGATGGACCATCATTTAAAAAATTATATTTTGAATATACTGTTTGCAAGACGTAAATGGTCAGTTGGCGAAATAATTACATAGACTAAAACATTGAGGGAGGCGCATTGATCGAGGGGTAGAGCGCCTGGTCCTTGATCCTGATTTTGTGAGTTCGAGCCCCGCATGGAGCGGTGTTTGTTCACAAAATCCACAATCTCTGAATTTGGCACGAGTACTGGTTAGTTACCCAGGAAGCAGCCATCAAGAGCGGTCAGTATAAGTTGTTACTACTTGTTTCACAGTCGAGAAGAAATAGATAAGTTTAAAGCAAATAAACGTAACACAGTGTCCATGTGACTGCCACTGAACTTGTATATGTCAGGACAAAAGTTAGAAAAGAAACACTATAAATGATCAACGTGTGAGGTAGACCTGGGTTCGATTCCCGGTAGCGCCATTGACCGATTTTTCGTGTTTCTCAAACTTGACTTTCTTTCATTTTTTTTACATAATTAAGTCTTAAACATGCAGACGAACTAAATGAAAACTTTCTATGATAATATCAATATAAACAAGAAATATTAAGCAATTTGAAGGTTAAGATTTGATGTGCAACATAAAAAAATGCCGAGATGTAAATTAACCGAAATTCAGTGCATTTCGGTAAAGTAACGTATCCTTTATCGAAAGGTTAACCAATCCGCGTCAAGGTTACAAACGTTGTTCGGTTGAAGAGAAATTGCATTGGTGGTTAACGTAAGATTTGATTGGTTTACAGAACACTGATATGCAAATAGTAAAACCATGTTAGTACGGCTGTGCCGAAAAGTAACATGGCTGGAATGAGATCTGATCATTCTAACAGAACACAGGACACATTGTTATAATACCATTTTTCTGATTTCTTGTTTTTACATCCAAATGTCTGAAAATAAAGTTTAGTGTTTTGTTATGTGTAAAGATGATTATTTTGACGCAGTTTATGGTATTCTCTGATCTTTGGTGGTTTTCTCTTTTTGAACCCATTTTGCAGGTATGAACTATACTGAACTTAATCCGATACATATTATGTATCAATGATTGTGTTGTGTATCTTATGATGTTAGAATTTGTCTCAATGAATTAACCATTTTAATAACGGTCAGATTTTATACTAATACACGTGAATTTCCCATCACCTAACATTTGCTATTGAATTACACATATACATTTCCGGTTGTTCATTTTTCCTTTTCAGAGCATGATGTAATGCTGTATAATAACAGATAAACAATAAGGAACAAATTAACGGACAATGTACATGGGATAACACCTAACCAGTAAACCATGCACGGTCCTGGTACCGGAACACTGAAGGTTTCCTCTCCAATCAGCTGATCTACTTAATGTTCTATGACAATCATACGGCAGTCCTATCACAAGCAGTGATGCTATCACGCCTAACACTTTTAGCATGTATTTATTTGCGTTTATTTATCGTCGCCACAGGTTTCCCATACGGGCGACGTCTCCGAAAGACTGTTAGTCATTTTAGATTTTAAGAGGATAGTGCATGATACAGGAGATGTCCCAGTTGCAGAAGCACCCCTGGTTCTTTTACGTGCCCGATGTAAAGCATCGTACACAGGAACTCGGTTTTTCAAAGTCTGGTCTGTTCAAAGACAGTTAATTCTGTCAGTGGTTTAGCGGGGGATCGAACCTGCGGTCGCTAGATTACTAGTTCAGCGCGTTACCACTGGACCACGGATCCAATACTCACGTTTAGCATTAGCTGTTCAAATCTTTACATAACTTAAAATAAAAGATCTTCGTGAAATCGGACTCGGACCCAGCAGTCGAATCCATTCTCGAGAAAAACATTATGTTAATCAGTGATATAATTCAAATACTTTCCTACTAAATTTGTAAGTTTTATATAAACTGTGCATTGAAAATTCGGAAACATTTACTTCAATTGTTCTATCATTATATAATTCTCTATGCATGATGTTTTATTTTTTGTGATGTTTAACTGATTACGTCACTCTCACACACGTGACATTAATGTGGATTATGTATTCATATTTATATTTTATCATTTCTTTACTTTGCTATTTTGTTATCTCGCTTTGTACTTTGACAAAATGTTGTACATATGTTGTATTGGTGAGGAGTCTTGCTAACATCCAAACTAAAACTTCTGTTTTGTTCTGGTCATACGTTCTGAAATGTTGTTAATTTTCGTTGTAAACTAACCATATAAAAGAAAGATGACGCAAAGGCATCAGTCGCCGGAATAGTATAGTAAAATAATTACTGACAAATATTTGAGGGGAGACCAATGTGGAAATCAATCATAAATGACGTAAATGTATTTATTAATAACAGAACAGAACAGAAAACATTCTTGTTTGGTAACGCTGCGTCGAATATTAAATTAATAAAAGAGAGAGAATACGTAACTACAGGGAAAGCCACATACATAAGACAATGCCCCCCACGCAGATCTCCGGACAAACAACAATCCACAAAACATAAGGCAGTAAAGGATGTCAAGCGGTACACATATTAAGGAACTGAGGCGCAAGGAATGGCCCAGCAGACCACAAGGAATAACTAGGAGAATCAAAGTGGACAGTAAGGGAAGGGGAGGTGGGAATCAATGGATGGAAAATATCACAGGACAAGTCAAGACAACTGGTCTTAATAGCCATGTTGTGTAAGAATTACACATACTTATACATTAATGACAAATAAAACCCAAACCGTTTTTTTGTTTGAATAAAAATGATATTAACATATAAGTTTTACATAAATATATACAGTCGGACCTCGTTTATTCGACAACATTCTATCCGAATACTTGGTATCATCCGAAATAAATATAAGGCCCTATGTATTATTCGGAATAGAATATCGGACCCGATGAATTCGAATGAACGAGGTCAGACTGTATTTAAAGAAAATTCGAAAGAATGAAAATGATTTACTTAGGAAAAAGCGCCTAAAGTGGGACTCAAACTCACAATACTATGGGATAATATATTTCAGGGAGAACATTCCATATGACAAAACGAGAAGTTCGACTTAGGGAACAGCAGAGGCACCACTCAGACAGAGCCTTACTTTGTAATTGTGAACTGTAAATGTACCTTGAGAAATAAAATGTTCTCCCATGTAAGATGGTGCTAATACCTGTACATTTTTAATTTAAAAAACATGACATAAATAATCTGATCAACTCGTGTAAAGACAGGTAACCAATTGATACTTTTAAAATGATCAACAATCACAAGACTGTTTAAATCCAATCACAAATCTCAATTATCTATTTCAAACTGCCTGTAACGTATCTTTCAGTGTTTGAGACAAGCTATTGTACTTATAAAGCCCTTTACGGCCACTAATAAACAAAACACTATTTAAAACCCGTATTCAAGCCCAAAAGACGTTATAACGACTTTCAAACCGCATAGATAATGCAAAAAAGTCGTTGCAATGCTCAAAAGGTGTTGTTACGAGTTTAAAAAGTTTTATTACGAGTTTCAGAAAGCTGAATTACGCGAAAAGGGGCGTTAAATGGTACGAGGCTTAGATGGTGAGTTAGCCAGTGTCCCTAATAGGCTTTCGTTGTATTGTACCATACACAATTGACATAGTCAAAATGAAATTGAATTAAAGAAATGCAATGCAAATGTTCCTGTTAATTGTGTACTATTTCGCAATTGTTTACGAACAAAATATATGATCTGAAATCCATTATAAGATAATGATTAGCAAAGAAAACTTAAATCGAAATGACAGAGAGTGTTGGGCACAATTCTTTCTTAAATTGTCCCCAGCATAACCCAGTAGGTTAAGCGGTATTTTATATTGTCGCTAAGTACAGATTAATATCTTGCTTTCAATCCCGCTCTATATTACATTTTCATTGATACAATGTGAAAAATAATAGAATAGTGAGGAGAAAATACAATTGAATTACTTATTAATAATACAACTGATTCCTTAAGTAACAAGCTTTATAGATAAACAATGACAGCTTTTTAACATCATTTTCTGAGCTTAATACATCGAATCATACACATTTGTTATTTACACTATACTGTACACATATTCGACAGAAATAATGGAACTATGATAACATGACACGGAATAGAACAGAACATTTATTACGACGTGTACAATGTACACGAAATAAAATATTTGAACAACTACTTTCCTAAATCTTTATATAGCCAACACCATTTCAAAATGACATTTGTTTACTTTATGACACACTTAACATAACAATTCTTACCCCACAAGTAGTATTAGCTCATAAAATGAACATATAATCTACTACATTATGAATGTTGTCGAATGCGACACAATGAATTCTGTGGTGCAGATTTGTTTTGGTATTATTTCAGCTGCAAACAATATACAAATAAATATATCTAGTGGATAATCTGGGCGCATGTATCTCAGTCGTCTAGTCTTCAATTCTATGACAATTTTCGTATTTTAAGGTTTTTAAATGTTTTTTAAGTGTCATTATATATGACACTTCATAAAATTTTAACTTTGTTGAAATACAAACAATATGCATTTTAGATATTCTGAGATATTTTGTTAATCAGTGTCTCGTAAGCCACCTTAGGCTGGGCTTGTTTTTACTTTGTAAATTGTACTGTAATATTTTATATGTGACGCGATAATAAGCCAATAAATATATACAAGTCTGTACAGTATTAATCCTATAACATAAATTGTTTATATCGCCCTGTGACTATTGGAGACAAGCAATAATATTAGATCAGACTGAATGGAATATTTTCAATTGATATTGGACAGGATTATAGGTTAAAGGTTACATATTGAAATAAAATTGTATATATCGAGAAAGACTACATTTTATGTATATCACGGATTGAAATACAATCAGTATACATACGATCTCTTTCATTGATTTAATACACGAATGGGTTTAAAATCAATGCATGCTTTATAGTTTAAAATAATTGTCAGTAAGACAGGAACATAAAGTTGTGAAAGACTGGATTTTGTTTAGAATAATTGTTAGTATATACATATAGTCGACATTAACCATGGGTTGTGGCTCATCCAGCAATACCGGAGATACGCAGGAAAATAATTCCAGTTCTAAACAAACTGATAAAGCTCCATCAACTGAAAAAGAAAATTCGGTAAAGAAACAGACGGCAACAACTGTTCCGGCAAGGTCGGACACCGGAAACAAAACGACGGGAAACAAATTTGTTCAAGATGGAGTTGTCAGTCATAATCAACTCAGGTAATTAAAATAGGTTAATAATCCAGTAATATTCTATTGTGTTCATATAATAGTGTCTTACTGTTAGGGATTTTAGGTAGCTGTGATTATATTGTGTGTTTGTTGTTGTTGTTCTTTCGTTTGGGTTTAAACGCCATTTTTCGACGTTTATATTTTGGTGATCACTTGATCTGACCGAATTAGTTATAACATAGTACTGACTTTTGCCCTCTCTCAAGCGACCGATAACTTCTCCACATGAATTAGATGTGGAAGATAAATGAATGTAGCTAATGTCGAGGGAGGAGATGAACTGTCCAGCCCGAGAATCGAACCAGGACCTTCTGGGTGACATCAGCACTCTACCAACTGAGCTAACCGATCGGGCATGCTATTATATTGATATTATAACTACAATCGGACTTCGCTTATTCGACAACATTCTTTCCGAATACTTGGTATCATCTGAAATAAATATCAGGTCAAGATGTACCTTATCAGGCACGTCGATTGAAACGGGTTATTCGAAACCATGTTTTATTCGAATAAAATTTATGATGAATTCGAATGAACGAGGTCCGACTGTATATATGTATTTAATTTACTATATAATGTTGCTAATATTTGTTTGTGTTTTCTTAGAGCGAAACATAGTGCCCCACCACTGACGATTTCAGAAGAGCTTTCAGAATATTCCCAAAAGTACGCTAATGAAATAGCAAAGTTAGATCAGATGAAGCACAGTAACTGCACACTGCCATCTGGTGGTCGGGTCGGTGAAAACCTTTACTGCTACTGGTCCAGTGACACTTCCGCCATGCCAACAGGTAAACTCGTACTTTACGTTAGGGGCAGTGTTGTCTTGATGTATGAAACCATTGCAGCGCCATTATTGGATATTATCACCACGTTTCTTAAAATATATTTAGCTTTTTTTTAGCAGCCGTACTAACATGGTTTTGCTATTTGCATATCAGTGTTGTTTAAACCAATCAAATGTTACGTTAACCACCAAGGCAGTTTCTATTCAACCGAACAACGTTTGTAAACGTGACGCGGATTGGTTAACCTTTCGATAAAGGGTACGTTACATTACCGAAATCCACTGAAGATATTTCTAGTTATGATAACTTTTATTTCAATGTACTTTACAACGCAGCGAAGTTAACAATAATACACAATCACACATTACAAGTATACATATCACAGTTGTCAGTTAGCTTATAATTGTATAAAGTATAGAAAGAAAATGAAGAATATACAGTGTGTGTGAGTAGAATAAAAATTGAGCTTTAAGATTTTGATCGTCCAATCTACCAAAAATAACAAAATGCATGCATGCAATACGCCTCTAGGTAAAATAATCAATACCCGTGCTTTCTATTCATGTATTCAAGCAGATATTGTTAACATCCAAAGAAATGCATTCATAAGTGGAGAAGTTGTTTAACAAAGGAATAATGGATTGAAAACATGTTTGATTGAAGTTTTATTTTTCCAAATCGAGAAGGTCATAAACCCATGCGACTATAACATACATACATGTAGTAAAATGTTTAAACAGGTAGTCAGTATATACAGTCACAAACACACAAACAATTTATAAATACACATACACAGTCACAAACAAAATACAACAATAACATTCTAGCAAATATGTAATACTTCATGACTGATATTGAACATCAGCATGAAGAGGCAAACTAAATTCCCTTATGACCATGTCCTACCAAAACTAAATGTTGGATAAGAAAGCGACTTAGAGCCTAGTATATATATAATATAATTTTGATAAGAAAGTACACATAAATCCATCACCAAATACAAAACTATTACATTTACAAAACATGTTTATCAGTACTACGACAAATTATTTCCAATAAGTTATCTGTAAATAAGTATAATAAAGATTATTGATGCATTATAATTTAAATTATTTCTCACTGTCAATGCTTGGTAAATGTTACTACTTAATTTTGTTACAAAATGTATACTTTACAGTATAAATGTTGTTTACACTATACAATGCAACCTTGTAAGAGTAACTCCCCTTTGGTGATGCACATTTCAGCTGATATTGAGTGTGATTGTATTGGTTGTAATTATTAAGTACGAAAACGTTTATAATGATGTTGAAGAGAGGTTGTTTCTTAAGAGATGGGCGGTCAAGATGGGTTGCACTGTAATTTATATTCCCTGATGGCTTATGGAGACATTTGTAAAGTAATTTATGTATTGTCCGAGTAGACTGATTTATTTTATGCATACAGTAAAACCTCACTTAAAGACCTCAGTAATAAGACCACTTCAATATTTAGACCACACTTTTCAAGTCCATTTTGACTGTTCCGCTCTTTTTTCAACCTCACTTAAAGACCACCTCAATAATAAGTCCACTTCAATATAAAGACCACACACTTTTCAAGTCCATTTTGACTGTTCCGCTCTTTTTTCAACCTCACTTAAAGACCACCTCAATAATAAGTCCACTTCAATATAAAGACCACACACTTTTCAAGTCCATTTTGACTGCTCCGCTCTTTTTTCAACCTCACTTAAAGACCACCTCAATAATAAGTCCACTTCAATATAAAGACCACACACTTTTCAAGTCCATTTTGACTGTTCCGCTCTTTTTTCAACCTCACTTAAAGACCACCTCAATAATAAGTCCACTTCAATATAAAGACCACACACTTTTCAAGTCCATTTTGACTGTTCCGCTCTTTTTTCAACCTCACTTAAAGACCACCTCAATAATAAGTCCACTTCAATATAAAGACCACACACTTTTCAAGTCCATTTTGACTGTTCCGCTCTTTTTTCAACCTCACTTAAAGACCACCTCAATAATAAGTCCACTTCAATATAAAGACCACACACTTTTCAAGTCCATTTTGACTGCTCCGCTCTTTTTTCAACCTCACTTAAAGACCACCTCAATAATAAGTCCACTTCAATATAAAGACCACACACTTTTCAAGTCCATTTTGACTGCTCCGCTCTTTTTTCAACCTCACTTAAAGACCACCTCAATAATAAGTCCACTTCAATATAAAGACCACACACTTTTCAAGTCCATTTTGACTGTTCCGCTCTTTTTTCAACCTCACTTAAAGACCACCTCAATAATAAGTCCACTTCAATATAAAGACCACACACTTTTCAAGTCCATTTTGACTGTTCCGCTCTTTTTTCAACCTCACTTAAAGACCACCTCAATAATAAGTCCACTTCAATATAAAGACCACACACTTTTCAAGTCCATTTTGACTGCTCCGCTCTTTTTTCAACCTCACTTAAAGACCACCTCAATAATAAGTCCACTTCAATATAAAGACCACACACTTTTCAAGTCCATTTTGACTGTTCCGCTCTTTATTCAACCTCACTTAAAGACCACCTCAATAATAAGTCCACTTCAATATAAAGACCACACACTTTTCAAGTCCATTTTGACTGCTCCGCTCTTTTTTCAACCTCACTTAAAGACCACCTCAATAATAAGTCCACTTCAATATAAAGACCACACACTTTTCAAGTCCATTTTGACTGCTCCGCTCTTTATTCAACCTCACTTAAAGACCACCTCAATAATAAGTCCACTTCAATATAAAGACCACACACTTTTCAAGTCCATTTTGACTGTTCCGCTCTTTATTCAACCTCACTTAAAGACCACCTCAATAATAAGTCCACTTCAATATAAAGACCACACACTTTTCAAGTCCATTTTGACTGCTCCGCTCTTTATTCAACCTCACTTAAAGACCACCTCAATAATAAGTCCACTTCAATATAAAGACCACACACTTTTCAAGTCCATTTTGACTGCTCCGCTCTTTATTCAACCTCACTTAAAGACCACCTCAATAATAAGTCCACTTCAATATAAAGACCACACACTTTTCAAGTCCATTTTGACTGTTCCGCTCTTTATTCAACCTCACTTAAAGACCACCTCAATAATAAGTCCACTTCAATATAAAGACCACACACTTTTCAAGTCCATTTTGACTGCTCCGCTCTTTATTCAACCTCACTTAAAGACCACCTCAATAATAAGTCCACTTCAATATAAAGACCACACACTTTTCACGTCCATTTTGACTGCTCCGCTCTTTATTCAACCTCAGTATTAAGACCAGCTCAACATTAAGACCAGTTTTCAATGGTCCCAAGGGTGGTCGCATTATTGAGGTTTTATTGTAGGCCTACTTAGTTTAAACTCATTTATTTTACATCGATTGTGAAACAAGTTCTTACAACTTATACCAATCACTCTCGATGTCATCTTCCTGGCTACCAACCAGTACTCACACCAAATTTATGGATTGTGAATTTTGTGATAAAACTCCGCTCATCGCGGGACTCGAACTAGCGTCCTTCGGATCAGGAGTCAGGCGCTCTACCCCTCGACTACTGCGCCTCCCTTTTTATGAATACTATATAGATAGATACTTTATTATCCTCCATGGTTGAAGAGTATAACTTATTTACAACAAACATGTATAGCAAAAGAACATACAAAACATAGTTATGACAAAACACCTCCTTATATACAATACACATATAAACACAATGATGCTTCACTGATGCAATATAGCTTTGTTATATTTTACAGCGGAAGACGCAGTGAAATCATGGTATGATGAAATTAAAGATTACGATTTCAGTAATGGTGGATTCGCTATGGCTACAGGTAAAATATGTGTTTGAGAAACACATGAAAGTACATGTAATACTATAGCAGAGGTCGCTTATAACGCTTCCTTAAAGGTACATAGTGTCATTTTTTGACAAAATATCCGTAGTGATAATTATGAGAACATTTGTAGTATTTACTTCATACAGATGTACTCTACAACAATGCATTGTCAATTTTCTTACATGTTTACCAAAAAACACATATTCAAGCGTCCGATACTTATATTTTCTATCCTGACCTACGCGCCGAGTTAGCGCCAGCATAGGAGATACCTGTATCGGACTCGTGCTTTACAGTTCCCGGCTTTGTTTAAAGAAAAGTGATCAATATGCCATTTTGTCAAACTTATTAAGTAATTGCCTTTAAAATTTGTTTTCGGGGAAATTCCAACCCCTAATATTTTGAATGTACAGGCTGACTTGTTTAGATGTTTCTGCTTGCACATTTCGAGAATGATAGGGATAATGAAGCAAAATAATAAGTAAGAAAAGATGAACACGTGTAGAGATTTAAGAATAGCCCAGTTTTAAAGTTACGCTACGATAGCTTATGATGAAATCGAGTTCAGATTACTGGGGGTAACTTGAATAAAGGGGTAGCTTTACCACTTTACATCGGAACAATTGCAACTCGGCGGCCAAGGAAGCGCAAACAAACAAAAAATTGTTTAAGGATGATTGTTTTATGTTAATTGTTTGAAGACCAAAATGTAAAAAAGTTACAAATGTAGCTTATTGCAATATCTTCATGAACTAAAGATAATTAAAATATTAGTCTCATAATATATACCGTCATAAAGGCCACTTCTTGATGAGTTGGTTTAAGTTGGTTTTTTAACTAACTTATTTCCAAAAAGACTCGCTTAAAACCCACTTTGTTGTCCAAAAACCCAGAAAAAAATCACTTTTTAGTAAAAAACACAGAAAAACTCGCTTTTAACCGAGTTTTGGTAAAAAAAACACTTTTCATTTTGGAAGGGTTTTATTGAGATATTATTGTGAGGAGAGAATTGATGTGAATGGGTCATACCTAGAAAAAGAATTGCTTTGTCATAAAAAGGTTTAACTTATCAACAATTAGAATATCTAATCGCCCTTGTTTCAGGTCATTTTACACAAGTCGTATGGAAAGAATCCACAGAGTTAGGTATGGGATGGGCAAAAAGTGATTCAGGTACAACATACGTTGTAGCAAACTACAGACCAGCTGGAAATATGATGGGAGACTTTGACAACAACGTCACTCAGTCATAAACAAACTTTGAGACAGTCGGCCAATGAAAACATGTTTTGCAAAATATTGACCAAAGGATATAGTGCACACACGACCGGTGATTTCAACTTGATGTGAATCGATAGTATTGTATTACAATAATCAAGGGAAGTAACTCGGTGAAATCAGTTTTTGTGTTACAGTGTTTACTTCCCTTTATTATCTGAGACGGTACGATAAAAATACAACTGAATAGAGAACGTTTATTTCTAATACGTTAATCATAATACCACATTATCATGTTTAAGGAGTAATGATTATTTAAGCGTGTGTGATTATTTTTGTATAAATATAGTCCGTTTTATTTTCTTGAGAACGGTGGTACACAAACTTTGAGGCGGACAGCAAATGAAAAACACGTTTTGCAAAATATTGACCAATATACATTGTGTACTCAATGACAGTTTGAATCTAACGTATATGCATGTACAATATTACAGATTAAGTCGTTGCTGTGATAAGGCCATTCTTAATGAATTGATAGTTTGCAGTACGAATACCAATAGCGTTTGTTGTGACCCCTAAAACAAACTATTTTTAGATTTTGTCGTTGTTTACACTTATTGTCATCAGAGACCATGTTATGAAAAGAATTGTACATGGAAGAGCCAACCCTTTTTAAGGTCGCGGAGATTTGAGCAAGACGGTCGGAGTACAACCAAACAAACTATTTATCAAGGAAGGCCTACATATTTTTGTATGTACCTCGGGATGTTCATGATCTTTTTTTAAATATGTTACAGACATTTATATTTGAATGAATATTATATTTTATTTGTTATCAGTCTTTATATTTTATACAATAATAAAGAAATACTTAAACAGTTCAATTTAGTTAGTTGATTTTAGTTGACAGACCTTGTGTGCACAACGCCGGGAATTTGACTTTGTTGGAGTTCTCGTATATGGGGTCAATATGACCCTTGAACTCTTCCTTACCTAGGAATCAGACAAAAACGCCCTGTTTTAGGGGTCGGCCTAGAAAACAACACAACATGTGAGTATCATCAACATCCGGCCTGCTCCAGCGTTGGGATTTGCTCATACCAGAAATGATATAAGAAATGTTATATTTAATTTGACAGAAGGAGGATTGTTCTAGTGCACTAATCTGACTTGACTTGACTTGACTTGAGATTTAAATAGGTTGTAAACGACCATATATTGAGGCGCAGTATTGCAGTAAACGTGCAGAGCGATGTCACTCCGTTTGAAAACATGTTTCCGGGTTCGTTTTATGCAAGATTAACAGTACTCGTTCATTTTCGTGACTGAGGATCGTTTCCTTGATGAAAGATTTATACGCGCTATATATAGTCTGATTATGTTACCTATGTGTCTCTCTAGAAAATGCAGACTTTGAATATAGAGATATTCGCATGTAGTTGTAAATATGGGGAAACCGTTCTCAAAAGTACACGTTGTTATGTACACGTACATGCATTTTTGTTGAATATGTGATGTGGTCTGAAAGTGCTTGCCAAGAAGATCGTTGACAAGCGCGTATCCAGGCATACGCATGTACGCCTGTGCGTACAATTCGTCATTAAAAGTGAAAAAATAAAAGTTCCAAAAATGCAATGAAAACTGAAGGCTTAGGGGGGATTTGGTTATTAGCAAATTCGCCCGAAAATATCAGTTGTTTAACACTCTTCTACAGTAATTATATATTTAGTATTAACCATGTGTCTCTACCCTTTCTTTTGGTTGAAGTATACTACAATGTATTCTCGATTTGTTACTAAGTTGTCTCCCTTTAACGGTCGGTATTTTATCGTTGTACTTGTATTGGTTTCCATACGTAGTGCGCACCATGTCTACCGAGCGATGGTCAGGCCATGGTTTCCATACGTAGTGCGCACCACGTCTACCGAGTGAATGTCAGGCCATGGTTTCCATACGTAGTGCGCACCATGTCTACCGAGCGAATGTCAGGCCATGGTTTCCATACGTAGTGCGCACCATGTCTACCGAGCGATGGTCAGGCCATGGTTTCCATACGTAGTGCGCACCATGTCTACCGAGCGAATGTCAGGCCATGGTTTCCATACGTAGTGCGCACCATGTCTACCGAGCGAATGTCAGGCCATGGTTTCCATACGTAGTGCGCACCATGTCTACCGAGCGAATGTCAGGCCATGGTTTCCATACGTAGTGCGCACCATGTCTACCGAGCGAATGTCAGGCCATGGTTTCCATACGTAGTGCGCACCATGTCTACCGAGCGAATGTCAGGCCATGGTTTCCATACGTAGTGCGCACCATGTCTACCGAGCGAATGCCAGGCCATGGTTTACTCAACGTTTATCGCGACCGCGATATCAAAATCTAACCTAATGACATTCGTAGGCGCTTTCTTTTTTAAGTGTCTTTGGTCGTTTATTTTGATTTAAATATAATTAAATGAACAATATGATGTTTTATGTATTACATAATTTGTTTTCTCCCCATTAAAACAGAATATGTTAGCATATTTTAACTAACGTACGTATTTTGTTTACTTTTGCATTTTGTCCGGTTTTAATATGCTTGGTATTAAATGAAACTAGAGATATAGATTAGAAAATGTAAAAACATGAGAATGATTTTTGTCACTTATTCAGGTTCTGTCGCGGAACAGCTCATTAATCTATGACATGACTTTTTTGTACACAGGGATGTAAAACTACAATACAATTAAGTAAACCAAAATTCAATACTTTCAGGAACGCCATGTTTCGTGATAAGAATGATGTTTTTGCAATGTACTTTTGCGCGATAATAGAAACTGATAGCGAAGCGGTAAACACGAAATGCGCAGTGAATTACAGAACAAATATGGAATCTTATCAAAGCATTGTCGATCCTTTTTTGGGGGGGATATTATAACATTTATCGCACTTAAGACATCAACATATTTCACCCTTACGTAAGTGTGAAACACAGTACTTAATCAGCCCGTAAGCCTTCATCCTGTTGTTGTCTACGCAACCATCATCCCCCCCCCTCCAAATATATCTTTGTTGTGTCTTCAAAGGTGGTGGTGGGTTTGGTATTACTGTTTATGAGGTCGCCCGTCGCCGCGCACATTTTATAATGCACTTTATGGTATTTTGGTCGACCCGGTATGTCCCCCCGCACACCATAAATAGACTTTTTGAAACCAAAGGGGGAAATTGACCTGCCAGTATAGCAGTATAGATCAAACAGACAATTTTTGAAGCCAAAGACGGTTACTGCACAGTGCCAATGAGACCTATCGTACAGTTACCATTTTCCTGGCACCTAACCAATTCCTTTCTGGTTACATGCAAGTACTATGTTAGGTGGGAAACACTGAAAAGTATTTCTGTTTTATCCGGCGAGACGAGGGATCGAACCCACGACCTTCGGATTCGTAGTCAGCAGCGTTAACCACTGAGCCACAGGGCCACCTGTGTCTTCAAATGATTACTACATGTTCTGATATACGTGTACTAACAGTGTATTGAATGACATCTTAAATGCCCACTATGGGTCGTTTTATCCATTTAAACTACAAATTGTAACGTTTACTCGTATTAGAAACCATTTTACGCTCATTGGTTGATGATTAGCAGTTATTTCTTTACAAAAACAACAACAGTGGAAGACATCATATGTTGTATGACAATACCTCATATTAGACCTTGTCGCAATTTCCTTTAATTGTCGAAGTACCTCCGTGCCTTTGCGTGTGCGATATAAATATCTGTCAAAGCACAAACATTGATGAAGGCAAATACAATTTAAACAACAGCAGCAACTAATCATGTGTAACAATGCAAGCACGTGATGGCACGTTAACGATTAATTTCCCCTTGTCGGATTAAATCAAGAACATGGATAGACAGCGAGAATAAACAAAAACATGAGAAACCATGCTACGCTAACCGGTCGACAAGATAAGAAACTACTGCGTTTGCTTCTGAAAGTTGATCGGACAATATTAATTAAGTATTAGGGTAAACTTACATTATAATAATGGGCATTCAAGTGTATTCTGGATACTCATGATGTCCCGAACGAAATTTATTTACGACCGTATTCATATTAATCGCATGTACAAATGATATATATTTTCGTTGAAAAGGCGTACATGTTTCAAACATATTTCAGTGATTGTCCAAAAAAAGGCGAACGAGTTTCGAGAATGTCGGTTATATTGATATCATTACAGGCGTTCCATAGTTTTATCTACACTTATATGATATGAGGCAATGAATGGCCTAGATTAAAGATTCGTGTTTGATTGTTGTTTGCATAATAGAAAGAAACATGATGCGTTTTGTTTGTGTTTTATTGTCGGTGCTCGGACTTTGTGAATGCACGGATAGTGGAGCTAGCTTAGATCGTATTCAACTCATCGTTTCCATGAATGAGGTTGACTCTAAAGTAACCGAGGAACAATTTAATCGCATCGAATCAAATATTAACCAATTAAAAATTAACCGGAAGTTCAGCAGGAATTATGCCGAGGATCACAAGGACGGACCCAGTTACAAAAGTATGAGAGTTTCGCATGTTTGTCTTGTTTGTATTTGTTTTTGATAGAATTTTATAATTTTGAGACCGGTCTACAGAAAACTATCATTTATATCACCGAACATTATAAAAAACGGCAATAGACTGTCGTTCAACTCGAGAATAGATTACTGCTGATTTATAGAAAGAAATGTCATGACTTTATGCTGGTATCAGTCATATTTTCGCATTATACATATTACATATTTTTGCGTTTATAATATATACAGTTAAACCTAACTTAAAGACCACCTCAATAATAAGACCACGTCAAAATTAAGAACACCATTTTCAAGTCCCTTTTCGCAGTTTTGCTCTTTATTCAACTTCAATATTAATACCACCTCAATATTACAGTTTTCAAGGGTCCCAAGGATGGTCTTATTATTGAGGTTTTACTGTAGTCAGTGGACCACTTTACTGTCAATCTTGAGTTGGTAGAGTCGATCCACGTGTTAAGCAAAGGATATGTTCGTCTTGACGATTGGATGGCGCACAACACATTAACACATGCCAAATTAATTTCGCCTCCACTTCTGGTATACTCCAATTGAGTGGGCAGCTGACCGACGTAAATGGCTGTAATACTATTCATGTAAAACGTACATATAGATGACTGTTTTCGCCTTTCTACGAAGTCCTTAATTTGTCATTACTATAACAAATGCAAATTAAACAATCAAGTATCTCTCTAAAGGCGCACCACGACTTTAAATAACTAAAATGTTAAATGTTTTCAGGAGCAACAAATACAAACGCGGCTTTCCATGTTTCAACCACTGACAACCGATGCTACTCCCACGACGCAGTCATTCTGTATGATACCGTTAGTTTCCTCAGCGGGTCCAATAGTCCACCAACTGACGGCTTTTACGTCGTACCGGAAACGGGAATATACGTGTTCGTCTGGTCATTAGTCGTTCCTGAAGGAATGACAGCGCTGACGACTCATTTAAAGCTGAATGGTTTTACAATCGGGACTTTAATCTCTGACCCGGATCATGGCAGATCGACCGTAGTCGTGCCAACAGCTGCTCGAGTACAGAGACAGGAGATGACTGGAAGTGGTACGCACAGTTCTGTTGCTTTTGTTGTGACGCAAGCAAACGCTGGTGACCACGTGACCGTTGCGACTTGGAATGTTTCTGATAGCAACTGCCCAACAGATAGCAACCATGGGGTCTCAGCAACATTTTCTGGTTGGCTGCTATTTTAATCTGAATGCTTCTGTCCTTTGTTATATTTCAAGAGAAGAGAAATAAAATGTGCTATAATAATGAAAAAAAATCTTACTAATTTATTCAGCAAATATTCATGAGATGTGCAAACAAACGACAAATCTACCCGAATTATATCATCATGAACATTCTGCTGTGCACAGAATTTTACAACGTTGCTCTTATGCTCTATAATAATCAACACATTGAGACAAGCACAGTTTTAGACCTGCATTACCTTTCAACCACTTAATTCTTTAGCATTTTATAACTTGCTTTATTAACCCAGCTCACATATTGCACCAACAGGAATACTAGTATTGTCGAGTAAAGATATTTCGTCGCATTATTTCCAGACCCTCATAACTTGTTTTCGTCTTTTTGAGAAACATAACTTTAAAGTTTTACCCTCTTGAGTTTTAATTAATTTATTAATTACAAGTTATAAATAATAGATTATGATTTATAACAATTGATTAATAACTAATTCACGTCCCTCCATGGAGAAGAGGTTCATCGACTATTTGACAAAACTGAAACACTCGCGGTCATAATCAGAAGAAACGCGCGTGGTGTTATCGGTGAGAATAAAAGAGCACAACAGTAGATAGGCCGAGGGTAGTCCAGCCACGGACGTCACATCTCTATACTGTCGCTGTACAACGTCCTGCTAAACCATTCACAAAAGTAAATAGAAGTTGGACACCGTCGGTCTTTCCACTGCATTTACTCTTATTTTCGTGAACAGATATATGCTTTGCGTGCAATAAAAAACTGTACGACATAAAATTGTAGCTTTTCGTTGATTTATTTGTCTTTTCGACACAATATTTTCATGGATACGACTTGTTTTGTAAAAAAAATAGTGAATCAATCCCCTGTTAAATAAGAAGATGGGAGAGTTGCTATGGAGGGGTGCGCACATAGTTATTACCCTACTAAGTTCATTGTCGATATTGCTATTATTTGCTCCTTCTTGGGCCAATACTGAAAGTGATATATATCACGAATTCGATCAAAATTTGTTTCAACGTTAAAATCCATCTTGTATTGCTACTTTGACGGGCGAAATTGGCGAGAGCGCGAATGTCATCATACAGTTTGGAAGGTGAATAGTTTACTTGCGCACCGTGGGCGGAGTTACGTTTGATTGACAGATATTTTAGCGACAATGTTTGCAGTCATAAACATTTGACCCCTGTCTTCTTGTCGAAGTGATTGTGAGGCACTCAGATGCGCTAGAAATTCGAGTTTTGTGTGCTTCTACTCGTGAAAGATTGCTACAGTTTTTCCGCACCCTCCAAAGTCTGTTCGGTCGATAATAAATACGCCATAATAGTGCCGTTAAAATCATGCGGCATAATCTCAGGTTTTTACTATAGGCTTGTGCGTGGCTCTGTTACGAACGACGCGTGTAAAAGTCGGAGTACAGAGACATGTATGCGGGGCTAGGCCGAGGGCAACAGTTCAGATTGTCATCCCCGACACTAAGGGACAACAGTTTTGACTGTTACCAAAATAACCATGAAATAAATGTTGTATTACCTGATCAAAAGTTTATCTAAACAAAAAAGGAAATAACTGTCTTATTACCTGATATTTATTTATTTGAACATTTTTATGGAATACAGGGAAACTGTATTTCAACGGACGTCCAATAAAAGTGCGGGAATGATATTGATGTTAAAATGACGTTGACGTCATTTCCTCCGATTGTAAAGATGGTGGACGTTACCAAACAAAGACAATGTATACGCTGTAGTATGTGTTTGTTTTCCATTTTGTGGTAACATTTCATCAGAAAATGTTTAGAAACAAAACCTTTTAAATTCAACACAATATAGGCCTTCCGAACGTTAATGATATGCCGTCTAAAAATAAAATTTGAAAATTCCAATGACTTCATAGCGCCAGAGGGAAACAGTTCATACTGTTGACCGGGGAATAGTTAAATACAAGACAAATTGATAGCTTTCATGTAAAACAGCAAAAAATAACAGATTTGTGTTTATATAAGGAATCAGGTAATAATAGCTGTTAATTACTACTACTGCTGCTACTGATGTCGTCCTATTAGTTAACAAATATTGATGAACCTAACAAAGCCAGACTATTCCACCCATTGGTATTTCTTTCGTGTATTGTATTTTAAATGTGGTACCTCTATTCAATGCTCATGTTCATTCAACGTTGATATCAAAATACACGTTTATTCACTTTAAATCTTGACTCGATACATTGACATGCTGTAATCGATCTTAACATTATATTGAACTAGAACGTATTTTAAATGAAACAATTGGATGTTTTGCTTCGTGGAATAATGGAGGGATTAGACTTGTGAAATGAAACACGTGTTTCGATGGCATTATCGGTATTCCATTTTGAAAGAGGATACACGCATGAGCTTGTTCCTGACAACGACTTTAAACAATGAAGTCCTGAACAGAGATTAAAAATATCTTCAAAAATGACATAATTTCCATGATTCAAATTATTCACTAGAATATATACATGTACTTAACGCCATTAAAATGCAACTGTTTAAATTAAGTTTCATTTTGTACACGTTGTTAAAAGCTACCATTTGTTACCGATGTTTAAAATTATTGTTAAAAAATATTGAAACTTTGGACCAATATTACATATTTCGTGAGTGAATAAGTTTAGGAAATTATATCAGTGAATAAATATAGAATTATTTCTTCTTTATGTCATGTTTTGCAGACAATTTTCGGTTGCGTTTTTAATGGCTTTTAGTACATGTATATAATTATATATATATATACATACTGTATGCCACACCATAGCAAGTGTATGTGTCATTATATGGTTTAATTAAACCAGAGTGCTTCTGGAAATTTAAATATTGATTCATGCATGAATGGTGGTATGGCAAATATTAGTTCTAACGTTGATTATATACATCGTGCTGCTAGCGAACCGTCGGGTACACCAGTAGCCATTCCTAATTATACCAGTTTATTGATAAATATGTTCAATTGTAAAGTAAATCGTTTGAAATATTATTTTTGTTTAAATGAAAACCTATTTCAGGCGTATTGGTGACCATCTCTTTGTACATTTCTAATGCATGCAACACTAATATTTCCATTTAACAAACATAAAATAAAAGTTGGATAATTGAAAGTAATGCATATCATAGTACAAATGTATATCAATTTTAACAAGAGGATGCGAACTATCGCTCGCTTTGTTTGGTTTCGCGCAAACAAATTACGGTTGGTTATATTTAGATTGATGGTTGAAATTACTGATTCCATTTCACTAAGCCAATTAAAAAAAAAAAAATCATATTCCTATTTGCATATTTATAGCGTTGTTGTATATAGTTTCGCTAACAATATCGATGTGATTGTTCATTCAAAATTCATGTCTCGGCATAACGTTTTATGTAAAATATGAATACTGAAGTCGAAGGAAATGCCTCATACACCGGACACAGTCATGCGAAAAATACAAGAAGACGTGAAACAATTAGAAAGGGACACAAAACGAGCACATTAAGATGACGTCATGTTTTCACATTATGACGTCATGTTTTCACATTATGACGTCATGTTTTCACATTTATTGCAACATCAAGTTGAAATATTTCAGTAAAAGATTCAAGATTCAGCGGCAAGCAGAAGCAAAAAAAAATTTGGTAAACATTGAGACGGCACCTTTTCTTAACGCAAAGAATGACATACATGATTTGAAAAATATTATAGAATCTGAAAGCATAATTTTCTATATAAAATATGTGAAACTCAGATTTTTTTGTTGATCTAGTCTTGATGATCATATTAAAAGTGCTGTAATTCCCTAAATAAATGTCATTTTGCAATGATTTTTGTTTTGTAGTGACCTACAAATATCTCTGAATTTAGAACTGCTCATAACTTAATTCCGCTCAGATATGTCATTTGGGCCAAACATCTCAGAGAATGACACAAATCATGTGGGAAATATGACAACCGAAGTGGAACGGTCAGAGGTAAAAGCGCTACATTGGGTAGTGAAAGGATGGGATGAATGGCATAATTATACTATATCGAGGGGTTTGTGCCAGAATATATTATCTCCTTTATAAATGTATATGGAGATAGCTGGTTCTGCCACCAACACCTCAATATAGAGTTATCGAAATAAGCAATTCATTATCATGGTTTATTAACCTTTTAAATTTATCTTCGATACATGTAAGTTGTTTACAAGATCTACGAGTATAACAATATTTGTTCAGAAGTTGACCAATTGTTTCAATATCAATCAATATACCATGTTCCCGGTCACATGACACTTTGTATAATGGCGATTTCAGAACGGACTCTTCAGTTGACTTAACACAAGTGGTGCTGTATACAATCTCTGTTATGAATTACAACAGAACAAAGATCAATGCTTCAAATCTCCACGCAGAACATACATAACTGATTCAGAATATCGCGTTTGCAACGTAAAATATCATCGGTTATGTTCACATGTCTGCTTGTAAAACATATGTGCAGTAAAACTTCAATGTACAGTACACCTTTACTTCAAGACCACCTAATTAATTAGACCACCTCAAAATTAAGTACACTTTCTCAAGTCCGTTTTCACTTTTTTTGCTATTTAATTAACCTCAATATTAAGATAACCTCCATAAGAAGACCGATGTTCAAGGGTCCCAAGGGTGGTTTTATTATTGAGTTTTTTTCTGTACGTCTATTTTATCCGACTAGAACAATTAAGTCTTTCGACGAACATTTACTTACATAAAAAAGTATTTCGACGATGTGCATTGAAGTATTAAACTAAAAGCCAAAAAATGCACTTGACAATTTAATGTTCAAATACGAATACAACAAGCCATAAATCAATCAAAATAATGCATACATCACAATGTCGTCATACCGACTTAGATTTATCATGCAGCGGCATAATGGCTTAGTTGGCTTTTTTTATATATTTATTTTAAAATAGAATAACATACCCCGAATACGGACTGAATGCCTGAGTACGCCTCGATGTAACCGCATCGACTTTCCGTTTGAATAGGGTAAACGGAAGTGAGACATTTCTCGGAATATCCGGGTTATAAAGCAATATAATATCAACTATTATTAAAATGTCCCATTTTACTTGCTGCTGCATTGATTTTTTGAAAACTAATGGCGTTTTTGTTTGCATTAAATATTGTTCAATAATTTACCAACCGTTGAATAAAATATCAGTCCAGTTTCTAATTGCTTTCGAACGTTACCAAAGCTGTAAACAACTAAACTTACGTATACAGTACAGATTGACGTCCAAAGTGGAAGGGTGGATAATAAATGTACGGAATGGTGAACTAAATTTGAAAACACGGATTATATTAACACCAGTATTCTTATCGTAAGTAATAAGCCTACATTTAGATACACACATTTACTTTCATTCTCTTTCTCTGGATAATTCTTTATAACTTTATAACATTCTAACTTGTAACTATATATATATAAGTTTCATGTCAATCGCAAAACAAATTGATTCCCGCAAAGTAAGACATTTAAAAAACAAACAGTGCAATATTGCCACGCAATTGGTTGTTGCCATCAAACGTCCGCCGTATCTGATTGTGACAAAGTACCTCGAAATAGTGCAGATAATTAGTTTCAGGGATCGCGGGATGGAGTGCGGTGGTTTTTCATATTTTGTCTTTATTACTATCATTATTTCCATCGTTATCATCATCATCGTGTTCATCATCATCATCATCGTCGTCGTCGTCATCACAATCGTCGTCATCATCATCGTCGTCGTCATCACCATCGTCATCATCATCATCATCATCATCATCATCACCATCGTCGTCTATATCATCATCATTGTCATCTTCATCATCGTCGTCGTCATCATCATCGTCGTCGTCATCACCATCGTGGTCATTATCATCATCACCATCGTCGTCTTTATCATCATCATTGTCATCTTCATCATCGTCGTCTATATCATCATCATTGTCATCTTCATCATCGTCGTCGTCATCATCATCGTCGTCGTCATCACCATCGTGGTCATTATCATCATCATCGTCGTCATCATCACCATCGTCGTCTATATCATCATCATTGTCATCTTCATCATCGTCGTCGTCAACATCATCGTCATCGTTATAATCATCATCATCGTCGTCATCATCATCATCATCGTCATTATCATCATTATTATTATCATCGTCATCATCATCATCGTCGTCGTCGCCATCATCATCATCATCATCGTCATTATTATCAACGTCATCATCATTATTATCATCACTATCATCATCAGTAGCAAGATCAGCAGCACGTGAATACCATTGTTATAATAAAGTTTCCCCAGTTATCATTTACATGTATTGTAATTTAGTTTTACTACATGATGTCGTTTCCTGATAGTTTTCTGCGCCTGCGAAAAATTCCGACTGGTTTATGGGAACGTTATGGTTTATATTTATAACATTTTTGTTGGTACCAATTTGCAGAGCTGTCATGTATCTTAATACCATAAGACAATAGGTCTACAAAGATAATTTTATATACTCGTTGGTGCCGAAGGGCATAATACGTTTCTTTTATAAATTAATTTTAAACATGGTCTCAGTCAGATATAATAAAAGTATCCTGCGACATATTATCAATTAAAATTGTTATTATTTTTAATACAATATTTAGCACCGCAGAATATCCCGAAGGCTGATGTCTAGACTACATCGTAGATTTAGTAAAACTACCAGGGAATAAAAATAAGTAACATTTTATCTAAAGTCCATTATCAAATTCTCTTGTGAAAATTTTGAAGAAAATGTCAAATCGGTTTTCACAATGTAAAAAAGTACCGTGGACTTAAACATAACCAGTTATGCGTTCTGGTAACCAAACGATAATGTGTTTTCATATAATGTGGAAAAAAGAATTTATAAACAAACAGTTCATTACTACAAAGGGCAAATATTGTCAATAGAAAATGTTATTGCTAAAATGGTCTATCAACAAGGATAAGATAAGGTGACCCAAGCTCAAACGATCAGACTCCATGCGGTGTCAACGGGAGAAACGATTTTTATCGATAAGAGGGTGATTTCGTTAAAACAAAATGGGAGTCATTTTTCTCCTTTCAAACTGTAAAAGTAAAATATTTGCTTGTAGAAGAAACAAGTCTACACGTATTGGTCGTTGGTAATCAGTTATTTCCGTTACGTCTTCTATAAAAAAGAACACGTATGAAAGACAGCAGGTGTTGTTTAAATGTGATGACAAAATGCGCCATGTTTGACTTGGTCATTATTCCGTAAATTGCCGATGTGTCTCCGTAACTTTTCGTATGCGATATAAATATTCACCACAGCACAATGCTTCTGACGTAAAACTAAACAACAACAACAACTAATCATATTTAAAACTGCGATCATGTGATTTAACGTCACATTTTTATGTGCACCTGTTGTAGGTAGTCCTATATACATAGGTCGAACGTCAGTGTAAACATAAACAAAAGAAACTATGTTAAACAAACCGGTCGAGAAAAACAGAGATGATTGCTTTATGGATCTGTAAGGAATCTCAGTTAATGGATGGGCTAACCTTAGGACAAGAAGTTTTAGGGTGTTCATTCATATGGGACATTCCAATTTAGGAAGTTGATACGTACCGAATTTGTATCTAGGACCCTTATTGGGACATTAAATTCCCGACCAATCATTTCACTTTATATTAGCTTGAACCAATCAAACAGAAGCAAAATACTCGACGTGAAACTTCCATCGTTTACGAAAATATTTTGACGTTTTCTTTAGCTTGAAATGTGTAATATCAATAAGATTGTACATATATTCAAAGACTTATACTTAGTACTTCTTAATTATATTGCAGATGATGCTGTGTGTCGTCTCTTTACCGTTTGTCTCGGTATTGTTATTCAGCGTTGTTCAGTATTCAGGTGAGTGAAATTTGTCGATCTTAAGTCTTTTACAGCTCTCCAGTACAGCTAGCATAAAACAATGTTCCTTCACCTACGTAAAATATAAGATTTAAATAGTAACAGTATGCCCATTCTTGCTCAGTTTTTAGCGCATCTAAACAAACACGAAACATATGTTTCGTATAGATAAAACGTCAAAAAAATGTACATTATCAAAGAATATTCTAATACTTGATTCCTTTGTGTTTGTCGGAAAAAAAGTTCGTAATATCGTTTAATTAGGAAATCCAATTATTTCAACAAGCAGGTTTTGTGTACAGCCGACAACACCCTGTATGATAAAACCACTACCACAACTTCATACCATTCACTCACTGTACAGAATAAAGCATTCCACATGTCAATCCGATACATCAACGTATAGAGAACATGACCACATAGCGGTTAAGTAAAAAATCGTTTTGAATCCCCAGTATTTTGTACTGACATTTTCCAAGGTTAATAGATTCCCACGTGATCATTATGTCCCTTTATGTTTTACACAAGTTCCCCTTTCACCTTATAAAATTCATTGACCTGATATAATATTCGTGTTCACCCCCTCCCTTTCTGTCCGTGGCCAACTTGCTTTCTTGGCTTGGCCCTTCCTTCCCCTTATTGTCCCCTTCTACTCTGATTGGTTATTTTTGATAATTTTTGATAATCAGTTAGTCAATTTTTCATTTGCCCTATCAATAAATGTTTGCCCCAACACTCCTCAGCTCCCAATGTTTTTCGGCGCAGCCGTACTAACATTGCTATTTGCATATCAGTGTTGTGTAAACAAATCAAATCTTATATTTATCACTAAAACAACTTCTCTTCAACCGAACAACGCAGATTGGTTAACCTTTCGATAAGGGGTACGTTACCTTACCGAAATCCACTGAATTTCGGTGAATTTACCGTAATCCAATTTTGATTTGATTGACCAGCAGTCGTAACTTCTTGGCAAAATTTATGTTTCACTACAAATCTAAACTTTCAAATTGCGCCGACCATCTTTTTTCGAGATATTTCTTGTTATGCTTATGTTTCCCTAGGATCTGTGTGGGGAAGTAGTGTCTCGTTTCCTGTAACAAATTAATCCTTTATGGGCAGTAGACATGTTTGCTTTCATTCAGTACCGCCCGTTCACATGATGTCAATATTATTTGCAAACAGTCTACTTTGTACAGGCTTTGAGTAGTTTGCATATGTTTTAAATAAATGGTGTTTATATTTTTACAAACATACATATACACACACACATGTAATTATTATATATATTAGCACTGCTATGGGATTTACAACCTCTTCTGTAAGGGACGTCATTTCAAGAAACGCAACATGTGATGTCACTATTTGCAAGCAGGAAACAATATTTACAATTTACTCTATATGGTTACTTCGTTTTCACATTGCCATATTGGACAAAAATTGCTTGCTCTCAGATCATGGTGACGTCACCTGTGACGTTTTCTGGAAATGAAGTCTCTTAAAGAAGAGATTGGAAATCGTACAGCGGCGCTCATTTATACATGCATGTTGTCCTATCCGCAACTGTAAATAAGGTTTATTCGATTGCCTCCGCTTCTGTCTACATAGCATTCCATTATAGAGACTTCTATAGTCTATCTTCCACATGTGTATCACAAAGAGTCGCTTGTTAGTTTGTCTATTTCTAGTTCTTCAAAATTTGCCGGTACATCTTCACCGTGTATTTCAGAATGTCGTACTTATCATCTAGCATTCCTTGGAAGGAAGACGGTGACGCCAATAGTTGGTTCAATAGTTGCAACAACTAGTGGCCTCGACCCTCCTACATTCAACATCACCCATGGTTCGCAAGATTGTATGTACTTAACTAAGGAACTTATGGATGTGGGGACAACAATGTTGACATTACACCAGAATGTATCCGCAAGTTGTTCGTCTATTGTGCCTAACAACACTGAAATCTCCCGTACAGGTCTGAAAATTGAAACCGAAAATCCGGATTATGAATTACATGTCTATCAGACTGATTCAAATGGACTTGATGGAGACGGGTTTTTAGCCATACCGGACGATTACCTTGGCAACGCTTATTACGTCATTACGTATTGTAGCATGGGTGGAGTATGCCAATTTGCAGTTACGGCTGTGAACAACAACACGGCTGTAAATGTCGTATTTCCAAGGAACGTTACGAATACTCTGACCTGTATTGATGGATTTCCTATTCCGGACACAGCGCCATCTGGATCAAACGTACCGATCGTTTTACAAGAATTTCAAGTGTTGCATGTAGAGAGTTCGGAAGACCTATCTGGTACATACATTGTGGCTGACAGGGATGTATCAGTTATTGTCGGTGCTCGAGATGTGCCTGACGATGCAAATGGTGCGGCAAACATGATAGAACAAGTTCCACCAGTCGATAGATGGGGAACGGAATTTGTCGTCGCTCCAAATTATTACAATACTGTCGGGGATCTGGTCAAAATCGTGTCTAAAACCGACCATACCGTTGTGCATATTCAGGGTATATCCCCGCTTATCATGTCAAATAAAGGGGACGTGTTCGACAGACGCATTGAATGGGAACTACACAGCCGAATAATGACGTCACATCCGGTTCTTGTAATGCAGATTATGTCGGTCGATCTGTACAATAACACATCGAATGTACATGGATCACCTAGCATGGTGATGGTACCTCATGTCTACCAATGGACAGTCAAAATGGATTATTATTGTTTATATTCAAATGATTCTATTATTACTATGGTAGCTGAATCAAGCACATATACCGGTATTCCTATATTCCCAACACCTACAATACTGTCAACTTGGTATACCATTCCTGTCAGCAAATATAGTGTGCTAACATTTATACCAGAGGCAAATGAAACCAAAATTTATGGTCCTAAACGAGCGGCTTATGCCCATTGCAATAAGAGAGCGTCTCTATTGCTGGCCGCAGATTGGACCTATAAAAATCAGGTATGTTTGTTGCTTTTCTGTAAATGTCATTTTTGTTTTAAAAAATCGAAGTCCGCACTTAAATATTTAGTTTAAACTCATTTATTTTGCATCGATAGTGAAACAAGTACTTACAACTTATACTAATCACTCCCGGTGACAGCTTCCTGGCTACCAACCAGTACTCGCGCCAAATGTAAGGATTGTGAAGCTCGTGATAAAACCCCGCTCATTGCGGGACTCAAACTCTCGACCTTTAGATCAGGAATCAGGCGCTCTTCCCCTCGACCACTGCGCCTCTTTAAATAGTTGATAATTTCTATGTCCGTTTGAATAAATACACGTAGATAATTGTTGTCCAATAACAGTACACTTTACTGCAACGTTGTGGCAAAATATGTTTTACATGCACATAATGTGTTTTTCTAGGTTTCATGCGCAGCAAGTGCATTTTAATGTTTTTTTGTACGTTATACATGTACACTTATACTGTATGCCTACTGAATTTATCAAAATATGCTTGGATCCTGATACGGTAGAAAAAACAAAGCTGTTCTTTACTGTGATTGTGAGGGGAATGACATTGGCTGACAGTACGCGCGCTGTCGGAATGGTGCCGAGCGGCGAATCCAAGCGTAAGGTAATTAATGCCTCAGTCACAACGGATCGTACGTTTTCTGGATCGTACGATTTGTGACAATTTGGCCGAGATCGACCAATCGGCAATGTTTGCTACGATCTCATTTGCGATAGCATAATGCAATTGCTCTTAAGACTGGTGGTAGGTCATCGTAAGATTGGTGTTGCGCGAGGTCGTGCGATCACCAACGATCGGAGCAGATCGATCGCAAGATCAATCTTAAGCAATCATGCGACTAGTGGTGGCGATCAGCGACCGATCGTACGATCAATTGTGTCGACAAGCGACCGCTCGCACGATCAATCTTCTCCAATCGTTGGTGATCGCACGACCACGTGCATCACCGATTTGACGATGACCTACCATCAGCCGTAAGAGCAATCGATAGGTGGCACCACCAATCGTCAGGTGGCAGGACCGGTATCATGATCAATTGTGCTACTACTTGACCCACGGCTATGCACGATTGGTGGTGCGTCAATGCACGACTGGTGGTACGACCATGTAATACCTGTCTGAAACCTCTTACGATTTGGAATCGCATGTCAGAAGTTTTGAACATGACCATTGACCTTCCTGCGACTGATTTTGCTCTGGCGATCACCCACGATCTGTGCGACTGGTCGCACGCTCTTTCTACGATTTGCTCAAGATACCATTTTTTACGATCTTTAGTCGTAATCGAATTACTGATACATACAGGGTGTTAAAAAAGTTCGTCCACAAAGTTGGATTTTTTGTTATTTTTCTACAAACTCTTTCCATCTATGTCGCTATGGACCAATAGTTAACTTCTGTGTGAGGGTTCTAAATAAAACCGATATTCATGAGAACAAAACAGAATATTTCATTATGCGAAATAAAGCCAGTCTACATAGCATTATTCTCATTTAGTTATAATAACATAATAACCGATATCGCCCAAGCAGAGCAACGCAGAAAACATTGTGCTGTACTTTCTTTCCATATTTATCAATTTACACTTTACTCTACCTGATGTCGAGTTTCAATTCAACATTACCTAACCGAGCATGTATGGAGTAAGAGCTTTTGGCAGGTATGGTTATATAGACGACACACCAAACAAATAAGAAAATGTAACATCAGCATATTTTATTTCTTTTCCCCTCAGTGTCATTATGTGTGCTATATTTGTATGCTAGAATTTGGAGTAAAAGTTATACGACACCAAATTGGCTTGAAACCATTCATTCATTTGTCAGATGAGGATGGATTTGATACACCAAATTGGCTTGAAACCATTCATTCATTTGTCAGATGATGATGAATTTGATACATCAAATTGGCATGAAACCATTCATTCATTTGTCAGATGACGATGAATTTGATACACCAAATTGACTTCAAACCATTCATTCATTTGTCAGATGACGATGAATTTGATACACCAAATTGGCTTGAAACCATTCATTCATTTGTCAGATGACGATGAATTTGATACACCAAATTGGCTTGAAACCATTCATTCATTTGTCAGATGACGATGAATTTGATACACCAAATTGACTTGAAACCATTCATTCATTTGTCAGATGACGATGAATTTGATACACCAAATCGACTTGAAATCATTCATTCATTTGTCAGATGACGATGAATTTGATACACCAAATTGGCTTGAAACCATTCATTCATTTGTCAGATGACGATGCATTTGATACACCAAATTGTCTTGAAACCATTCATTCATTTGTCAGATGAGGATGAATTTGATACACCAAATTGGCTTGAAACCATTCATTCATTTGTCAGATGAGGATACATTTGATACACCCAATTGGTTTGAAACCATTCATTCATTTGTCAGATGAGGATGAATTTGATACACCAAATTGGCTTGAAACCATTCATTCATTTGTCAGATGAGGATGAATTTGATACACCAAATTGGCTTGAAACCATTCATTCATTTGTAAGATGACGATGCATTTGATACACCAAATTGGTTTGAAACAATTCATTCATTTGTCAGATGACGATGAATTTGATACACCAAATTGGCTTGAAACCATTCATTCATTTGTTAGATGACGGAGCATTTGATACACCAAATTGACTTGAAACCATTCATTCATTTGTCAGATGACGATGAATTTGATACACCAAATTGACTTGAAACCATTCATTCATTTGTCAGATGACGGGAGCATTTGATACACCAAATTGACTTGAAACCATTCATTCATTTGTCAGATGACGATGAATTTGATACACCAAATTAGCTTGAAACCATTCATTCATTTGTCAGATGAGGATGAATTTGATACACCAAATTGACTTGAAACCATTCATTCATTTGTCAGATGACGATGCATTTGATCACCAAATTGGCTTGAAACCATTCATTCATTTGTCAGATGACGATGAATTTGATACACCAAATTGACTTGAAACCATTCATTCATTTGTCAGATGACGAAGTATTTGATACACCAAATTGACTTGAAACCATTCATTCATTTGTCAGATGACGATGAATTTGATACACCAAATTGACTTGAAACCATTCATTCATTTGTCAGATGACGATGAATTTGATACACCAAATTGGCTTGAAACCATTCATTCATTTGTCAGATGACGATGAATTTGATACACCAAATTGGCTTGAAACCATTCATTCATTTGTCAGATGACGATGCATTTGATCACCAAATTGGCTTGAAACCATTCATTCATTTGTCAGATGACGATGAATTTGATACACCAAATTGGCTTGAAACCATTCATTCATTTGTCAGATGACGATGAATTTGATACACCAAATTGGCTTGAAACCATTCATTCATTTGTCAGATGACGATGCATTTGATCACCAAATTGACTTGAAACCATTCATTCATTTGTCAGATGACGATGAATTTGATACACCAAATTGGCTTGAAACCATTCATTCATTTGTTAGATGACGATGCATTTGATACACCAAATTGACTTGAAACCATTCATTCATTTGTCAGATGACGATGAATTTGATACACCAAATTGGCTTGAAACCATTCATTCATTTGTCAGATGACGATGAATTTGATACACCAAATTGGCTTAAAATAATTCATTCATTTGTCAGATGACGATGAATTTGATACACCAAATTGACTTAAAATAATTCATTCATTTGTCAGATGACGATGAATTTGATACACCAAATTGGCTTAAAATAATTCATTCATTTGTCAGATGACGATGAATTTGATACACCAAATTGGCTTAAAATAATTCATTCATTTGTCAGATGACGATGAATTTGATACACCAAATTGGCTTAAAATAATTCATTCATTTGTCAGATGACGATGAATTTGATACACCAAATTGACTTGAAACCATTCATTCATTTGTCAGATGACGATGAATTTGATACACCAAATTGACTTGAAACCATTCATTCATTTGTCAGATGACGATGAATTTGATCACCAAATTGACTTGAAACCATTCATTCATTTGTCAGATGACGATGCATTTGATACACCAAATTGGCTTAAAATAATTCATTCATTTGTCAGATGAGGATAAATTTGATCACCAAATTGGCTTAAAATAATTCATTCATTTGTCAGATGACGATGAATTTGATACACCAAATTGACTTGAAACCATTCATTCATTTGTCATATGACGATGCATTTGATACACCAAATTGGCTTAAAATAATTCATTCATTTGTCAGATGACGATGCATTTGATACACCAAATTGGCTTGAAACCATTCATTCATTTGTCAGATGACGAAGCAATTGTCAATAACACTTGTGGTAAAATAATATTTGCGGTTGTAATGGAGAAATACTAATTGGTAAACATAAGGCCACAACACACGACTGGGCGGTTTGTTTTGAGAAACTTCAATCACTGCATTAATATTACATAAACCTACGTGAATATAGCAAAGTAAATTTAATCATTTATAAGAAACTGTTAACAAAGTAAAACGTTTTATCGCAGAATACAAGTGAACAATATATGGGCGCATAACTGACCGATTATATCTGAAAACAAACGAATGCATTTGTTTTCATAATTGGCCAGCAATTGATTATTCTCTTCAGCTTTTGCAATCTATTATTAAACATATTTATATGAACATATCAAAAATAGAACGATTGTATTTCTCAGGGCCGGTTTATTGTAGTCTATCGATTGAAGAGAACGATTATATTTCTCAGGGCTAGTTTATTGTAGTCTATCGATTGAAGGGAACGAGTGTATTTCTCAGGGCCGGTTTATTGTAGTCTATCGATTGAAGGGAACGAGTGTATTTCTCAGGGCCGGTTTATTGTAGTCTATCGATTGAAGGGAACGAGTGTATTACTCAGGGCCGGTTTATTGTAGTCTATCGATTGAAGGGAACGAGTGTATTTCTCAGGGCCGGTTTATTGTAGTCTATCGATTGAAGGGAACGAGTGTATTTCTCAGGGCCGGTTTATTGTAGTCTATCGATTGAAGGGAACGAGTGTATTTCTCAGGGCCGGTTTATTGTAGTCTATCTATTGAAGAGAACGATTGTATTTCACATGTTCAGTTTATTGCAGTCTATCGATTGAAGGGAACGATTGTATTTCGCAGAGCCAGTTTATTGTAGTCGATCGATTGGATGATACTTGGAGACTAAATATTGACGCACTCATTAAGGCTATAAAACTTATTTACGCATTTGTTTACGATCTGTTTTCCCCAATTTTGATTGTACATGTATCCTGTTATTAGACTGTGTTTGTATGTGTGCCGTTATAAAAAAAAATCACGTTACAATCATGTTACAAAAGTATTGGATATATTTGTAATATCATTAAGTCAAACAATAAATAAAACACATAGTATTAAAGTGTCACAATGTTATCCATTATTAGTTATACAGGTTCTTGACAGGTTATATTCCCCCATATACCCTATCAACAACCAGTATAACGAATTTATAATACTGAAAATTCGTGTTTTCATAAGAACTTATAGCTAAACAAGCGATGTTTCAATGCCTAGCTCTAGATCTAAAAAATTGATTTGTGCATTTTTGCTGTTTTTTGGTTCATAAAATTGTGTTTATATTATAATGATAGTATATACAGTTTAACGCCTCGGGTTATATGGCACACAGACAGGTTATATTTCCCCATATACACTGTCAAGAACCTGTATAACTAATGATATCTCTAGTACACACTGTTATATTGAAACGTGACATATATATGTATATCAATATCTCTAGTACACACTGTTATATTTCACGTTGGCCTCTCTAAAACAACATTTGTTGTACACACTACAACTGCCTTGCGTTCAGTAAAAGCTATCAGACCAAAACGTTACGAAACAGCGAGCTAGTTTTGCTATTGACCGGTGTGTTAGCGAAAAACTTTCATATCACTCGCTATCGCAACTCGGAGGTAGCACGCGAATATTTGAGCCTAACACTGCGTTCAGTTACGACTAACAGTCACTTATGTTTGTTTTGTATCCCTTGCCCATCGTATCACAATGACTGCACACGGGGAACCAAATTGCAAAATGATCACAGGGCTTGTTCCCTGTCGTCACTGTTTTTGAGGCAGGGAACCAGAATAAAAACATTCCTTGCACACGTTGTTACAATACAAGGCTACCTCTCTTCTGATTTAAAAGCAAATTATATAGTTTTCTGTAGTTCTTTGTAAAACAGGCTGCACAATCTGTGAAATCTGTAATTCTCATTGTGTTTAACCCAGTCATACATAATAATTATAACGTGTATATAAACTGCACTTAGAATGTTATTTGACAATGATTATATTTACATTTGTATAGGAATGTGAACTAACAGTACCCAGTCCAGGTGACGGAAGGGACAACGATTGTGACGGAGAGATTGATGAAGATATTTGCCAACCAAGTAAAAATATATTTGTTCAACTATGATGACGTATCTTTTACAATATATCTGCCGTCATTATGTCGGGGAGTTTGTATTTTTGCCTATTACACATTTATATAGCTTGTAAAAGTTAACAGTTGACAGTTAACATTGCAGTTACGGCAATTCTTGCTCCTTTGCAACTATTTTATAATGTATCGTTTTCATATAGTATTAACCTATATAGTTTATAGTATACCATGTGCATATTTATCACACAGATAGGATGGACAGCGAGTGACATTGTGTATACCATGTATACGATATATCTTATGTCCTTGCGTTTATTTATCGTGGCCAACGGTTTCCTATATGGGCGACGCCTACGGAAGAATGTTAGTCACTTAAGATTTTTGGAGGATAGTGCATGATACAGGAGATGCCCCAGTTCCAGAAGCACACCTGGTTCTTTTACGTGCTAGATGTAAAGCATCATACACGGGACCTCGCAAAGCTGTACCTAGCAAAGGCAAATTTAACAGGAACGAACTAACTACTAGTAGTGATTTCTTTGTACATCATATAATGCCCACAACATACTTAAACATGATGGTGCAATCATGAAACGTACGATTTTTTGTATGATTAAATAATTCATACTTATACGTTTTTAGAATACAAAATAATGAATGTAACGTCACCAACAGCCATCCGTAAGCAAGACGATACCATTATTTCAGCAAAACATAAATCATTGTCTAGTACAGTAAAACCTCACTTAAAGACCACCTCAAAATTACGAACAAAATTTTCAAGTCCATTTTGACTGTTTTGCTCTTTATTTAACCTCAATATTAAGACCAACTCAATAAAAAGACCAGTTTGCGAGGGTCCGAAAGTTGGTCGTATAACTGAGGTTGTACTGTATTTACCTTTGTTCTTACAATGTGTGGTATTTCAGACTTCACGTTTGTTACCGAGCAGAACACTACCGGCACAATACCGTACAAGACGGTCATTATACGTGGAACTAATCATCTTCAAATCGATGTACAAACATGCCATATAGCCATGGTCAAACTTCAGTCAACTTTGGAACCTGAGAAACACTTTACTCTTCACGTAAGAAAAGGCATATTCACATACTAGTAGAAAAGAAACGTGTTCATATATTATATATTAGATCTGAAATACAGTCGGACCTTGTTGAATCGACAAGTTTCTATCCGAATACTCGGTATCATCCGAAAAATTGTCAATATCGGGTCCCGATGCATCTTCTTATGTACGTCGAATTGAAAAGGTATATTCGAAATCATGTATAGTTCGAAATAAAATTTCGGACCCGGTATATTCGAATGTACGAGGTTCGACTATAGATCAAGTTAAAAATTATATGAAAGCGCTGAACAACTCTTTTTCAATTAAACAACGCGTCATTGTGAATAAAAGGGTACCGTGCTTTATCGAATGATTCAAGCATACAACTATTTCGCTGCCTGTTTGGACTCAAGGCCACGTGTTATTAATAAACTGAAATAAAATTAATTTGATCAATGGTGCCATCATTGAGTTAACACGTCAGATAAAATTGAGCCATGGTCAGCAGTTATTAATGACATAGCTAAAACAGATAGCAATGATATCATAGAACTAACCAATTATGACAAGGCAGCTATTATCCGACATGAATATACCACCACAACGCCATTGTCCTTATTTCATTAGATTAGTGCTCATATTAAGACCTAAAAATATGTTTGTTTCATTTTTCATGCCCCCCCCCCCCCGGAAATATATTTTTGGCGATTTTTTATTTTCAAGACAAATTCCCTTTCCCATTTATCATGGATAATGTTTAATCAAGGTGAATGTAATGCTCTATAGCTGGAAAACTCGTAAAGCATCTAATAGCTGGGCAGAAATATAAACCTAAAGAAAAATTCACACAAAGAATTCGACAAAAAAGAAGAAAGTTTACCCAAAAAAAAATATTAACACGAAAAATTGTTCTAGGGTCGGGGCAATAATAGGGTAGGTCGGGAACCCTGTAACAAACCTATATGTTTACGCCTTGTATTCTTGTATTTTGTTTACAACATTTGAACGATTAGGGTATAGTCTCAAAATATCGTGGATATGTCACATGTTGTTGTTGTTCTTGTTACAGATATCACCGATGGCCCTCGATAATTTGGGAACTTCGGTTTACATATATAATATAACGAACTGTTCAGTAACCCATAGTTATTTCCTGGAATGGTACGAAGAGAGTGGAACAATGATACACACACTTGTGAGTCAAATTTGATTTTGTAAACATTTACAGCTCGAAGGGGATAGTACTGGTCATATCTCGGCCTAGAACGATATAGTACTCACAATTCTCCCGGCTCGAACGAAACATTACTTGTAATTATCCCGGCTCGAACGAAATATTTAATTGTTATTCTCCCCCTCCGAACAAAATATTACTTGTAGTTCTACCGGCTTGAACGAAATCTTACTTGAAATTTTCCCGGCTCGAACGAAATATTAATTGTTATTCTCCCCGTTCGAACAAAATATTATTTGTAGTTCTACCGGCTTGAACGAAATCTTACTTGAAATTCTCCCGGCTCGAACGAAATATTAATTGTTATACTCCCCGTTCGAACAAAATATTAATTGTAATTACCCGGGTGGAACGAAAATGTATTAGTAATTCTCCCGGCAAAGACACATTACGGTAAAAGACGTATTCATGTGATGCGAATTTCTGCCAAGAATTGCATTGAAATATCGATACGATTGTATCAATATTTAGAAATATTTTAAAGCTATACATGATTGTTAAGCAAAACGTGTGTATTTTTTTCCAGACAAGTGACACAGATAATGCTTTTACATGGAACATCACCAATTCTTACGGCACCGATTATGATACGATGGTTTTGTCTGCGATGATAGGAAGAGCTGAATTCCATATAAGTGGGTCATTTTTCATATCGTCGCCTTATTTCCAGAACCCCGTAACGTTTATTTGAGTATTTGGTATAAATAAAATACAATTCCACAAAACCGTAGGTCACAATTATCTCAAGAGGATAAAACTGTATTGTCGGTTTTCTCAAAAGACGTAAAACTAGTAATGGGATTCTGGAATTAATGCGACAATTTATTTCTTCGGGAAAATGTTTTAATCATCTAGATATTTTGTTTCAGGATAATTTTAACTTTCTATGGCATTGTTTGCTCTACATTTTCTCACCCCATCAGAGAAGTAACCTTTTACTAACCTGGGAATGGTTTGTCTAGATATTATTTTAAAAATTGCGTGAGAATATCTAAAGTGTGGGAATAAGTCAGCGAAATACGTCTATGTTGTTGTAGTTGCTCTGTGTGTGAAAGAAAATATAACTGAGGGTAGATTTTGTGGTATTGCTGTTGCTGAAATACTTGATAATCATATCCTAATTTATAATTCCATTTATTCCTAAACATTATAGATGTATAACATTTCCCAATCAAAATGAGAACAAGTATAGCATAAAGGGACACATACAGGAATCAGTGCCCTACATATATGCGTCAGACTTAAGACGAAATGAAACAATGTAAGGGTCACGCATATAAAACAAAACAATCGGAAAAAACGAACAGATAAACTTAAATTGGGGAATGATAGATATTAAACTAAACATGAGAGGACTGGAACACTTCAAAGGTCTGCATACAAATTTAACCTTGGCAGAATGTTAGGAACACAACGGCTTTACGGACGTGGAAGTGTCGGAATAAATATGTTGGCATAAACCAGTCTGACGACATGCCAATCCCGTATTGAATAGGTCGCAAACATTCCGTATATTCACAAGGCGTAATGAAATGAAATCATATTCGTATCAAGTACTCAAAGTTATAAATGACTATGCAAGGGTTATTCTTGACAAATATTTGGTGGGTATGTCAGAGGATTTGACCCGATGAAAGTAAAACAAGCAGATAAAATATGACTGAAGGCGGAAGAGGCGCTGCATACATACGCTTTATGGGTGACTCTAAATATATGGAAGTAGATCTTACATAATACAGTCGGACCTCGTTTATTCGACATCATTTTATCCGAATACTTGGTATAATCCGAAATTAATATCAGGTCCCGATGTATCTTAGGCATGTCGAATATTGAAATGGGCTATTCGAAATAAAATTTCGGACACGATGATTTCGAATGAACGAGGTGCGACTGTATTTATTGTTATATTTGCAAAAACCGATCCGTAGTGGTTCTTATCGTGTTAATTTGTATCTTGATACGTGATCCTGTTTTCTAGATATATAATAACCCTATTAATTCTGTTATGTCTTATCTTATGATAAAATCGTGAAATACAGTGTCAAAGCTTCATATGTAATACAAGTGGTCAGACGAACTGTATCGAACATTTAATGTTTTACATGTATATATTTAACATTCATGTACGAGAGTGGGACATAAATAAATAAACGTATCTGTCATGTTCTCAATCATGCTATGAATAGTTCCCACATCTACACTATTGACCTCCCTTGTTCTTAATCGTCAGCCATTGTGATAGGCAAAACTGATAAGGAGTCATTCTCAAATATGTGATAATTGAGAAAATACCAAGAGAAATTGCATGTGACAACCACTTTTTCTTCAACTTTCTGAGTCATGTGCCCACTTGAGTAGAATCTATAAGTTATCATAATATGTCTGATTTTATTTTATCATCGTTTACATTATATTCTTTATAAACTTTAATGAAATCAAAATGGCTGGCTATTCAGTACAAGGGAGGTAAATATTGTAAATGTGAGTACTATCTATAAGTATTTGTGATCTGGATGCAGTTTTCACCCAACCAACATGACGGAATTTACAGTATAACGGTATATATGTACTTTATATACAACCACAATAAAACATGTATTTCTAAATTTTCAGACATATATCAAACGGACTGCAAGTTCGCCACAGGTAACGTTTTTGCTCAATGTTTATTTGATTGGTACGTTTTTTTTCAGTCAATAACTGTTATTATCACGCAAAGCTAACAAAACGTTGACTTGTGTACAACACGTATTTAAAAAAACACTATATTATCGTACTATGACATTAAACTGTAAAGCCGCTTATCAGTTGAATAAAGTAATATTTATGTATATTCTAGTGTGACCAACTGTGTCACTCTAAGATTTGTCTGTGAAACGCAGAGAAAATATAAGGTATTGGGTACAGATTGCAGTTACAGAAGACGCTCGGCCAAATTTCAGCCATCAGTTGGGAAATTTACCAGCGATCAAAAACAATACAACTAAGTGCAGCAGTTAGTCATATCTTATAACCAGACTATTCTTCTTTATAGATTCACCGGATGACTTCGGATCTCATTTTGTCGTACCAGTAAAGAACACAGATTTCAACTTCACCATGTATTTAGTGACCGGAAGTGAGCGATGCACTGTTGAGTTTTCCGTCCCATATGGCCCACTCGAAATGGCTGCCAATACAACTAAAACGATGTCATATTATGATGAGCATTTTACGGCTTTTTCTAACGGGGTACGTTTTCTCATTAGTTAATACCAAAGAGGGAAATGTCCTTATCTCGTCTCTAGACTGTGTGTGAAAGCTTGCCTTTGTTCAAGTTGCAAATCGGACTGACACTTACTCGATATTCATCATTCATACCCAGTTTGTAAATAATATCTTAAGTTATTTCACAACAAGTGCTCCAGTCTGTTAATGGTCTCCTAGATGTTTATATGGGACAACAAGTGACACAGTCTGTAAATGATATCTTAGGTGATATGGGACAACAATTGGCCCAGTCTGTAAATGATATCTAAGGTGATATGGGTCAACAAGTGGCACAGTCTGTAAATGATATCTAAGGTGATATGTGTCAACAAGTGGCACAGTCTGTAAATGATATCTAAGGTGATATGTGTCAACAAGTGGCACAGTCTGTAAATGATATCTAAGGTGATATGGGTCAACAAGTGGCCGAGTCTGTAAATGCTATCTAAGGTGATATGGGTCAACCAGTGACCGAGTCTGTAAATGATATCTAAGGTGATATAGGTCAACAAGTGACACAGTCTGTAAATGATATCCTAGGTTATGTGGGACACCAAGTGACCCAGTCTATAAATGATATCTAAGGTGATATGGGTCAACCAGTGGCCGAGTCTGTAAATGATATCTAAGGTGATATAGGTCAACAAGTGACACAGTCTGTAAATGATATCTGAGGTGGTATGGGACAACAAGTGGCACAGTCTGTAAATGATATCCTAGGTTTTATGGGAAAACAAATGACCCAGTCTATAAATGATATCCTAGGTTATATCGGACAACATGTGGCACAGTCCGTAATGATATCCTAGGTTTTATGGAAAAACAAGTGGCACAGTCTATAAATGATATCCTAGGTTATATCGGACAACATGTGGCACAGTCCGTAATGATATCCTAGGTTTTATGGAAAAACAAGTGGCACAGTCTATAAATGGTATCCTAGGTTATATGGGACAACAAGTGACACAGTCTGTATATGATATCCTAGGTTATATGGGTCAACAAGTGGCCCAGTCTATAAATGATATCCTAGGTTATGTGGGACACCAAGTGACCCAGTCTATAAATGATATACATGTACTAGGTTATGTGGGACAACAAGTGGCACAGTCTATAAATGATATACATGTACTAGGTTATATGGGACAACAAGTGACCCAGTCTATAAATGATATACATGTACTAGGTTATGTGGGACACCAAGTGACCCAGTCTATAAATGATATACATGTACTAGGTTATATGGGACAACAAGTGACCCAGTCTATAAATGATATACATGTACTAGGTTATATGAGACAACAAGTGACACAGTCTGTATATGATATCCTAGGTTATATGGGTCAACAAGTGGCCCAGTCTATAAATGATATCCTAGGTTATATGGGACACCAAGTGACCCAGTCTATAAATGATATCCTAGGTTATATGAGACAACAAGTGGCACAGTCTGTAATGATATCCTAGGTTATATGGGACAACAAGTGGCACAGTCTGTAAATGATATCCTAGGTTATATGGGACAACAAGTGACCCAGTCTATAAATGATATCCTAGGTTATATGGGACAACAAGTGGCACAGTCTGTAATGATATCCTAGGTTATATGGAACAACGAGTGGTGATATTATACTATGTAACACACCGAAGTATTTTGAAGTACTCCGACCATCGTCCATGAACGATCTCTTCTCATTTTTCCCTGTCTAAGATCTAATTCATATCTGAACCATCCCAAACGTTGTTGAAGAGGTAACACAAACAACGGACTGTTCATTAAGGGTGCCCTTAGTTACGTACTATACACATGCTTGTTTCATACCAAAGACTTATCATCCTTTTTAAACATTTGTTTCAGTTATATACGGTGGTCGTTTGTCCTATCTAGCTTTCCTGGAATTGATTATCAACAAGAATAAGAGGCGGGGGACAATGACAACAGACAAATATCACGGAAGGACATGACCTGCCCCGCCCAAGATTCGAACCCGGGCTCTACCAGCTCTAGGGTTCAGTACAAAACTATCACAAGTCCTATATAAATGCATAGGAGTTACGATAGTCTTGCGTTGAACCCTTGAGCAAATCTAACGGGTCACCTGTACTATATTGAACGTTAATAAATAGACAACATTTGTTTCAATAAGGTGTCTAAGATTACTGATATGATACAAACAGTTATCTGGAAAAAAAACCACTATTTTCATATATTTCAGATCACACTAACAACGACGGATTGTGAAATATCCGTGTATCTGCAGAGAAAAATAATGCCTTGGACTACAGTATTTACTCGCATACTTCCTATCGATATACTAGGTCCTAAATATCTCCTGTATAGTGGTTATGGGGCTACAGAAACCCATTCTAATCGTACGTATTACTGGGTATCTAAAATGACCATATATAGTATATTTATTTCTTTATTATGTCAAAACATGTGCACTTTTCTTGGATAAATATCAAGAATAATCTCCCTTGATTAGCAGCATTGTTAAAGCCATCTCCTCTAAATTGGATTGTCTCACTTCCACGCGGAAATGATACCGGTCAAAAATGGTCAATAATCAATAATCGATATTGACTCCGTGTTATAAACTGATTTAATATACTCTTATTTCTCGATTAAAATTGAAACCAGGGAAAAACAATTCCCAATTGATTATCACTGGATCTCTACTAACTAACGGCTTTTATTTTACGGCCTGTACTTCGATTTGAAATGCCAATATTTATGTACTAGTCTATTGAAAATAAATTCATCTAGGTTTTCTTCAAGATAATTATGCTGCAAACATACGTACGAGCATGTATAAGCATAGAGGTCAGATAAATGGAATTGTGAACCGGTTTCCGTTTCGAGGTTAGCTAGCTATTAAATCCATTTAAACCCCAGTATTTTACTGACAGTTTCAATGCTTTAGTTCGCTGTATGGTTATTATTTCTTTTTGTGTTTTAAATGTGTGTTATATTTCCACTGTGCATTTCTTATATTCAAGTTATTTTCTGCCAAGCTTCGGCCTATTGTTGCAAGCTGTCTTGACTATTCCTTTTTTCTTTTCCATCCATTAATGCCCCCCTTCACTGTTTGTCCTCTTTTATTCTCCTAGTTATTCCATATGGTCTGCCTTGCCATTACTTGCACCTTTGATCCCTAACGTATGTACCCTTTAACCTCAACAAATTATCCCTTGTGTTCGGCCAGGTCATTCCATTGAGCCTCCTTAAATGCCTTACGTTTTATGGATTGTTGTTTTCCAGGAGGTCTGCGTGGGGAGGCACTGTCTTATGTATGTGGCGTTTCCTGATACTTACTCATTCTATTTTACTTCAGCAATGGTATGCGAAGTTTGGCCAATATTCGAGAATTACTTGGTAACGTCTGATCTCTTCAATTTAACGTTGGATGATGTAGGGTTTATCAAGTACACTGACTACGAAGGTGGGTTGAACTTATTATGTTAATTGAACACAATATATTAGTCACGTATTAGGTGCATTAACCTTTGTTTTGCAGTGATGCGATTTGCGATATTATAATATGACACCAGAATCCGTTTTATGACACCAAATACTATATTCTGACACAAAATACGTTTGGTGGCACCCAGTACTATGCCATGACATCAACTACTTCCATGGCACCAAATACTTTATGGCATCACATACTATATCATGATACCAAATACATTATGGCATCAAATACTATGTCATGACACCTAATACTTTTATGAAACCGAATACTATGTCATGACACCTAATACTTTTATGAAACCGAATACTTATCATGACACCTAATACTTTATTTCACCAAATACTATGTCATGACACCAAATACTTTATTGCACCAAATACTATGTCAAGACACCTATTACTTTATTGCACCAAATACTATGTCATGACACCTAATACTTTATTGCACCAAATACTATGTCATGACACCAAATACTTTATTGCACCAAATACTATGTCATGACACCTAATACTTTATTGCACCAAATACTATATCATGACACCTAATACTTTATTGCACCAAATACTATGTCATGACACCTAATACTTTTATGAAACCGAATACTATGTCATGACACCTAATACTTTTATGAAACCGAATACTATGTCATGACACCTAATACTTTTATGAAACCGAATACTTATCATGACACCAAATACTTTATTTCACCAAATACTATGTCATGACACCAAATACTTTATTTCACCAAATACTATGTCATGACACCAAATACTTTATTTCACCAAATACTATGTCATGACACCAAATACTTTATTTCACCAAATACTATGTCATGACACCAAATACTTTATTTCACCAAATACTATGTCATGACACCAAATACTTTATTTCACCAAATACTATGTCATGACACCAAATACTTTATTTCACCAAATACTATGTCATAACACCTTATACTTTTATGAAACCAACTACTAAGTCAGCTCTTAACTCAATGAGCTCGAACATAATTTGTCTTTAGTAGGCATTCATCATTAAGCTTTGACAAGCTTGATGAGACTATTTTCATATTACAGATTTAAACATACAACATCGCTTTGAATCTGACCAGGCTGTGGCCGTGTTCTGCGGTAACTTTAATGACACATTTGTGCAAATGCCACCACTCTCAGCCCTGAGTACCAGATTCTATATACCAAGATTGAATCTTACATTACTTGACGCTGATGCATATATTTATCTGATGACGAGCGAAGACAGTACTGTTGTGACCATAAAAGGAGAGTATGACCGTCTGGACCCGGTGTATTACACTGGAGACAACCACGTGAGATCAGTGGTCACTGACACGGTATGTGTTCAACACTCATTTATATATCATCTGACGATGTCACACACTAGCAGTCACGTGACAACTGAACTACGTCACATTGATACGTCAGTAGCTCTAGAACACGTATTGTTTTGTTGTCACTGTGACGTAGATGTGACGAAAATAGAATACAGTAAAACCTCACGTAATATGACCACCTCAGAATTAAGTTCACAAATTTCAAGTCCATTTTCACTGTATTATTATTAAGGTTTTAATGTATATAATGTAATTTGAAAGCTAATGCTAGTGACGGTACTATACAACGCACGAGGTCAAGATGCAACGAATCGACGCGAGCCGCAATGGCACTTGCGTCATGAGGCGTCCAGCGATAACATCGCGTGACGATGTGCTCCACAGGGATCCCTTAACCACATCGTTATCATTATCACGCAAGACGGGGCTGAGTTCGAAATTTGTATCGTGTTTTGATTGTATTGCATTCCGGTATACACATGTACTGGATTTGAACTGTCAGGAACCGGCATGAGGTCGTATTGACCAATGTGCCACGATTTCTTCATATATTTACATACTGCGTACAATAATGGATTCCTCGTCATCTGACAACAATTCGTCGCATTATTTCAGAACCCATAACTTGTTTTTCGTCTATTTGAGAAAAAAACAACTTTAAATGGTTACATACAGGGTTATGGAATTGCATTTGATTAAAGTTATGTGCATTCCAGAACAATATAGGTAGTACAAAAATAAAAAGCTTGGAAAGATGGTTTCAACGATATCAAATACTCAAAACCGCCAAACCTGGAGTTACGGGGTTCAGGAAATAAGGCGTCGAATTATCTAATGTAGCAACGAATTACAATTTACATTTCTGTTAAAGACTTTTAATATGGTAATATTTCCTGTAACCATGACGCTATGAAATAAATGCACCCCTTGTAGAGAGTGTTTATATTTTTGTATAGATTTTACAAACATGCACATACATATATGTATAGGGATAGAAATAATTGAATTAGACGTTTAGCTTTGAAAATAAGGTCGAGGAGGATGCTTTGTCGGTGCCGCTTGGGTAACCGATACTGACGTTTAAAGGCGTTACATTGTTACTGGCATGACACAGACAATAAATGTACATACATGTACAAATATATTAGATTCTAACGTAGCAAAGCACATTTAGAATAGGTAACCCAACATGTACATTATTTGTTTCTCAGATTTATGATATACAATCAACAAAACCAATACAAGTGCATCTGCAAATACGTTCTGTACCAGATAATTGGGCTTCAGTAATCACCATCTCTCCAGCCTCCCAGTACAAGGATGTTCATGTATTTCCAGGATTAGATTCGACGTCTTCTATAACTTCAAGGTGAGCCTCATATCGTTTGTTATGCTCTTAAAAGCAGAATCATATATCCGCCGTTTTATCTGTCTGTCCGTCCGTGTGTTATCACGTCCGTGTTTGGTGCGCTTGTTTTCTGATTCGTGTCCGCGCTATATCTCAGCAGCCATCGACCAGAGCTCAATTAAACTTAATGGTAAGCTTTACTACCAAGAGGAGATGCGCATATCGTCGGCATGTTCCTGTTCGATGGTTGTTCGGCGCAGTCGTACTAACATGGTTTTGCTATTTGCATATCAGTGTTGTGTAAAACAATCAAAGCTTACTTTAACAACCAATGCAATTTATCTTCAACCGAACAACGTTTGTAACATTGACACGGAGTGGTTAACCTTTCGCTCAAGCGTACGTTAACTAACCGAACTCGCCTGAAATTCGTTGAATTTATCGAAATCCATTTTAGTTCTGGAGTGACCAGCAATCGTAACATCTCGGCATTTGTTCATGTTGTACAAAATATCTTTACCTTCAAATTGCACCGACCATTTTTTCAAGATATTTCTTGTTTCATATACTACGAGGAGCATCCATTGGTTCCACCGATAATTTCCTGTTGTATCTGTTCCAGTATTTAATTTGGTCTTACCAATTGTACATTGATTGGGAAACAAATTATGACAACTTACATTAATCACTCCCAATGTATGTTGCTTGTGTTCTAACCAGTACTTACTTGTAACTGAGGGACAGTAGAAACCGTGGACGAGCCACGTACATTGTGGAATCGTATCCCATGATAGCTAGTTGAGGGTTATGGCGCAAAACCCATTTTCAATACGCCCCCAGTCCATAGTTGTATGGTTTTCAAACATGTCTCACTTCGATGGGTTGACCCAGAACACTTGCTTGAGATAAACAGTTTACCTACTCCTGTTTTCAGTACAGCCGTAGATGAGCAAGGTAATGACGTCACAAGTCACGTGGCCCCAGGTCAACCACCAGCAAATGGCAGTACATCGAAACAACTGGTTTATCAAACGCCTACGTTCACTCTGACGTTTGCTTATAAACCAATATCGGGATACAATGGAGATGAAATGCTAGTGATTGCAAGCGACGCTTTTTATAACGTCACAAACGAAGTAAGAAACGTGTTTTCGCTAGTATACGAACGAATTTGTTAACAATATCAGAATGGTTTTTCAAAATATCGAAGCCATTTAAGATCAAAAAGTGTTATGTTTACAATTTGTATGCGCTTGTTTGCAGAATCGGTAAAATGAAAATTCTTTATCTTTGATGAATGCTTTGTTAATTCAAAATCTAGTCTTTACAAACATTCTTTGGCCTTGTGATTTGCCTCGGACAATCGTATTTAGCAAATCAACAGTCCTTGGCCAAATAACAAGGTCAATACGAAATTACTTGATTAATAACGTTATAGTATTACATTGGAATTGTTTATATTAGTGATGGATTACTGATAGCATTTTAACTGACAGTTCCAAGGCTGTACTTCGCTGTATAATTATTGTTTCTTTTTGTGTTTTTAAATGTATGTTATATTTCCTTTTACCCTGACGAGTGTGCAATTCTTACACTTTATATAGTGGTCATGTTATGTTCTGCCCTGTTTCGGCCTTTTGTTGCCAGCTGTTTTGACTTGTCCTGTGATCTTTTTCCACCCATTAGTTCCCCCCCACACTGTTTGTCCTCTTTTATTCTCCTAGTTATTCCTTATGGTCGGTCAGACCATTCCTATCGCCTCTGTTCCCTTACGTATGTACCATTGAGCCTCCTCGAGTGCCTTATGATTTATGGACGGTTGTTTTCCCGAAGGTCTGCATGGGGAGGCACTGTATTATGTATGTGGCGTTCCCAGTAGCAACTTATTCTCTCTCTTTTAGCCCTTAGGACAACAATGGATGAAGCTATTTCAAATAGTTTTAGTTTACGTCACATAGGACAGATATATCTTCGAATATATCTTTATCGACTAGTTTTAATCTTATACATTTAATATATTGTTGAAGGTTTGTGTTGTAACAAAAGGAACACCTGGAGATTTGATTGACAATGACTGTGATGGTTTGACTGACGAGGAAAATTGTTCCGCCATTGTTTATCCAGGATATATAGGTAAATACTTTCATTAGTTCCCTACCCTGTATGATACACCTTGTCTGGATATCTATAGGTTCACGTTTAATACAACTAAATGTATTCCAGATATGGAAAGTTGGTTCATCAGTCACTGAATAAAATCGAATAGCGGCCCATGTTGAATTAAGAACCGGTTCAGAAACTTGTGTTCGACCTTTCTGCATTTTTCGATACAGACTTGATTTATAGACAGAACTAGCACCGAAATCAACACTTGTTCGTATCTACGAGAAGTAAAGTTCTGCAAATGAATGGAACCAGCTCTTTGGTCGTTTAAATACTTTATCCCATACTGATCATACGACGCTTTTTGTCGCTATATTAAGGTCTTTACAGTCACTGTGGTGTTTATTACACATACAAAGAATTAAAAAAATATCACCCAGCCTAGCAGCGATTATGTTCTTAATACAGGATATGTATATGTACAAAAGTGCCGAGTGTAAGTATCCGTGACCGGGGGAGAGGGCGTGTTGAGTGCTAGCGAACTCCTTCAAAACAACTTCAAATAATATACTTTAATACATATTAACTACTACAGACGACCAGAAGCTGTCGAAATACTCAGGAACCCATCCTTTTGATTCAGACAAGTGTTGTACTGTGCTAATTCTTATTGACTAGTCCTTTCCAATATGATTACGCTAATAGAGTTAAGTTGGTTTATTGTTTGTTATGTACTTGTAGATGTAGATATAGATGGAAGTATGGAGGAGGATTGTGCGGCTAACACAAGTAAGAACATATTGAATTACATGAGTATTACCGTTTTATTTCAATTGATATAGAACTTCTCACATCGCTGGTCATAAGACAATAAGACATAAGGCAATGCCTCCCCAAAAAGATATCCGGGAAAACTACAGTCTACAAAACATTAGGCACTGAGAAGGTGCAAGTGTTGACAAGTATGTGGATATAGATGCCAGGAAAGGTCTGGCTGACCATGAAAACAACTTAGGAGAATTTAAGGGGGAAAACAATTGGGAAATAATTGACTAATCAAAGCATGAAGCCAATACACAAAGGGTTATATCTCTATCGATGTAGCGTGTCTGTTTATTTGGTGTACAGTTTTTATATACGCCACAAAGCCGCGCCTTAGACGGCCTGACTTGTTTTATAAATTAACTCTTTTGCATATCAGACTGTTATGTTTAGTAACCTGGTAATATAATATCTAATAACACATGTCTTAATGCTTGAGATTAACAGTGGGAAAAAACGATGAAATGGAATAGCAAGGTGTCGAGTTACAGTGATTTACGTTGATACCTAGAATTGGTATTCTAAAACATTTCTTGCGATGTAAATCAGACCGAATTATTATTGTGGTATGTTTAATCATAAGCGTAGGTTATTTGTTTTTCGTCATATTGCAAACTTTGTTTAATTGTCATGAAGTTAAAACATTGATCTATACATAGTGCGCTCGCTTAGCGCCGTCGGTTGAGCAATCGAAATATGACGGAGAGAGCCGAGTAATATCGAAATCACCCGAAGCTGCTACTGGTTGGTTACCCAGGAGCACTGGTTGGTACCCAGAAGCACTGGTTGGTTACCCAGAAGCACTGGTTGGTTACCCAGGAGGACTGGTTGGTTACCCAGGAGCACTGGTTGGTTACCCAGGAGGACTGGTTGGTTACCCAGGAGCACTGGTTGGTTACCCAGGAGGACTGGTTGGTTACCCAGGAGCACTGGTTGGTTACCCAGGAGCACTGGTTGGTTACTCAGGAGCACTGGTTGGTTACCCAGGAGCACAGGTTGGTTACCCAGGAGCACTGGTTGGTTACCCAGGAGCACTGGCTGGTTACCCATGACCACTCGTTGGTTACCCAGGAGCACTGGTTGGTTACCAAGGAGCACTGGTTGGTTACCCATGACCACTCGTTGGTTACCCAGGAGCACTGGTTGGTAACCCAGGAGCACTGGTTGGTTACCCAGGAGCACTGGTTGGTTACCAAGGAGCACTGGTTGGTTACCCAGGAGCACTGGTTGGTTACCAAGGAGCACTGGTTGGTTACCCAGGAGCACTGGTTGGTTACCCAGGAGCACTGGTTGGTAACCCAGGAGCACTGGTTTGTTACCCAGGAGCACTGGTTGATTACCCAGGAGCACTGGTTTGTTACCCAGGAGCACTGGTTGGTAACCCAGGAGCACTGGTTTGTTACCCAGGAGCACTGGTTGGTTACCCAGGAGCACTGGTTGGATTCATGAACAAACATATTTTAAGACTGGTCTTATTAATGTTGTATATTTGTCTTCAATGTAGATGAATCAATATTGTTAATTTCTATTTCTGACTTATTTTAACCATTTATCAGCTTGCTTGTTAGTTAATTGATGACACATGTACAAACTTAGAATATAAAGTATATAGTCAAATCTTGTCAAATTCAGACACTAAGTCGCCATATCATGTACTTATAGTTAGTATGCAGTGGAGAGAATTTCAATAAGCTTTAGCTTCCAATTCGATCCACTTGTCTATTACATGCACTTTGTAATCTTGTATTTACTGTATATTACATGACAATTTAGACAAATAAATTTGTTTAAACTAAATGACAGTTAGATGCTTAATCACTTTTTTTATCCACCAAAAATCAATAAATAATGCAGTAAGACCCCATTAATACAACCACCCTCGGGATCCTTGTAAACTGGTCTTATCATTGAGGTGGCCTTAATAGTGAGGTTGAATTAACTGCAAAATAGGGAAAATGGACTTGAAAAGTGTGTTCTTCATTTTGAGGTGGTCTTATTTTTTAGCTGATCTTTAAGTTAGGTTTTAATTTATATGTATCCATAAACACCCGCTATAAAGCAAATATAGCGACATCCAACATGTCTACATATCTTAATTGAGCACAGGAAAATATCGAAAAATAGTGTTGCTTTCCTCGTAAGAAATATTATAATGAGATCCCGCATGTTTTCAGTTGGAAAACAATTATTGTCTCCTGTTTTTAAATGTAATTATACATGTATTAACGAAGCCCGTATGTTGAATTTACGGAAAATTTCAGCATCGTGTTTTAAAGATGCTATGTATTATTTTGTTGTGAAGAAGTAAAATCTTTAGCTCGATTTCTGAATCAGGGGTGTTAGTGTTTTTCAAAGCCCGGTTTATGCAATTTACAGATGATGCGTACCTTTCACAGTATTGCAGTTTTATACTTTGCAAAAAAGCAACATTTATCACACACAAACACGACATTAACCTGATATATAAATGTATCAAGATGAACTACAAGCGATCAAAACTGAACTATCTGATCTAAGCGTTGGTTGAACATTAGTACTATTATAAAAAAAATATCATGATTTGATAACTTTTGCATCTGTCATTGTTTGGTTAATTTATGCGAATCACTATGTTTCTTATACTATGTAAAAGAACATTATTGACTATATTTCATATCCATCTGAACATAACTGAAGCATCCTTTACTATGCCATAATTTACCTTATAGTAAAAAAAGTAATTGTAAAGCCAGCATTAAATGATAAAAAATATCAACATGTACGAACTCTATGGTATTTTCATCGTTTTTTCTTTATTAGATTCATTTTCCTATACTTCAGCTTCTACAGTTCAGACAACGTTGCAAGTACCCACTGACGTTCCCGAGTGTATGATTGATTATACACCGGATCCGGAAGTCGTGACAGAGATAACAGTTGGTGGTACGAACTTAAAAAACAATGCGAATGCACCACCGGTATTGCCTCAGGATCCAGAACCAACATTCGCACCAATTGTGCCAATGAGTGGAAGTATCGTCATAGTGACGACTACCCCAGCTCCCGGTGTAACGTCCGGTAAGATATGTTACTGAAATAAAGATACAACTGAGAACATGCTCTCCCCATCTCTAACCCTCTCTCTCGCTGTTTCCCCCTCTCTCTCTCTCTCCCCCACACCTCTCTCTCCCCCCTCTCCCTCCCCTAAATCTTTCTCTTCCCCTCTCTAACACTCTCACTCCCCCCGAACCTCTCTCTCCCCCACACCTCTCTCTCCCCCCTCTCCCTCCCCTAAATCTTTCTCTTCCCCTCTCTAACACTCTCACTCCCCCCGAACCTCTCTCTCCCCCATACCTCCCTCCCCCTCTCTCTCCCCCAAAACCTATTTCTCCCCCCTCTCCCACCCCCACTTCTCTCTCTCTCCCCCTATCTAACCCTCTCTTTCCCCCACACCTCTCTCCCCCCACACACATCTCTCTCCCATACATACCTCACTCCCCCACACCTCTCTTTCCCCCAATCACCTCTCTCTCCCCCCATCTTTCTCTCCCCCACACACCTCTCTCTCCCTCACACCTCCCTCTCCCCCCACACATCTCTCTTCCCCTTCTCTCTCCCCCACACCTCTCCCCCCACGCCTCTCTCTCCCTACACCTCTCTCTCCCCCACACCTCTCTCTCCCCACACACCTTTCTCTCCCCCACCTCTCTCTCCCCCACACACCTCTCTCCCCCACACATCTCTCTCCCCCCACACCTCTCTCTCCCCACACACTTATTTCTCCCCCCTTTCTCTCCCCCTATCTAACCCTCTCTCTCCCCAACACATCTCTCTCCCCCTCCCCCCTCTCTCTCCCCCATCTCTCTCTCCCCCACACACCTCTCTCTCCCTCACTACTCCCTCTCCCCCCACACCTCTCTCTCCCCCACACCTCTCCCCCCTCCCCCTCCCACATCTAGTTTTAATGCATGCATATAAAGGGACACTAAGACGTGTTCCATTTTCAGACAATGGCATTGTATCATGAAAAGTCAAAATTTTAAATAGAAGTTTTAGATTAAATCACGTTTCTAAATTTGATTTAATTCAACTGATTGTTTCTCTTCTAAAAGCGCCAGAAGAAACATGTGAGACAGAATGTATCTGCCCATGTGGATGGGTCAATGCACCACAGAATTACACAATTGAAGAGTTGAAAGAAGTTGTCAAAAAAATACAAGAAAAACTCAAGGTTAGCAAGGCGGCGCTCAGCTCTACGGTAAGTGTACCTCACTATTTTGTGATGTTCAGTTTTAAATTGAACTTGTCGATTCATAAAACTGCGCTTATATGCACTTTTTGCAAGACCAACATGCCTACTTTTGCTCAGACGTTTTTTTCTTGATTAAAAACTCATTATGAAAACTGTAATAATAAAATAGAGAGTAGTTGCTACATACACAAGACAGTGCCTCTCCTTAACCACACAGCCATCCGGGAAAACAACAATCCATAAAACATAAGGCATTTGAGGAGACTCAATGGTGAATACGTAAGGGAACATGGGAGGGGGCTAATAAGGACCATAAGGGATAACTAGGAGAAAAGAAGAGGACAAACAGAAGTGAGGACATGTGTCGATTATAAAATGTACATGTTGGTGATGTTTTGACCGGTTCTCACTGATTACTCTACTTGTATACTATCACAGCTGACTAATTTGTTGAATTCAGTTTCGGCTTTAATCATGTTGTCAGTTCTACTCCGGATTGCTGTCTATATGTTTTCATGCCCCACAATGGCGCTACTAGTACCGTTTCTTACGACATTAGTATGTCTCGGCTGAGAATTGAACCCACGACCTTCACTTTTCGATGCGGACACTTTACGTCTTGAAACCACCAGGGCGGGTTGACTAATATACATAGATACACACAATGTCATCTTCCCAGTGTAAAGTTGTTTAGCAAGATACTATATATCGGGGCATCCGTTGACAAATCACTGGACTTCACCACAATGGGTTAGAATCCGGGTGTAAAATATGTATGTGAGGAATCTATCTAGTTTGCTTGCAGAAAGTCGGTGCTTCTACCAAGGTGACCGGCTAATTACATGACCCTGGCTGTTGATTCGGCTTAAATCCCCATTGTTGTTTAGCACTTACATGTGATACTTATTATTTGAACTATCTTTCAGGTACGTAAGAAAACTAGCGCACCCGACCAACGAACATCAGCAAAGGCCGTCGGTTTCGTCGGGTTGGGCTTCATGATAACGTTCATTGGTTTGATAATACTTCTAGATGTGACAACATTGATAAGGGAAATAAAAACGTTTTTCACGACAATTCGTGACATTTGCACGCGAAGTTAAGTTAGTATTAAGAACCATACAACGTTTGGACGTGTACTTTCGGAATGAACATACGCGCATTATAGACTGTTTTTTTATATTTATAACTTTTTGTCATCCTTTTCATTTTAAATATTTTCGAGCCCATAAACTTGATGACTGTTAATTTTACAATGACACGCTGACGTGCAACTGAATAGTAGAACACTTGGGAGTCGTACATGGTGTGTTTGTATATATTCATGTTGTACATATGACGTAGGACTATACAAAACTAAAATGTATATGTGTAATCATGATTATTATGTACCACTTATCTTAAACATGACATGTGTTGCACAATCAGCAATAATGCAATCTAAAGGGTTGTCCATTAAAAAGCTAAAGTAAAACTAAACGATAAATGAGAGCTGTGTCGGCTGGGCTTCGCGTCCTAGTACCGCTTCAGAAGCCGGATTCCACTTTGGTATCAGCATCTGGGTTACAATTTTACTTTGTGTTATTATTGTCTACTTGATACGTTATGCCATCGACCGTACTACTTGTATATTTCCTTTGCGTTATATATTGTTTCCCTGTGTTTTTCTTTATTTTTTCTTCATATGCGTCGTTGTATAATTGTCAAGAATGACAGGAAAACGCACTGATGTCGATGTAGACAAATGTTAGTCATACAGTTTTAGTAATGAGTGTTATGTTACATTCGGAATAAACAGAAATATCCAGGTTACTCTATAGTTTAATGGTTTCAGTTAGTGCATCCTGAACTCTTATTGCAACCGTCGTGGGATTTCATGAATGACAAAGTCCTTACCAATAGGTATAAACAGACTGAGGCTTTCATCCGAAAATATCAAGCATTTCAGGACTTTAAAATATTTATACATCTGTTTATGTAATTGAGAACCATGGGCATAATGCCTAACTTTTGAATAAAGTATCATATTTATAATGTCACCAAGTACGCAACGCGTTATTTGAACCAATTTTTTACAAACAAAAGTTTTAAGTTTTAGCCCTTGCTTTAAAGACAATGATCATGTTTTAGCATCAAAAGTGATATCATAAATAAATGAATGCAGATAATACTTTTATTGTGTGTTATTTATTGTCTTTAATATAAATTGTATTACCTACATGACAATATGAATATTCAACAAAGTTCTGACATCGCTAGTAACAGCTCATGTGCATTTTTATAGTTTGAATAACTATTATCTAGCTTTGACCAGACACAATGCGCTTAAAGTCGATAACAAAATATATCCTATACAAAGTTATCAGTCTGATACGTATAATGATGTTCGGTTGGATAAATCGCAAAGTATGAATGTATGCATTAATATAATGCAGAATTCGTATCACATACGGAATAAGGCGCATACTGCGAATTCAAGTATTAAGTTTTGGAATCAAATGCAACATATATTGAACACGTCATTGCGTTTAAAGGGTGTTTGAAATCTTAACTGTACTGTTCAATAAATGAACACATTGTGAACACTATAATGACTAAATGAACGCCAATGCGTTCAAATTTTAACACTCGATTGTTAACAATTAAATTTGCAGTGTATGAGATGGTATTGAATCGTGAAAGGCGCATGCACACGCAGAGTTCAAAATATTGGTTCTACTAATTAAAGACAAAAAGAAGAAATTTATGGAACCCTACGAACGATGTAAATTATCGTTTAGGGTGAGAAAAGAAATGGCCTATCAAAGTAACACACAATTATGTGACTTTGATTTATTAATCGGTGATTATTTCCCCTACAGTTCGCAATGCAATCAGAATGATTATACGCCAATCTTTGACAGTTGAGACCATTTTAACGTTGATAAAGTAGATCGAATTTCATAGTGTTACTATAAGTTGTGTACCTTCAGCGAAGAAAACGGCGCACTAGCACTTCGTAAAATGAGTCAAAATTGAAGTAAAAAGTGTGCAATCTTGTGGTATTGTATTTTACTCAAGGTTCAAAATCAACTATATTTTCTGACAGAATCAATATCAAAATATGTATCGAGTATTTGGAAAGCAACACAGACAGACATGTTGAAGTTGGGTTGCCTGACGGTGCCTTTGAATTTCAGTCAGATATGGTTAAACAATATTCTCAAAAATCTCTAGATCACGTCAATGTGTTAAAACGTGTAGATACTATCAGTAACTTTACATCGGTTTTGATTTTATTTCATACTCGCTACTCATTTCAATATCCATTTTTTGTAGCTACTTCCATCCCCTTAAGTTTGAGTTAATGATTAAACCCAGCCCTATTTTTTTGTAGTTTTCACCATTCCTCAATTATTTGTTTTGTGTTTTTAATCCCATCCTATTGCTTCACATCCCACCACATTATTGATTTTTGCATCCCAGTAAAAGGTCTTGGGAGGTCATGCACTGTGATTATAGACTAGTAGTGCTTCTTTTTTTCTAATTCCGATGGCATTAAACTGAATGCACTGAAAGTAAAGAAACCCAGTGTTAATATGATGTTTGACTCAATAGTCGCAATTCTTCAGATAAAACCCTCTACTTCCGCACCAGACCATTAAAATCGACAACACATACGGTTTCTTGTACAATAAGTCTGAGAGGCCTGCTGCGTTTAGTATGTTCGTATAGTCGGACAGTAAGTAGACGAGACAATAATGGTCAGTGCAATTACCGTAACTAGAAGGAATATACACTTCAACATGATAAGTCCTAATTAGTAACGTTATGACACTATTGAAACCATACTATTGTCAATGTATGAACCGAGAAATAACTATTATAAGGTTCGATATATATTCTTCAGGCGAATATACATTATGTAAGTTAATCAAGTGCAAATGCCTTCTCGGTTTGGATGCATCAAATGATACGCTAGCGTCGTGTCTGGTGAGAGGAAATATGTGAGCCTTAGGAAAAAGTGTCTCATCTACATTATAAACCTATTATTCTATTTATGATGTTATTTTGTATATGATCGAAATGTTTAACAATGAGGTATGTGTTATGACAGCATAACATATGGACTTAAGTGTCATGTCTAACGAACATTCAGTTCAACTAGGGAATGTATGGATAGTTAGAGCGCACGACTCCTGATTAGAATGTTGTCAGTTCAAATTCCGCGAGGTGGAACTAAGAAATTCACATTCAATAAATTAGGTGCGAGTAATGCAAGAAACAGTCATCGAGTGTGATTAACATAATGTGTTTACTTCTTACTCCATCGATATGAAATAAGAAAGTTTAAAGTCACTGCGGAGGTAATTGTTCTTCAATCCTGTGTACCAAAAATTGGACCACCGTCATAGAGTTTTGTAGACATGCAGTGAATCATACCAAAATCATCAATCTAAATATGACCAAATGCTTTCTTGCTCGAGAGATCATGCAGGTCAATAAGTGTCGTTTAGAAATACTTGGTCGCCTGTAATTTATTCATTCCTTGGAAACGTATAAGACAGTAGAATAACTTTGGGAAGTATTTTAGTCAAGGACTTTCGCTGACCACGGAATTACCGTGACATTGTTGCCTTGCAACAATTCTTGGGATGATCTTGCACCATGACCTGGTACATTGTCATGTGCTTGAACCTTACCGAGATTGCCTCGTCCATGTAGCTCGAGTTCACATGTTATAATTTGACCGCCCCCCCCCCCCTGTTTGTCCACTTCTATTCTTCTAGTTATCCCTTGCGTTCGGCCAGGTCATTCCTTGCGCCCTGTTCCCTTACGTATGTACCATTGAGCCTCCTCAAATGCTTAAATGTTTTATTGACTGTTGTTTTCCCCGAGGACTGTGTGATGAGGCATTGTCTAATGTATGTGGCGTTCCCTGTGGCAACTTATTCTTTATCTTTTTTGTAACTTACGGCTTTACTATTACCATCAAATGTCAGTGCAGATATTATATATTCATGGAGGTGTCGGCCAATATCTATAGTCTACATTTAGCATCTATGTATTAAAACTATTTCCTTGATTGTATTATCTTTGTCATTTGGTAACATCTCACGTGATGATATTACAACTTGTACATATATAGAACTATTCAAAACTTAATCAGCTGTGTAAAGTTTTTTACAAAAGCACAAAATAGATGATAAGTACAATGAAGTTGTGATGTAACTTTCAAATACAAAATGAAAATTAATATACAGACAAAAAATTCCTATATTCAGTTTCGAATCCGTATCAACAAGTACAAGTATTTCTTCTTACAACTAACACTATCAGTGACGTGATAGGGCTAGTATAGGGGGCAAAAATTGTAGCTTGACCGTCAGAGATAAAAATGCTTGCAATTACCCCAAAAACATGCATTATTTTGGGTTTGGTTTAATGGTTTTGGCAATTTTATGTTTTGGATTTTTCGAAAAAAGGAGTAGGCCTCGGGCCTATAGGAATCTACTTCCCCGACTAGCATGTGAGAGGCGAGTTTGCGGCACTGTATATAACTACACGAGTCGACTTTAATATGAATCTGCCATGCATGTTTTACGACAGCTTCCGACCTATATAGGGATACGTTTTTCTTCAACCAATTTCAATGCAAAGGCTATGAAGGACCTATTCGTTCTGTTAATTCATATCAATATATTCTCATCCCTAATTGTATAGAGATATGATTGGAATTTAATTAACAGCTACGCTCTTCCAAATTGCTATATTAATATTAACTAATCTAATATGTAAACATTTCGTGCCAATGAAGTCAAGCATTAATGCCATCCCGAACACATATACCCGTCACGTGACTAGGAACAAATATATAAACATGTTCGTCTCTAACGCTCACCAAATTAAATTACTTTTTTGACGTATAACTGCGGCAATATCTTGAATGAATTCGTAAATTCTTACACTCCAGCGAGAAATATTTCTTAAAGGTTATTCGTTTTATTTGATATTCTATTTTTACTATGACCCCACGTAATTCCAGAAAATAAATCTTCCACTAACGTGTGGATGGATAATAAACAGGTAACTGTTAAGGCGGTATTTCGTCAGAGAATTATCCAGGTTTTACATTGCACAAAAATTTATCAACATCATCAGCATTTTTGCTATATAAACATCAATCATTAAAAACGAGAACAGAATTAAGTCTTGTTTTACATTACGTGTTAATTTTTGAGTGCATCCACTATATTATTACGGTACGGTGCTATTAATTTCAATCTAACTAATATTAATATCTTGTAACACATAGTCTTGAACTCATTTCTTTCCAAATTGTCGCCGAAAAATGGAACACCATCACCCGTTGTTATATGCTGTACCATCGACAGATTCACAAAGTCTTCAATATGATTACTAGTTTTTTAGACAGAACCATTCCTGCATATTCTGGGTACTCTTCAATGTTTCATCTTTATCGTGCCTAAAAACACTTTTGTCTTAAATGGCAAACACTGTGTTTAAATGTATCTTAAGGCATCAGTGGAGTGATGTTACAAAAAGCTGCCTTATGTTTAAACTCTTCGCGAAAAGAACAATGTATCAGTTAAATGTCTTTCAAAATTCGTTAAGTGTACGCAATCGGCACTTCTGTGCATCCATAAACGAGCACCCATGTACATAAACCAATCGGTTCAATACGGGAAAACAATGTTTTCCTTCGCTTCCATGACAAGATAAATTCTCTAACTACTTGAAAAGGTTTGTAACAATTCAAAATGTGATTTCGAAGATATTATTATAGAATCGTGACACTTTTATTGTCACCTTAGAAACAATTTATTCAGGATTTCACGGCAGATATACTACAACTGACTGCATACTTGCTGTCCTTCAATAAGACAAACTGATGTGAATAACAAGACAACCATTGCCACGCGGCCATGTGGATCATAATTAAAGAAGAAATAATTATTCCACAAGCATTTGCTTAATTTAATTGTCTGACTGTGACAGTTATGCAATCACTTTCCTCTGGCGTTTTACAGATGCAATTGTCCAAAAAATAAAATCTTCTGTCTGCGCATCACGATAATGCAATAAGTGTGAAGCAATTCTCTCAAAGATTCCTTTAAGAGGCACAGCACATAATTCAAACGATTACCTTGAAATTTAGTTTCTTACATCATTGTGCTATCACACATTAATACATCACGGAATATCGATTCACTGACTCATCATTCCCAACTCGATTTTCTTCTGTATCTCCTTAGTCTATTCTTAAAATTGCATTTCTATTTTACATCACTAAATCCATAACTTCAAGTGTATTTATTGTATTACGTATGATATCGTGCTGTTATGCATTATTACACAACGGAATATCGACTCACTGAAACAACAGTCCAACTTTCCTCATTATCACTCTCTATGTTTCTTTTGTCTGTACTTTAAATTGCATTTCTATTTTACATCACAAATTTCGTCCCTTCCAGCGAACGTATGGTATTATTAATTCACGAAACCATATTCATTTTACAATGCAATCATAGAAATTGTTTTCTCGGGATTAATGGCCTCCGTTAATCGTCTAATTAATTGCTTCAAGTTCAGGACCTGATTTTAGTCTCATAATAGTTTTCACTTTCATATTTCTGCAGAGATATTATCGAGACCGAGATCGACTTTCGAATGGAAGTCATTAACGTAGATAGATAGATAGATAGAAGACACATGAATCAAAATTTATAATAGCATTCAACCGATCAGTTTGTCTGCTGTCTGGTTTAGCAGAACCGCATTGTCAATTTCAATGCAAAGGCTATGAAGGATCTGTTCGTTTTATTATATTAATATAATATCATCCCTAATTACATAGAGATATGATTAGATTTGGACTACGCTCTACCAAATTGCAATATTAGAATTAACTAATCTAATATGTCAAATGTTTATATTGGTGCTGGATAAATCTATCTTACATACCTGTCCGCAAGAAAACATTTCGAGCCAATGAAGTCAAGCATTAATGGCATCCCGGACACACATACCCGTCACATGACTATGCACACATATATACACATACTCGTCTCTAACGCTCACCAAATTTAGTTACTTTTTGACGTATGTCTGCGTCAATATCTTGAATGACCGGAATATCGAATAATCTCGACTCCGTTTGGTGAAATGTCTATCTTATTGGTAAAGTCATCATAGCGATTAAGATAGCAATTTCGTGCCATCCGCTGGTTCTAATAAGACAATTTCCACTTAATACTAGGATAATAAAAACAGTGTTGGTTGTGCACAACTATTAGATACCACAGTTTACAATGAAATAATAATTTCTGCGGAAATGATAATGGTTGTACAGAACCAGTTATTAATCCATGCTAAACTAGTCTTAATTATTCATTTGACAATTCAAATCAATACTCACAATATCATTGGAAAACGTCGTCATAAATTGTATTATTAAATTGAAACGATTATATAAGGTCATAGTAATTAAACAAATTTGCGTATAAAAAATGATTGGTTTGTAGTATTCGTTTTCAAACGTACAGTAAGGGTAACACTGACCAGTTCATTAACATATCGTTTTAATTAAGGAGCAACAACAAGGTACTGACAATAATGACAGCTACTTTCATATTGAATGGTGATAATTAAACGTTCCAGTAGTCATTAACGTTGGATCAGAAGAGTTTTTAAATCAACATTTTTAATAGCATTCATTTGTATTTCAACCAATTAGTTTTTCTGCAGTCTGGTTTATCAGAACCGCATTGTCATGTCATTTCAGATATAAATATGTTTTACTTAATCTTTTGTTGCCACAAAAGTAACAGAATAATATATTCATCTCTTTTGTTATTGTGGTTTGCACAAGAGGAATGAAGAAGAGGTGGTGGAAGATATGTTTCATCAGCTGAATATCGTAAAGGTTACATTGTACAGGTTCTATAATAATGAAATCGCCATGCCGATATGTTGCAATGAAAGACACACAATACATCTATTTGCAGATTTAGACAGGCAAACCTACTCCACATTAATAAGCGATGAAGAAATCCCAATGTCTCATTTGAAAACATCGCTTTTCTCAATCACTTTTAATGTGCATGCATTTAACATAATACCGTGTTATTCTCAGATACAGATGCGTGTCGTGATCCATTATGTAGTATTAAAAGAGAGAATAAGTTGCTACAGGGAACACCATATACACGAGACAGTGACTCCCACACAGAACGCTGGCAAAAAAACAACAATCCATAAAATATAAGGCACTTGGGGAGCTTCAAGGGTACACAAATAAGGACCAGGCGCAATGACTGACATGGACTAGGAATAACAAGTAGAATCAAACAGGACTAACAGGTGGATTAAAGGATGGATAAGATCATGGGAAAAGCCAAGGCAGCTGGAAACAAAAGGCCGAAACTGGGTAGACATGAACACACTGTAAAGCGAAATAATTGCACTGGGGAAAGAAAAATATAACATACACTTACTAGTTAAACACAGAAAGAAATAATAACCATGCAGTGAAGTACAGTCTCGGAACTGTCAGTAAAAAACGCAAGAAGCAATTTAGTTAATTTGTTTATTTTCTTGTCAATTTGAATTTAATAATATGATCGAAAATACCGTAAGAAAACCTTAAGGTTGTGTGTTTTACATAACATGTCTTCTTGTTATTTCCACACATAAATGTGTAAGATATTACGTAGAATGGAAAGAATTTGATATACAGTGTGGTTCGATTACTTGAACAACACAAATAATGACCGTGCACTAACGGTTTGGTCGGAAATACTTGCACTAATGAGTTAAAAGTTAAAATCAATACGTACGATTCAGTATCACATACAATTTGAATAAAACAAGAACGTCTGCATTCTAAATTAAACAGTCTACATGTTGCTGAACACCTTATTTTAGTTTTTACTGTCCACTTTGATTTTCCTAGTTATTCATTGTGGTCTGCTGGGCCATTCCTTGCGCCTCAGTTCTTTAATATGTGTACCGTTTGACCTCCTTTAGTGCATTATGTTTTGTGGATTGTTGTTTTTCCGGAGATCTGCGTGGGGAGGCATTGTCTTATGTATGTGGCTTTCCCTGTAGTTACACATTCTCTCTCTTCTTTTTTTACACTTCACAAATGATATAATAATACAGTATTTATATAACAAACCACAGGATGAAATATCTGAAATAAAGGAAAGGTGTAGTGATGACTGAAAAATGCAGAACAAAAACCAAATGTAGAAACCTATAACATTTCTAAAAACCAAAACTAACAAGTTTTGCGTGTTACAGAAATGAATCGTTACACGCACATAATCCATTGTACAAAGTCGTAAACATTGTGTAACGACGTCATTAATTTGAATATAAATTTCCTAGAACGTAAACTGTGACGATAATGGCGTACTTTCTCTAGTTTGAAATACCATTGTATCAACACATAGCGATACAGTTCTGAACCAAATAGCTAGGAGTGTATTTTCGCAGCTTGATTTTAAAAGTACCTATCAATACTCTTGGTTGTAATACAGTGTTTTCCCAGTTTGTTAACCAAACGAATTTCCAAAAGAATCTAAATTGATTAGATATCACAGAAGGAAGGAAACTGTATATGCAAGTCTTTGGTGCACCTTCAAAGTTTAATTATTGCATTGTAAAAGTTGTTATTATAACTGACGCTCAAAAATGTGCGTCCAATGTTGAGGAAACAAATCAAATATGTGACTTTGAGTAGGTTCTATTTTTGAGCATATCGCGTTCTGGACATTGTCTTTGTACACAACCAAATATATCATATTAAAGCCTTCTGACATTTTTGTCTCCACTTATAGAGCTCTATACGGTAGTGACAAACCAACAATTGTCATTTGATATTCCTGTTAGTGACATATTGACGAAAGTCTGAATATAGAAATTTTTGGACTTCATGACCTCCATTAAATATCGCGTCCTGGACATTGTCTTTGTACACAACCAAATATATCATATCGAAGCCTCGTGGCATGTTAGTTTAATATTGACGTATGTTTAAACTGGAGATCATATGCCAGCTTTAGACATCAGACTTTTTCATTACATTCATTAAATAATCAGCGAAGATTTTCTAATTTATTGTTTTGTTTACTACCAAGGAACGACATTAGGTGTCGTTTAGCATACATCAACATTGTTTTGCAAACTTGTGTCATTTCAGAAAGCGTTACAATCAATATATCTCGCTAAGAGTGCTTCAGATTATGAAACTTAGTTTTTAATTTCAGCTTCAATACAAAATTCCAACTAAACAGAATTTGATAAATTCTTATGACAAAGATTTTAGTCGGCCAGAAGTAAACACAGAATCGTTCTTAATATAAAAATACTATGAACATATATTTCCAGTCCATTGACAACCTACTAGAAATGTTGTTTACCATCAAGGTTCGTACAATTGGTACAATGCTCGACTTCCAATCTGATTATCTTAAGTCCTAACTCTGGGATAGGCGTATCTTTTTCGTGACAATGTAACTGAAGACTCAGCCCTTTACCTTTGCTCCATGTTGGAAAATTGCCACAAGCTGTTAAAAGGTTGCTACTTGCTATTTACCCAGGTATACTGGTCATGTCAACTGAAATCTTTTTGAATTACGGAAAATAAATTCAAACAAACAGAAATATTTTTTCTCACATCAAATATATTGTCTCAAAGCATTGAAAATACAACTAGGATATTACTAACCGAAATATTTTATGCTATTTAGAACGAATATATATATTTCCACGAGTTAAAATGATGGTCACAAATGTGTGATTATGTTTAAATGGACCACAAATTGATCGCTTAACTTAGGCGTGAGTTCTTGTTATTAAACTAGAATGCAGTGATCAAAATTAAGTAATATAAATTGTAAGCTCGTACCATAGTCGATGTAATATAAACAAGATTAAAACCTTAATTAAACCGTACTTAGAAGTATTTTTACTTGATAACCATAATTAATCTCCCAAATTGAGCCTAGTACTTTTATTTCACATTTTGTCTGCTGTAATCGATGAAAATACGATGACACGCGCAATTTGACAATAATTACAGTGCGATTACTTCGATTAATTTCAATTATTGTATTACTTTTACATAAAATGATATATATTTATAGCAATTATATGGATATATATGTACTCTTATTCAAAAACGTTACCGCTTGTTCAACAAATTGTTCAAATATAAATATTTAATTCGATCATCATCATAATTATAGACGACAACGTTCTGGTCAGAATATTCCTAGCGTTACTGGACACATGTTCCAATAGTGCGCATAATGATAGCACACGAACGGAATATTGGTTCCGCAGTTTCCTTCTAGAATCTCGTCGGAATAATTAATAAACAATCTGATGTATATCGTACTCAGATATATTCTTCTGTTACGCAGTTTGGTCTTTATAAAGTTACATTATTCGAGTTGACACTCTCTCTGTTAACTTATTAGTAATAAGATAATCTAACGTTCAAAAGTTCGAATATCTAATAATACATTTTTGCATTAGGTGGTTGTGCTCTAAATAAATTCACTGACATATTTATAATTGAATCGAAATACAATCGAAAAGTGACAGTATTTTTAATTATCTGTAATCAAAGTTTGAAAAGTTTTAGAGAACAATCGATTATTTCGGAATAATTTAATTGAGAGCATTTAATTACCATCATGAGTATACCATATATGGTACTGAAGGTAGGACATATCATTCTAAAATTACTTCATAAATCCACGTAAGAATAAAAATGTAGTTATTTAAGTCTTGGTAATTTTGGGACAACTCTCATATAACAGTTATGAAAAATAGACACATTGACGACGACCAAGAGACATTATTGACGTAGACAAGACAGACAAAATAGAGACATGGAAGATACTGATAGACGGACGAGATAAAGTCATAATACAATGTTATTGTGTTCCTTTTATTACAGACATCATATTTTGATTTTCTGTCGAATAAATGTTTTATCACATGCATTGACATCTGTATGCTTTAAGAACCACGATAACAAGATAAATAAAAATACATATGATTCGCAATTTAAGAATTGAAGTTTGGTTTGGTTTCACTTCCAACTCTACTTCTTCTGCCAGTCTAGTTTAATTGGAAGAGAAATTTGGAATCTAAATTGTTCTGGGCAATTATTCTATACAATGTAAATGAAGCATTTTCAATTGATTTCAAACGTTCAATTTCCTCAACAGAGCTTAAAGAATGATCAGGAACTCGTGTAGTCTTTGTAAGATCGACGCTTTCTGAGCGTTTCTTCCTACTTATCTACTAAACAACGCCACGTTTCGTTGCTACAATCAAATATCCGTGGATTTAACAGAACAATTTAGTATCTGATGTTTAAGTCATACAAAAAAGTGTACGATATTTTACCCTAGACAAACGTTTCAATACAAGACCCGTCGATATGAATTATAAATCTTATAAAATCTAGCGATTGACATCCAAGTTCAAATCTGAATATTGTGTTTTTTCTCAAAGTTACTGTACATAGACTGGCGGAATTGATAACGCATTACATTCTGTAAGCGACATAAGTAATCTAAATATTTGCTGAACTTGTAAATTAACTGTCCATTCGACCGATATTAGGCACGTGTTAAGTGTTTAAGCAAGGCGACTGTCTTCCTGTTAAATAGCCTTAATACTATATAACATTATCAACTTAGTATCTTGTATTATGGTCGGTCAGGCCATTCCTGTTACCCTTGAGTCTCCTCAAATGCCTTATGTTTTCTGGACTGTTGTTTTCCCGGAGGTCTGTGTGGAGTGTCATTGTCTAATGTATGTGGCGTTCCCTTTAGCAACTTATTATCTCTCTGTTATTGCTTGTCCTGTTATGGATACCATTCTTTCTTATTCTATTCTCTGTAATTGTTTTAGTAATGAAGCAGACATTTACTTATCACCCATCCCCGTCTGTGTTAGCTTTTGCACCACCTAAACTTCTAGTGATTTGTTTGCTGATGTTACTGTGAGATGTGTGTGGGCAGGCATTGATGTTTAAGTCAGTTATTCTCTCTCTTTTATCAATAAACGTTCCGCTTATGTTCATATTGTCACGCTGAACATGATTGTAGTTACGTAGTTACTTGAATACACCTGTCAAAAACGTGTTACTCAACTTATTTTTCGTGAAATACGCGTCAAAATAATAAAAATATACTATGGCACAATTTGAGATATTTTATGTACATCGCGACATTTCTGCAGCACGCCCTTTTGGAGTTTGAAATTAAGGATGTTGTCTAGAAGTTGTTGCTCTTCCGAGTTTTGCATCACGTGTTTCATAAGGACCCCCAACTTCTCTCGATTTTAAGCTAATTATGGTATGGTGCTATTAATTGCATTCTCATTAATATTGATATTCTGTTAAGAAAAGCTAATTTTGAGCTCAGTGTGTTCGACAAAACATAGAACACCATCACTATTTCATCGTATAGTGCTCATACCAACTTTTGTCTTTATTGGCAAAACACTGAAATAAATATATATAAATACGTTACAAAAAGGTATTCGCGAAAAGAACTTCGTATTATTTGCATGTACAGCACTTTTCTTTCGAACTACGGCAATTGTACGCTATCGTCAGTTTTGTACACCCCAATGGGCGAGTATACAAAATAATCGGTTATTATATAAGCTGGGCAAACCTTTATGAGATGTCACTGTGTGCAAGCAGGAAACAATGTCAATTCTATAACTACCGGAAAATGTAACTATTAACAATGTGATTTCAAAAGTGTTACTTCGTTTATAGCATTATGCATTGTCACCTTAATTGTCGCATTTAGGTGTTTACGCTAGAAATGTAACCATAACAACTGACTTCATCCTAAAGTATCATTCAATGTGGACAATAAGACAATTTACAGTAAAGTACAATCTCTAAACCTCCGCCTTAGTGACTCATAATTAAACCAAGAAATAATTATACCACAATCTTGAGCTTAAATTCAGTTATCTGACTGTGACAGTTGTACAATCATCTCTCTATAGCGTTTAACAGATGCATTTGTCACAAACATTAAATCATCGGTATGTGCAATACGATCATACAATAAGTGTGAAGTAATTCTCTCAAAGCGTTCTTGACGAAATACGATGATTCAAATGTTTGCCTTGAAAATTAGTTTCTTAAATCATTGTGCTATCACACATTAATACATCACGGAAAATCGATTCACTGAAACATCATTCCACACTCGACTTTCTTCTATATCTCCTCAGTCTATTCTGAAAACCGCATTTCTATTTTACCTCACCAAATCCGTAACTTCCAGTGTATTTAATCTATTACGTAATTAATTAAACCTTGTTAGTTTTAAATTGCAATCATAGAAATTGTTCTGAGGATAAATCGTCTAATTAATTGCCTCAGGCTAAAGACCTGATTTTAGTCTCGTAAAAAATGTTCACCTTCATAATTCTGCCGAGATATTACCATTACAAGATCGACATCTAGTTGGTGAAAGTCTATTGTATTGGTAAAATCATCAGAGCGATTTAGATAACAATCTTGTGTCATCCGCTGGTTTTAATAAGATAATTTCAACTTTATACGAGCGTTAGAACAATATTAGTATTGGTTGTACACAACACGTACCACACTTTACGATGAAAGCACAATTCTTCGGACATGAATATGGTTGTAGAGAAATGGTTAATATACAACAAAAATAAATGAAAGTTAAAATCCTGCGAAACGATTATTACTTTAAATCTACTATACAAATCACTATATCACTATATTATCATTGAATATAATGAAAATATCATCATGAATGTATTATATATTGAACTGATTATACAAATTGGCAAAGGTAGTATTAACAGAAATTTGCTTATTGAAAGAAGAATATTCTTTTACCATTCGTTTTAAAACGTAGATAAAATGGTGGAATAACCAGTTCATGATTATCCACTAATCGTTTAAATTAAAAATTAAAACTAAAGGTAATCAAAATTAATGACAAGCTACTTTCATATTGAATGGTGATAGTCAAACTTTTCTATAGTCAATAACATGCGATCCGATGTCGCGTGAATTAAAATTCATTTGTATTTCATTCAATTAAATTTCACGGTGTCTTTTTTTCAAAACTGCAATGTCAGCTGACGCCCGCAAGGAATAAAGATTGTTTTCTAAACCAGCAGCATTATTCATAACATCATTTTTGTACGTGACGTCAGATAAACACAACAAGTTTTTAACCCCTTACTGATAATTATGGCGGTTTGCACAAAAGCAATTACGTAAAGATGATGGTAGAAATGTTTTATCAGTTGAATATCGTAAAAGTTGAGGTGTGGAGGTATTATATTATAATAATGAAATCAATAGCCATACCGATATGCTGCTACAAAAGAATGTTAGCATGCTTGGTACAGGCTCGTCTACTTGACATTAATTTGCGACGTATGAATATCAGTGTCTCGTTTAAAACCATCTCTTTGTCTCAATTAATTTTAATGAACACGAATTTAACATAGCACAGTCACGTTATTCTCGGATATAGTGTCGTGATCAGTTATGTAGAGTTCAAAACGCACGTAGTATTTAAGTAAACGTGCTCATTTTATTGTCAATGCGTAACAATATGATTAACACGAACATGCCTCTGTGACTCTTTAGGTTATGCATATCACTTAACAAGTCCTTATTTTATATCCTCACATAAATGCGTAAAAACATGACGTAAAATAGATAGAATTTGATATGTTGATAGTGTGATTTAATTGTGTACAACTTGGTCTCTCTTTTTTTTTTAACAATACATATATTAATCGCGCAATAGAGGATGGGCCGAAACACTTTGTGCTTATTAGTTAAAACATCTGTAAATGTATATGTACACTTCATTGATGTACGAAACAAGAATTGTACCGTAATGTCTCACATGCAATGACCATAGAACTTAGAAGTTTTAAAATATATTAAAAGAAGTATTTAAATTTAACAGTCTATATATTTCTGAAAACCTTAATTTTATTTTACACTTCACATATTATTATATTTTATAATACAGTATGTATATAACAAATCACACGATGAAATAACTTAATTAAAGAAATGATCTCTATAAGTCATTTATTGTCAATGCGTAACAATATGATTAACACGAACATGCCGTGTGAATCTAAATTTCTAAAGTCAAAACTAACAAGTTTATCGTTTTACAGAATTCAATTGCTACACGCACTAATACCATTAGACAAAGTCGTATACGTTGTGTAACGACGCCATTAATATGAATTTAAATTCCCTGGCACTTAATATTGTCGTATTTTTCTCTAGTTTGAAGTTTCAATGAAATACGACAATTGTATCACACACACAGCGATATAATTCTGTACTAAATAGCTTGGAGTGTACTTCAGCAGCGACCTGTACGCCATGATTCTAAATCAACTATCAATACTCTTGGTTCTAATGTACTCTTTTCCCAGTTTGTTAACAAATATATACCCAAAACAATCCAAAGTGATTATATATGAAAACAGAAGGAATGAACCTACATGTGTGCGCTATTATGGGATTTTCAATCTCTTCTGTTCAAGAAAACGCAACATGTGATGTCACTGTGTGCAGGCAGGAAACAATATCATTTCGTTTTGCCATATGGGGCAAATATGGCTTACTGTCAGTACAAGGTGACGTCACATGTGACGTTTTCTGGGTATGACGTCACTTAAAGAAGATGTTGGACATCGTACAGTGGCGCTCATATATAAATATGAAGGTCTAGGTTTTGCCTTAAAAGTTTAAATTATTGTATTATTAAAGTATTTAAAAAAAAAAAAATTAACTGACGCGTAAAATATGAGTCCATTGTTTAGGAAACAAATGTAATAAATAACCAGTAACAGCGTCTGTGTTCTGTATTTGAAAATTTCACTTTCTGGACATTGTACACAACCAAATACAGAAAACCTCGATAATAAGACCGCCTTTGCGACCCTGAAACTGGTTTCATTATTGAGGTGGTCTAAATATTGATGTTGAATAAAGAGCAAAACAGTGAAAATGAACTTGAAACTTTTTGAGGCGGTCTTATTATTGAGGTGCTCTTTAAGTGAGGTTTTACTATATACCATATTGAAGCCTCGTGACATTTTTTCTCTTCACGGATGACTATACGGTTGTGTCAAACCACCAAATGTCATTTCACAAAATTACGTTCTGCTAGTTAAATACAGGTATTGACGTATTTGTGAACTGGAGACTTAACTTTAGACATCAGAATGAAACAAGGGCTTTTTCGTGACCTCCATTAAATATTCTGACAAATCAACGATGATTTCTAATTATTCATTTTGACTAAGAATATCGAATGGTATTATGTGTTACATTTTGTATTATGCATACATCAAAAATGTTTTGCAAAATAGTGTTATGTCAGAAAGCGTCACAATTAATATCTTACGCCTGGAGTGCTTCAGTGGGTTTCAGTGCTTATAAAATATGTAACAATGAGTTTTAAATACACCGTAAAGACATATCCAGGAGAAGTTTGCTATTTTCTTTTACGATGCAAAGATTTTTACTGAACTTTATAAAGTCACTAAGAAAAATACAAATAATGATATTATAATGTTTAATTGAAGGATTTCATTATATTTTCTACTTTCTTTTTGAATATTCATTATTATTAAAACAAAGAAAAGTCTAAAATTCTACATTTGAAATTATAAAATGATCTTCAATAAATATTTAAAACTTATAACATATTTCATGAAAATATAAAAACATTATGGGTTACCAAATGTATTATGGGTAAATTTTTCAACCTTCACTTCCATTTATATCACATTTGAAACACAATAAATCAATCTTTATCCTAAAATCAAGCATGGTGATCTGTTGTTTTTATTTCATATTTTCAATCAGACAGTGACTGTCATATAGCAAACCAAGTTGTAAGATCGTCTCTGCGCTAGAAAAAATAAAGTAAATCATATGAAATATTCACGTTTTAATCTTCATTATCATAAAATCGACGAGGTGACGACACATCATTTATATTTCACAGTTTGGTTAGATACATTACACTTATAAAATATACAAAGTTTGAAGGAAATCACTGAGTTAGAAAAAGTGGCCTTACTGTCGGATACGCCTTTAATTACATGAAATGTTATGCCGCTTTCACTGTTATCCAATTCAAAGTTCTCGATTAAATTATTGAATGGAATATAATGTCCCATTTCTGCTTGAATAAAAAATCACAGAGGATTTAATAAATTCCTATGACCAAGTTTCTAGTTAGCCAGTCGAAAGCATCGGATTATTCTAATACGATTATATGAACAATTATTTATCTCGTATTTTCAACACTTACAGGATTATTTCATACACAAAATGCTAGATATTTTACTCAAGACAATTTCCAAGTGAATATATTTTCTCTTAGTTATACTTATGACTGAAATCGCCACATGATGCATTGAAATAATTTCCTCTTTCATTTTTGGACGCGTCCGTACTAACATGGCTTTGCTATTTGCATATCACCGTTGAGTAAACCAATAAAATCTTACGTTAACCACTTAAGCACATTCTCTTCAACCGAACAACGTTGTAATCCTAGACGCGGATTGGTTAACTTTTCTTTAAGGTCGGTATATTTGTTAACTGAACAAAAATTTAACTTGTTTATTGTTATGTATTTTCTTCTTCCGAAGCAAAGTAATGAACACAATTATTGCAATGGTGTTATGTTTGCAAATATGTTTTGATTTATCTCGTAAGTAGTATTGTTTGTCACCCCCATGACAAATTGCCCGGCGTTAGAATTAAGAAGACTTTCCTGGTTTGTTTGTACCAGTCTCGAACTTTATATTGTTTTAACAGATACATCGATATGTAGAGCTAACAAGTTTATTTACATGAATGTGTGATATTTCACGATTGGTACAATAAGTAAGTAGTGGTTTACACAGTCTTCATAAAACGTAACAAGCACTTTAGGCAGTACGATTTCTCAATATAATGGGTAAACATCAATGTTTCACCTTTATCATGTCTAAATCTGATTTTGCTGTGATTGTCAACACTGAATTAAAACGGATTTAAATGTCTCATTGGAGTATTGTGGCAAATGGCTGCCTCATGTTTGAAACACTTCGCAAAAATAATATTTAATAACTAAAAGTACAAACATACTTCCCATTCACATTTCGCATTCAGTTGGAAGCAACTCGCACTTCTGCGCGCCCTATACCAAACAAAGCAGTTCAATGCTGGGAATAAATACAAATATATTTTATAACAAAAGTAAGCTGCCATTTTCCAGTGTGGTATTAGAATGGGCAGAGAACATAGTTTCATTATGGCAAGTTAATTCCCATTATCATAATATGAAAAGCATTAACACCATAAAACCCAGAGATCTTTTTCTGGCAAAAATGTTTCAAGTATTTAACTTGTTCACTTTATTTAAAGTATTATGAATTGTCACCTCAATACAAACATTCAGGAATTTACAATAGAAATATACACATCACAACTGAATGCGTACTGAATTGTCCTTCAACAAAACAAAACTATGTAGTACAGTCAATAGCACATGTCTCAGAGAATAATAATTAAAGAAGCAATAATTATTCATCTAGATCTTTTTGCTAAATTCAATTATCCGACAGCAATCATCTTCCACCAGCATTTTGCAGATGCAATTCTCACAACACAATATTAAATCAAAAGACTGTGTATTACGATAATGTAATTAGTGTGGATTATTTTCCTCGATATGACATTTAATTCCTATGATTGTCCTTGAATTTAGTTTCTTATAACTCCAAGCTATCACGCATTGGTACGTAACAGAATATGGTCTCAATTTGTTATACTCCAGTCCCTGAGGACGTCGCGTGTGCAAAACCGGTCTATGGATATTTTTTATATCAATATGAAGCTGAATGTTTGAACTTTCCAAAAATATTGTACTTTTTGGAAATTCCAAATTTGGAAATAACGCCGATTTTCTGTGTAGTGGGTACAAAGAGCTGGTTTTTGGTTTTCTTTCTTCATAAATTGTTATAAGATGTCACAGACAGACTAGATTCAATATATAAAAGTACACAAATTTATGAAAATATCCTAATATGTTTTCTGGGTCTTTAAATATTCCGTGGAAGAGGTATCAAAACTACATCATAAAGTTACGATATTTACTTCTCTCTTCAGATACGGTTAAGAATCGGTATTTTAATAGTTTAGGGCGTACATGTAGTCCAATTCCAATTGGGGTAATTGTGCGATATATCAACGTTTTCAGTGAATTGTGATTTTGTGCTATCAGGAAAATAGCATCGCCCATATACACTTATTTCTATAGATATTCGTAAAATAATTAACTTTGAAGAGATGTTTGTACACATTTCTTGTATTCCTTCATTCTTTCGTAAGTGTTATGGTTCCATGTCAACAAATATGAAATTTATAAAAAAACACAAACTTACAGAATCTTTAGAGTTTTTCTCAAACATTGTTTATAACAATATTGTCATGATATACTTAAATGCGACTCATAAAGACGGCAAGTATCAATAACCATACATACGTTGATTAGGACCGGTTAAGGTAAGCAGTCCATCATTGACATAATGTCTGCGATAAATGAAACAGTTGTTGTTCCAATCTATATAATAATGCGGATATAATTTGAATTTTTTATAATTTTTTATCCGTCCACAAAATAATAATGGCCCGTTTTTGTTCTCTGAAAAAACTTAATCCTTTAAAAATCAACCGATAAATGGAAAATCACATTTTTTTTGTTATTTCTTCCTATTTTCATATAGTGAAACCACCTTTGCACTAAATAGACTTGCAAATTTAAGAAAAGTCAGAAATATTCATGATAAAATCAAAACAAATGTTTTGGTCGGCACGTTTGTGTCAGAAAATATTTAAAATAAGGAATATATCATGCGAACATCAAAATATTGACTATGTCAAAAAACCCAAATATCAGTTGGCCGTTATGTTGTCTTCAATGAAAATTATTTGTAATGTATTGTATCAACTATATCCAAATTTCAGAGTCATTTACCGTCTTTTTTTTGCAAAATTTCATTTTGAACATATTGCTGCCTAAATTTGACATACACATATGATTTAATTGGAATTCACGATTTTGCTTATTTCTTTCAAAAGTATGATTTATTTATGGCAAATGAAGTTCATTGTAGTTATAAAACATAAGAAAATTGACATTGTTGCCAAATAATGTCACTTCCAAGACCTCCCTTTATAAAAAATTACATACTTTTTTATTTTTTTCCAATGAAAGCACAATTAAAAATAAAATTAAGTAAAGGACTGCCTAGTTTATCATGACTTGCAACCGCTGTGAAATTAAATTTAACATACATTATGCAATTTAAACAAATATTTTAATTTATTTAGTTACCATATATATATAAGAAAATTACTTGAACTATTGATGGACTGCTTACCTTAAGTATCTTTATACTCTATATTATACTTTGTACTCTATAAGTACACTATTTTATAAAATACGTTTCTGTCTTTATTTCAACTGTTTCCAAACCGTGCGAGATTTTATTGACAGTTTTATTTGCCTCGACTTTGAATAATGATTGTCGTAGCAATCGTTATAATAAAAAGTGAATCTGATTGCATTTTTTCTTAATTTTAACCAAAATAATTTCAATATTTCTATTGAAATTTCGTTGAAAGCTTTGCCTTTGATCTGTTTTTAAAGAGAAGTATATTAGAAGTACATTACAAATATTAAACCTGATACCTTGATAAAGTTGATTACAGCATCACACAATTTTTATAACTAAATATAAAAAAGTAATGATTTTAGCATGCAATTGTCACAAACTCGTTAACAGTCCACTGCTTGGTGAAACATTACCCGTCGAAGTTATTCAAATGTAATATTTTTTTATTCGCCAATATCTATTTGTATACGCCATATTTGTTTGAAAAACTTCTACAAATATATGTACATGCCTTTTTCATTTCCAACATGCGGTACATGAAGGTTATGAGAACCGCATATTTTGTGTAATAAGCTAAAATGAACAGCTTTTTTGTTTTCTTAGAAAAATAATATTTTATACAAAAATAACTTGAACATTAACAAGACATTACATATCCAGATTCCTTTTTAATTTTCATGTATGTTCTCAATTAAAACAATGTATAAAGAAACCATCAGTTTGTATAAGTAAACAAAAATACTTATTATCATTTTATCATCTTATCAATTTCTTCAAGGTGAAATTTTTTTTTGTCTCATAATATTTTTGCTACCATATTTCTGCCAGGATATTAAAATGACATGACTTCCAGTTAGTAAACTTTCTAGCTATTTACAATGTCATCAGCGAAAGGAATCTTGTGTCATACAATGGTTCTTATAAGTAAATTCTCACTTAATATTCGCTTAATAATCAAAAATGTTATTGATTGTATACAAAACTCATATACCACAATTAACAATGGAGGAATAATTCTACGGACTTGAATCTTTGTACAGAAATGGTTAATATACAACATTAACAAATAAAAATGAAATTCTTACAAAACTATTATTATTTTAAATTTGACAATACAAATCAATACCCATATTATCATTGATTATCATAAAAAATCACCCTAAATGCATTATAAATTGAAATGATTATATGAAATGGAAATGGTAGTATTTACACAAATTTGCTTATTAAAAAAATGTGTTTGCAACATTTGATTTTAAACGTAGAGAAAATGGTGAAAATTATCAGTTCATGAACAGGCACAAAACGGTCTAATTTAAAAAAAAAAGGTAATAAAAACTAATGATCTTGTTTCATACTACTGGTAATATTCATGTTACACGTCAATTAAAATTTATTTATATCTTAATATTCGTTTGTATTGGAACCAATATAGTTTGCGTGAGTTGTATATCAGAAATGCAATATCAGCTACCGACCGCATGAAATTGAGTTTGTTTACTTCTTTCTTCTTCTTCTCGTTCGCCTTAGATTGGTTACTAAGATAACAACATTATTCATTACTCCATTTCTGTACGTGGCGTCAGAATACACAGACCAATTGGTTGACATCGTGTTGTTATTGTGTTGCGTACAAAAGCCATTAAGTAAAGATTATAATAGAAAGGCTTTATTTCGTAAAAGTTACAGCGTGGAGGAATCGCCATACCGATATGCTGCACTACAAAAAACACATCACCCATTCACATGCAGACTATGAACAAGCTTGTATGAGCGATGGACAAAGAAATCTCAGTGACAAGTTTGAACACTTTATCTGAATCAATTTCATGAGTTTAACAAGACATAATGTTATCCTCAGACACAGAAGACGTGTCGTAACTATTTGTTAAATTGAAACGCATGAGGTTTTTTATTTAATGCGTTTAATGTATTGTCATTTTGTAATTAATGTGGCTATCCCTGTACCAACTGAATCCTTCCTTTATATCCCGTTAAACAAAAGCTTAATTTCGTCTAATGCATCAGGATAAAAGACTTAAAGCAACCCAAAGTAAAGATTGAAGTCTCTTTCAAAATACATGTAGTGCGTTTTAATATGGTTGACATTAAATTCAGCAATAGTTGTAGTGGTTGATATTAAATACTCAAAGATGATCGTCATATTTAAATGATTTCCGAACACATTAGGCACTCTTCGGGTTTATCACCATTATTCTCTTATATAGATAGAGAGGGGCTAACGGTATATGACACCACTAGTATCAATACCAAACTAAGTATATCTTTGCTTATGGTATATACATATATATAATTATATATACATCTTCCACAAAATGAAAAACGTAAATCTGGGAATTGAAAACTGTACTTTTGCCCCTTTGATAATAAAGCGATGGTATAAATTCATTCTTCTCTTTCATAGGATAGGATATAACACAGAGCATGCGTAAAAAACTCGTCACAGAGGCATGAACTGAAAAAGTGGACGGGGTAATGAACAATATTACTTTTTTAAATATCGTTTAATTCAGAGATCATTCCCTTATCAAATAATTCATATGTATAGCGCAGAAAATTGAATAACTATGTGTTTTATAAAAATACAATAGTAAACAGAACATGTTATAAATCATAGCAATGAAACAAAGTAAGCGTTTATGAACAATGAACCAAAAAACTCACTCCTCACTCAAAGCCTAGCAAAAATAATATTTCCTAAACAACGTATTAGCGAGAAAGATGTAAGATCAAAAAAATGTTATAACCACTCTTTTCACACATATCCATTCTTTTTGTTTACATTTAATCAATAAAACGCCCGCCTTTTGCATAGTGTATCGTTTCATTTTGCATTGAGCAAAAGATATACATTTATATTCATATAAACTTTCAATCATGGTATATCTAGGAAATATATAATAGAGTATACATTGTGTACTTACCGGATCTAATATTTCTTAACTTGTGTTACAAGTGCGTTCTGTAGTCTATTGTTTTATCAGATAATTCTTAGCTATTCAATATATCTTCAATATAACGAGAAAGATAATTATTGAAAATAACTTCAATAGAACGTTCTATTATTCATTGTTAGAGTATTTGTCAATGTGTCAACGCCCCCAAGAATCAGAGGTGGTGGACACATGACCGTTGCCAAATCACACGGAGGAACAAGACCTGAGAAAATGAAGATCAAAATCGGACTTCTCGGTTGACATCCCCGTCCTATCACAACTGAGATAATTAGGCGGGCTATGAACTGACTGTAAAAAAAGCTTCCATGGATAAATGCATTTATTATGTCTCGGCCTGTTATGCAGATGAGAAGAAAAAGTGATACATCACAAAAGTGCTAATTGACAGAGTTAGATAAATGCATTAGCAAAAGGGAATGATGGTGGGTTGATATATGCTTTCTGTAACATTTGCTTTATAAAAATGTTCGACAATGTAGTACCAATCACATAGCATGCAGGTGGATTTTCAGACGTATTGTTTTTCCCCGAGTATTTTTGACAATCGTGAAATAGGGTCGTCGACGTGTGCTGACTGTCCACGTGCTTTGAATTATAAAATATTCGCTCTCGTGAGTTCGTATTTCATTTCTCGTTCATATGTCTTCAATGTTCCACGTTGTGTCTGTCCAATTTCTATTTGCGCTATCAAACGCGAGTATGTCGCATTTGACAATTCCCGTGTCACAAATTCCTGGATATATATAAATTTGAGAAATACATCTCGAACTTATTAGCTTGCATTTCTCACCACTGCATTATTTTTATGTTGATTTCATAGCTCTACCTTTGCAGCTATTACTATGTTCCCATGGTACCTGTTGCACATATTTCTCGTAGACGACATAATCCAATAATGTGTCACAATATGGTACGGGCACAGTTCCCGCAGCCAACACTCTCAACCACACTCTCAACAACACTCTCAATCAGCCATTGCGGCAAAAGATAAAAGATAAAGCATTCACTATTAAACATGACGGAAAAAACAGCTAGCTATCTTTTCCGCGTGACTTCAAATGTTCAGCCTTTTCAGAACAAGAAAGGTATATAGCGTATATTTATCAGCCCTGCGTTCAGTAACGGCTAACATATGCGAACGTTTTGTTTTGTATCCCTTGCCCAACGTATCACATGCAGTGCACACGGGAACAAAAGTTAGCCGCAAACACCTTTACTGAACTCATGGCTGCTGTGCAGGTCTGTTGGTATGTTTGTTTTAATTGGCTTAAACACCGTTTTCCACACTTTTTAAGTTATATATAGCGTCATTTAACTTAATCATTTTTCCTGGTGAAAAATAATAGCAGGTACTAACGTGACCTTCCGCAAGCAGCTGACAACATCCCACGTGATCAGAGGTGAAGGACGATGACCGTAGCCAAACGGCGTTGGAATCGAATCAAAACCTCCCGACTAGCTTTTATCTTACTGGATGCTCTCCTAAAAAATGTGAAAGTGCGGTATTCCGATCGATCCATCAACTTTGTGGACTTAATTTTCACCTTTAATTCTTAAAATCTCCAAAGTCTAATTTAGTCTAAAAACTCGATCTACCGACCCGCACCAAACATTCTTGGTAGGGATACCGCAAACGAACATTGTTTTATTATTAAAGAACATCGTTTTCTAATGACAATAGAGGTATCTGACTTTTCATGTGTTAATGTCATTCAATCAAATGATGCTTTATGCTGGCTTGATAAACAATGAATCAGTTATTTGCGTCGATATGGCAAGGTTCAACCAGGATATTTTAGTTGCGACATTGTTTTATCAGTTTGTGAATATTTTTTGTGTGCAGAATTAATCTTAAAACGAAGCTACAAAATGTCATTGAATCCTAAGCTTGACTAGTTGCTTTCCTCGCAAAAAGAAATAAAACGATATTAAAAACATACCTAAATCTAGAACTATAATGCATCTTATTAATATCCCCACAATACTGCGTTTAAGAGGAAAAAAGGACAGTCATAAACAATTGGAAAGACAAACCCCCTTGTACAATGCACATGCTCTACTTAAAATTTCGCAATATTTGGGCTGACAGAAGGAATGTCACCCAAATCTTCAATTCACGGTTTGCAAGTCTTTAAACCTCATTTGAACCAACTTTGAAGTGTAGTCTGGAGTAGATTGCACCACTTAAATATACAAAATTTGTCTTAGTCCAAGTGGTGTGCAACTCCGCATGTTTGCAATTAACGCTCGAAATGTATGTCGCACACATCGACAATTCAAGGTGATCAAGTGTAAGTAGTTTCATCATTAATACCTTTAAAAGTGAGCAACCAGATTTGGTTCTGTCCACAAACTCCCAGCAACAGTCCGACTAACCACATGACTGACCGACCATAAGCTGAATACAAAATTACACATTGGCTATGTTGACACAAACTCGGAGGTAAGCAAGAACGCCTTCACCGATAATACCCATATAGCTTTTTAGATTTGGTGCTCGTTTTTACCAAACACGACTAGAGACTACTTCTTGAATCAAAATGAATCCCCATATTGTTATGAATGACGACGTCTACAATATCTCTAACCCACTATATAACCGTCAATTATCTCGTGATGCTTCCGTTCTTTTGAAACATTATTTGTTCCGTGTTGAATATTATACATCTGTTCTGGAAGTATTACCGACATGTTGATATATACTTCTAACCATTTCACATTAGAATGAACGATACAGCGGTATATCTGTCATGCATTCATCGTCTGGTAATCGATTTCGTATATTATGTTTCTCTGCTGATTACAACAGATGTTTTCGTACTTCAGATATTCGTTGATAGCAGTACTACAACAAAGTTATATGTAGTGTGAAAGTGTGTGGTTTTACACGAGTGTAATTATGTAATAAATGGTTTGAAGTTAATCCATCAATGTGAGATGCATGAAGTTCAAAATTATTGTTAAAATTATCAAAACCTGCAATGCCCGATGTTTTATGAAGTGTTGTTTCCCGGAGGTCTGTGTGGAGAGGCATTGTCCTATGTAAGTTGCGTTCCCTGTAGCAACTTATTCTTTCTTTTGACTATTTCCTGGATTAAATAATTAATGCATCACCCTCGACCCATTGTAAGACAGACATCAAATCAACTAACAGATGAAGGTTAATATAATTGGCAAAATATCAATGATCCGTCAGTATAATTGAAACACTTGATGCATATCGCTTTTATTCTTTTCAAGATGTTGACGTATACATTTCAACTTATTTCCATGACAGTGAGCAGCAATTTCGAAGACTTCTGTAAATTCTGAGATGTAATTCGAGAAAGACTCCCGGCACTTATTTGAACATTCAAAACGAAGATTTTTATTCTAGTTTGATTGCATTGATACCTTAATTCCCCATGCAAATCACACAGTAGTTTTAATGATCACTGAGTTGCTTGTAATGGGATTCTGGCAGTATTTAAAAATATAATCAGTGAATTCACTAAACAGGTGAACTTGGGGAAATGCAATCTTGGATCACGCTTTATTCGTCAGAAAGGCTTACAAAATTCATACAATGTGAACTTGTCATATACCTATCCGTATACAATCTTAATAACTCCGAAATAATATTATGTATAACGCATGGTCATAATTGTGACAAGTAAAATGAAATCTCTACATTCCATATGTCAATAACTATTGCAGTTGTTCGATTTACCTTCTGCAAAGTACTGTTGCAGAAAGCAATTAAATTCTGATGTAAATACAGAATAATACAAGGCTTGTTACAGACATTTGGGAACTGGTAAACCATATAATATATGGAGTAGTTTCACTGTAAATTGCATAAAATGGCCTTAACCTAAAACTAGGACAACGAATATCACGTGGTATATCTCATTCACCTAAAATGTTTCATTTGTTCGAATATTAACAAAAGCTCACTGGATGTAAAAATCACAAATATTCCGGGTTTTATTTAAACCCGCATCGGTTAGGAGCAAGTGATTCGAAGTCAGTGGCCAAAACATTCGACCACAGAGGCCCCTACCCAAAAACCTGTGAATTCTACACTTATTAAAATGGTATTCACTTGCAGTTCACTTCAACAGTTCATGCATGAAAATAAATATGAGATAGAGTAATACAGCAGGAAAGTCTACAGAGACAATACAGGACTTCCCAAGATTGATTACTAAGGTACAAATAACAAGTGACAGCGCATCAATTGCCACGAGGAGAAATACTGCAACACACCGGCCTTACAGCTCTAGAATCAACCGCACTGTATACACTTGTTGCAAGAACCAACTGATCGCCGCAAATGAATACGATCACTTCCACATTACGCGAACGATGACTTCATTGCGTTCGATTACATGTGTACCCTTGAACCTCCTCAAATGCCTCATAGTTTAAGGATTATAGTTTTCCCGGAGTTCTGGGTGGAAATTCTTATATGTGTCGCGTTCCCTGTAGCAACTTATATTCTCTCTCGTTCACCATTCTGCTACTTGGAAAATAGAACCATCAAAAAGTGACATTTTACTTCTCGAACGGGAATTAAAAATTAAAATTTAGTAACAAACTTCCTGATTGTGAAAGCACTGATGGGGAATCCCCTGATTTCCTATTCAGAGAGTTTCTCCCACTTATGTTATTGACTAAAGACATATAGCCTTTAATGATCCATATATTGTCTTCTGGTTAATATTACTAAATTATTGTCAAGCATAATCATTGCCTGTTTCAAGGAAGGACACATGTTATTGTTGAATCGGTACTGAGTCTCAAATAATGAATTCATTGATTCAAGAGTTTCTTTGTTGCAATTATTTACAACGATATCAATATAATAACATTTATAATTAGCTTGATTACTTGTAACACTCTCCGTTGTTATCTGTTTACATTTATATTGACACGTAATGATATAACCTGATATACCAGGATTTCCATTAGTGAATGTACCTAGAGTAATAAAACATTATTTGATATTGTATAATACAGTTGATGCAAAGTTCATGAGTTCATTTTAATTTATAATCCAATGTAATTGGGTAAGCAATGTCATTAGGAATGTCGTCCTTTCTTTGCTCCTTGTTAAAGACTATGAGGTTGTAGATTCTGTCTACCAATAGATAGTTCCCACATTTTCAATATTTACCTGCCTTAGTCTGCCTTGTCGGCCATATTGATAGACAAATTTCCTTAAAGATTATTGGGAATATAATGTTAACGACGATAAAATAATCAGATATAAATCAATAACTTATTTATTTTGCTAATTCGGGCAGATAAAGTGGTTGTCACATGCAAATTCTCTTGGTATTTTCTCAATTAACACATATCTGGAAATTACTCCAATAAGAGCTTATCACTTTTGCGTATCAAAATGGCTGACGATTAAGAACAAGGGAGGTAAATATTGTAGATGTGGAAACTATCGATATTTTTAAGGTCATCTTTAAGATGGTTTCGTTGTCGTTTCCCCTGACCACAAGTATATAGGATGAGTCAATTGGTCGAATATCTCCTTTTTTAGTATCCGTCTGGATCGAAAGGGTACTTAAAGTGAAATCAAATCCGGAACGCAATTCCAAAACTGTGATTTGTTTCATGGCCAATTCCGGGAACAAGCAAGCAAATATTCTAACAATGTATTTTGACACAAAAGTAAAGTCAAATTTGTTTCAAAAACGAAAACAATCATATAATGTATTAATGAGTCGATTGGTCGAATATTTCCATTCATCTGTATCCGACTGCATCGAACAGGAACATAAAGGGAAAGCAAATTCTCGTACAAGTGCAAAAATGTGAATTTTCGAGGCCAATTGCGAGCACAAGCAAGCAAACATTTAATAATGACTTAATAAAATGTCTTCTGTAACATTATCAAATTTGTTTTCAAAGACGAAAATAATTATATAATGGTAACAAGTATGTATAATTACTGTCAGGTATGTTTTATGCATGTAATTATTTTTTTATTCTTCAGGTATCTACTTACGTCATAAAGATCGTTTTGAAATCCTATCCTCAATTAGACAATATACTTATCTTCATCATTCGTCAAGCAATATGAGTTTATCGAATACATTAACATGATATACGTCCTCCTGGATTCTAAAAGAGGTCACAATGAAATTATATCGGCAGTGGAATACGACGGTTTGCCACGACGGTCATACGGAAAGCATGTACTCATACAGTAAAATGTCAATAATAAGAATTGATTAAAATTGATATTGCCTTAAGAGCAAAACTTTAAAATGGACTTGAACATTGTTGTCTTAATTTTGAGATGCTCTTGTTATTAAAGTTGTCTTTAGGTCAGGTTTACTGTAATTTCATCATCTCCTGTACAATTTCTTTTGTCTAAAAACATAATTATGCTATCTCTGTAAAAATATTAGTTTCTCAATATGTTCTTTAAACAGTTTGAGGAAAGGCGTCAAAATCTTATCGGTGTCTCGTTCTGAAAACCAGTCAGATTCAAATGACATTACCTTCGTTTTATTGATAAAATTTCGTTTGATTAGAAAACTCATCAGGTTTCAAGAGGCGCCAATATGACAGGCGCCTTGGTATGCACAACTAGCAAAAACAGGACATTTGTCTTAAACCGTATGTTTGACGTGTACTAGTGCAACCATTATAAGACTAGAGTTATAGCAGTAGATAAATTGTCACTTGCTTACTACGATACATTAGAATAATAATATGAAAAAAATGCGACACTTTTCATAATAAATTATGTAGTTTTACTCACTTTATATATGCAGAACTTAATTTTGATATCAACAAACAATCTAAAGACTTTAATTAGTATATATTCGCTACTACTCGTTCATGCGTGTTATGGTTTCATGTCAACCTTACACAAATTTATTACTATGATATGGCAGTCATATGATTGTTACTATAGTAACCAAAACATTATAAATCCGTTCCCTGTAGTTACGTATTCTCTCTCTTGTATAGATCATCACTATGCAACGGTTGCTACAAATGCATTTGTTAAAAGAGATCCTTAATAAGTTGATATAATGTTGACCAAACACTTTAATGTCTTCATCGAAACTCGTTCATTGACCAAACTCTGTTTAGAGTTCAGTGGTGTTATATGTTCCACAAGGAAATCATTGTCGCTTAAGTGAAACTATCGGACACGGTCGGCACTGTGCATTTACACGTGACTGCGCATGTCGCAGACCGTAGAGGAGTCCAGCTTAGTTCTGAATATTATAACGATCTGCCTTACCCGAACAATAGTCTTTATGTACATGTGTGCTATTTGCACAATCCGATCAGCACTTATAGTATAATCTATAATCATTTTAATAATTAAACAAAATGTCTGAGCTATATCTAACTGATGATGAATTGTTATATTGGGTCATACACGTGTGTTCAAATGACTTCAGGCCATATTCGTCTCAAACACTCGGTACACAAACAGCAAGCTTCCAATAAAACATTTGGTTAGTAATATGTGAGTTTGTCTCACACAATGCTGCAGGATATGTGTAAATTATTCAGTCTTGCAAAACACAATGCAAGTCATTAGAATACACGTTATTTGATAAAACTGATTCGTTGAGTTCCTATTACAATTCATGCCGTCCTTAAAAAACATGAAATGTACTTGTAAAATAAATCAAAGTATTGTAATCTTACAGCATCACTCACACTGAAGGGCCCGGAGTGCCTTTATATCTAGAATATCATGCAACGGAAAAAGACATAACAACAAATTTCCTTATTTTATGTGCAAATAAATAGACTCCTGAAAAACGTCTAGACATCTTGATATTATCAATTATTAACCTGAGTTCCAATAGTCCATAACATTATATCTGGTGTAATATATAACTTATTCTTATATTTAGCAGTTCATAAACGCACATTAATTTTTGGCTTCGTGACAATATGGTTTTTTTTTTTTAACATTTTGTATTAGTTTTAAGGAGTTTTATGCAATGAGGAATAAAATAAATAGTTTGTTTCAGGGTTCATACCAAAAGGGTACTTCTGAATTTGGTTTAGATATTTGTTTTGTTATTTTCAATCGGAGCAAATGAAACATGAATTTAAATGAGTATATGTTAAAAGACAAATCCCCTTTCCCTTCAACCATGAATACCGTTTAATCAAGATGAATATATTGCTCTATAGATAAAATACTCGCTAACAGTCTAATAACTGGGCTGAAATATGAACAGAAATTCAAAAAGAAGAATTTTACCAAAAAGGCTGTAAATTCATATTTATTACACTGAATTTGCGTTACATATCAACAACTGTCAAACTGTAGAAATGGAACATTTTGTAATAAACTATTGTATATATGTAACACGTGTCTTTGAACACTGGGGATTATCACGATGTATATCCCTTTATATATTTCTTCTATAGTATAGTATTTATTTATTACTAGGTGTCTAACACTTGTCCTCTTTCAACGGCTTCAAACCGACAGATATTAGCTATGTAGAAAGCATATTTAAAATTTATACTCTAAGCTATTGACAACGCAACTAAAAAGTGTCATTTGAAAGAAATTATATAGAAATAATTATATTTTAATTCTAAAACATGTTTTCGTAAACATTAGCATTTATTGAATGCGAATACAAGGGCCATAGATTGGTTTCGTTTAGAAGAATTATTAAATAGTTAATTCCTTAAGTGCCTTATCTTTTATGCATTGTTGTTTTCCCGGAGGTCTGTGTGGGGAGGCTCTGTCTCATTAATATGTAGCAACTCATTCTCTCTCTTGTAAAAACCCTTTTAACACGAATGCAAAGTGAAATAGTTGCGTTTTGTTTAATCACGTTAAGTATGGCACACTATGTAAGGGATATACATAACTGAACAGAAAAGCAAATATAGCTTAAAGCCTCTTTAGTTTTTATGTGCATCGGTTTCGTAATTAATTTGTCTATGAAACTAAATTGAATATGACAGAGATTGTTGGGGCTTCTGTTCTTATATCGATGAAGGCTCTCAGACATAGTCATAATAAATCATCACAATTTCACCGTTCAATATTTCAGTATTTTATCCGAAAACGTGAAATTGTGCGTCGTGAAAGTATGTACTTTAAACGATTCTTCAAAACCTGACATCGTTAATCGCGGAATTATGAACGATTTCATATTTTACAATTTCACGATTTGAGATGTGAAAATATATGAAATGTTATGACAGGACCGATCTTTCGTACTATAACCTGGATGTACTTGTTAGTAAAAAGGGAATGTGACAACATTCCCCGAACAACATAGTGTTCTTTAGATGAAACCATGAAAGTGATTCGCAACTCGGTATGAAACGCAGACACTATCGTACATAACAACACATAAACTGTTTAACTGAAAGTAGCAGCGCACAAACAGATGAGCCAATCTTAAATCACAAAAATAAAACACCTCACAAAAAATACGAGACAGTGAAATATTTAATTTATTTCCTTTGCTGTGATATCACAGACGATTTGACTGTAGATTGTAAAACTTGATTTTTAAAACAGACACAACAATATTTGCCAAAACGTGAATTATTATTTAGAGGACAATTCACCTCCTGGTATATTTCTTTTAATTATGAATCATTGCATTAAGATATTCTTACGAGACGTATGATACAGGAAAATATATATTTTGATGTTTTAATATGATATATGATTTCATCCTCGTCGTCATGTTGTCCACTGAAAGTCGACATCATATTTTGTGGGTTTTAGTCGATTTCTTTGGCGTTGTTTCGCCGACGGAAACAAGTAAATACGACGATAAAGGACAAAATTGCGTGTGCGCACAACTTGACAGAATCAAATAGCGACGTCAGGTTACGTGCCGGTAATAGCGCCTTAAGTCTTAACTTGCCGTTTCAAAATTACGAAATGACGACATTGCAGAAATCGGCAACCATTTGCGTGTCAGTTACATTACATAATCAGATGTTCTAATATAAGTTACTGGTTGTCTTGCTGGCATCCGCTCTTCATGTGCAGTCTATGTCGTGTTCGGACCTGAATTACGTACGTTTATTAATAGTTAAAAGGATAACTAGTAATGTGTCCAAAGGACACATGTGCGTGCTCCTTCTTTATTCAAATGTATATCTAATTTCACGTAAAACTTTTTGATCAAAAGTTTTGTTTGTTCAGTGGCCAAACCACTCGATCACAGACGCCCGTACCTCAAACCAGTTAACTCTACAGTCCTGATAATTAAAAATGAGAAAGAGTAATACAACAGGAAAGTATACAGAGAAAATACAGGACTTCCGAAGACCGATCTATAAGGTACAACTAAAAAAATAGAAGAATAATGGATAGTTGTTTTCCCGGAGGTCTGTGTGGAGACGCATTGTCTTATGTATGTGGTGTTCCCAGTAGCAACTTATATTCTCTCTCTTTTCCCATTTCACTACTTTGAAAATAGAACCATAAAAAAGTGACATTTTGTTTTTCGAACGGGAATTAAAAATCTAAATTGTGATGAACTGATGGGAACTCCCCTGATTTCCTATTCAGGAAGTTTCTCCCACTGATGTTATTGACTAAAAGTGTTCTGCCTTTAGTAATCTGTATATTGTCTTCTTGTTTATACTTTCCAAGCACAAAAAGCGCCTGTTTCAAGGAAGGATGGATATTAGTGTTGAATCGGTACTGAGTCTGAAATGATTCAAGAGTTTCTGCGTTTCATTGGAATATTCACGATGATATCAATAGCATAACATTTATAATCAGCTTGACTATTCTTTCGCTGTCCATTGTTGTCTGTTTACATTTATATTGTCACGTAATGATATAACCTGATATACCAGGATTTCCATTAGTGAATGTACCTAGAGTAATAAAACATTATTTGATATTTATACATGTTATACAGTTGATGCAAAGTTCATGAGTTGATATTAATTTATAATCCAATTTAATTGGAAAAGTAATGTGATTAGGAATGCCGTCCTTTCTTTTGCTCCTTGTTAATTCAGAACACGTAAGGTAAATATTGCAAATATGGGAACTATCCCTATTGGTAGACAGAATCTAGAACCAAGAGTCTTTTTCAGCCATATTGCTTGGCAAATTTCCTTAACGTTCATCGGAAATATAACGTAAACGATGATAAACTTATTCAGTATGTTCATGTGGGCAGTTGACTCAGTAAGTTGAAGAAAAGGTGGTTGTCACAAGCAAATTCTCTTGGAATTTTCTCAATTATCACATATTTGGAAATTACTCCTATAAGGGCTTATCACTTTTACCTACCAAAATAGCTGTTATGGGCTAGGGAGGTTAATATTGTAGATGTGGGAATATCTATATATTTACCGTCTTTAAGATGGTTTTGTTGTCAGTACCCCTGTCCATAAGTATTTAGGATGAGTCGATTTATCGAATATTTCCTTTTTCTGTATCCGTCTGTATCGAACGGGAACATAAAGTGAAAACAAATCCTGAACGAATTTGCAAAAATGTGATTTCTTTCGGGGCTAATTTCGGGCACAGGCAAGTAAACATGTTAACAATGACTTAATGAAATGTATTCTGATACAAAAGTAGTCCAATTTGTGTTCAAAGACGAAAACAATCATATAATGGTAACAAGTATGATGTCAGTTATGTATCATACATGTAATTATTTTTTTTATTTGTCAGGTATCTACTTACGTCATAAAGATCGATTTGAAATCATATCCTCAATTAGACAATAAACTTTATCTTCATCATCTGTCTGGAAATATGAGTATATCCAATGAATTAACATGATGTACGTCCTCCTCGATTCTAAAAGAGGTCACAATGAAATGATATCGGCAGTGGTACGCTGGTGACCGTATAAAGCACAGCACCTTAGGGATAGCATGTAGTGATTATATGGTATTCGTATCTGTAAAGCTCACCAGCATCTTAATACAATGCCAGTATCGTTTATGGAAGCCATATGCATATACAGTAAAACCTCAATAGACCACCTTTGGGACCCTTGAAAACTAGTATTTTCATTGAGGTGGTCTTAATATTGATGTTGACTAAAGAGCAAAACAGTGAAATTGGACTTGAAAAGTGTGGTCTGAATTTTGATGTGGTCTCATTATTAAGGTGGTTTTTATGTGTGGTTTTAATGTAATTTCATCATCTCCTGTACGATTACTTTTGTCTAAATACATATGTTATCCCTGTGAAGATATTATTTTCTCAATATGTTCTTTATACAGTTTAAGCAAGGTACTTTCGGTTAACGCTTTTGTGATATATTTGACGAAAGGCGTCAAAATCTAATCGATGTCTCGTTTTGAAAACCAGTCGGAATTAGAAGACGTGACCTTCGTTTGATTGATAAAATTTCGTCTGAATAGAAACATCATGTTTCAAGAGGCGTCAATATTACAAGCTACTTGGTATGCACAACAAGCAAAAACCCGGACATTTGTCCTAAACCGGATTTCATAGTTTGACGTGTACAAGTGCAACACTTATTAGACTAGAATTGTAGCAGTACATAATATTGTCACTTGATTACGACCCTACATTAGAATAATAATGAGAGAAAAAATACGATGATATTCATTATATGCAGTTTTACTCACCTTATATATGCACACATTAATTTTGATATCAACAAACAATCTAAAGATACTTTAATTAGTATATATTCGCTACTACTTGTTTTTGCATGTTATGTTTTCATGTCAACCTAGACGATTTTATTACTAAGATATGGCAGTCACATGATTGTTACTATAGTAACAAAAACGTTATAAATACGTCACTGTATAGATTATCACTCAGCAACGGTTGCTACAAATGAAATTGTTGTAAGAGAGCCTTAGTAAATTGATGTAATGTTGATCGAGCAGTTTAATGTCTTTCGTCGAAACTCGTGAATGGATCAATCTCTGTTCATCATCAAAAAATTTAAAAAAAGTATCCGAGATATATCTGACTGATGATGAATAATTATATTAGTCCAACACCTGTGTACAAATGACTTCAGACCATATAGATAGTTCCTACATCTACAATATTTACCTCCCTTGTTCTTAATCATCAGCCATTTTGATAGGCAAAACGAATAAGCACTTATAGGAGTATTTCCCACATATGTGATAATTGAGAAAATACCAAGATAATTTGCATGTGTCAACCCAATTTTCTTCAACTTTCTGAGCCATGTGCCCACATGAGTATAATGAATATGCTATTTTTATATATCTGATTTTATTTTATCATCGTCTACATTATATTCCTTATAAACTTCAAGGAAAATTGCCTATCAATATGGCCAACTATTCAAAACAAGGGAGGAAAATATTGTAAATGTGGGAACTATCTATTCGTCTCACACGCCAACAAGACAATGGTGTGTGGATCAACACCATTCTTTCAATAGAACTTTTGTTAGTAATATGTGAGTTTGTCGCACAATGAATGCTGCAGGATTTGTATAAATTATTCAGTCTTGCAAACTCTAGATAATTTTTTGCCATCGCAAACACAATTCCAGTCATTTGAATACTCGTTATTTGATAAAAACTGTTAAAATTCCTGCCGTTCTTAAAAACGTAAAATGTACTTGTAAAACAAATCAAATTATTGTTTTCTTACAGCGTCTCACACAACGAAGGGCCCGAAGTGCCTTTGTATCTAGAATATCTTCAATCGGAACAAGACATAACAACATATTTCCATATTTTATGTGCAAATAAATAGACTCCAACAAAAACGTCTAGACAGGTTAATAAAATACAAGCGGTTGTTTTGCACTTTTAAAAACAACTCGCATGTAAATTGAATCTTATATTATCCACATCGAACCATAATATCCGCTATTCCCATAAAATTGAGTGATTGATAAATTTGCAAACAGAAGAAATGCCAGAATTATTTCGCGCGCGTTTAAATAAAACATGCTCTTCACAGACGTTTGTAAGTCAGCATTTAAATAATCTAGATAGAAACTGCGCTATACCGATGTATATACATACTGTCTATTTCCAAGAGTTTGTCTGAATACAAACAACAAACGGCTGCCATCTTCGATAAAAGTTTGACTACAACCATTGATCAAGGAACTGAAAGACATGTCTTGCATATTCTTATTAATACCAATCATAATTGTATCACTCAGGGCAATCTCTCTTCAAAGGTTAATACTATTATTAACCTGTGAGGTCCAATAGTCTATTTCATTCTGGCATGTGTAATAAATAAACGTATTCATATTATTAGCAGTTTAAAGTAATATACTGCGTATTTACGTAAACAAACATGAACAAAAACATATTCCTTATAGTGAAAACATCAATAAACATGAATTAATAAAGACTGAACTCATAATGTATGGATCCATATTTGTTGAAGAAAGATGTTTGTACATCACACTATTTTTAAAAAAATCCAGTTATTTTAACATTCAGGCTGTTTTGTCAATATGGTAAAAAAGGAAATTTCTATCGGTTATACATTGCAATGGTTGTTATAAGAGGTGTTTTAGCCAATGTAACAATAATACTGGATGGAAGCCAATTCAAACATTTTATGTTCAGATGAGCCAGATACATTGCTTTTTTGCTTCGTGACAATATGGTTCCGCTTTCAATCGTTTTATGTTATTTTTACGGTGGGACTGTTTCATGCAATAAGTAATTACTATTTCAAAATCATATATTACAAAATGTATATACAAATTAAGAGTATTATAAATCGTGGTGATTCATCAACATTTACAAACGTGTTTGCACTACCGTGTTATGTAAACAGTACATATATACTGACACCAAAAAGAAACTGTGCACTGACTTAGAAATAAAGTTAGTAACCATTTAGATAAAACATGTAGGCGGTAGCAAAATGTGACAGCTTTTATTGGCTACATGATGCATTATTCTTAAATTAATTAAGTCATTCTCGGTATAATGATAACGCTTGAATGACGTAGGGTGACGTAGGGTGAAATTAAAAGTTAAATATTAATACATTTTAGTGACATTCAACTCCAGAGAGTTGGCTGTAAATTCATATTTATTACACTGTATTTGCTTTACATATCAACAACTGTCAAACTGTAGAAATGTAATATTTTGTAATAAACTATGGTATAATTGTAACGCGTGACTTTGAACACTGGGGATTATCACGATTTATTTATTACTAGGTGTCTAACGCTTTTAACACTTGTCCTCTATGTAGAACGCCTATTATATACATATAATCTAAGCCATTAATAATGCAACTAAGCATTGTCAATTTATAGACATTATGACTTTTTAGTTTTGGGTCCGAGTTCGAGACCATCGGGAGGTAGTTGGTTTTTTTTCATTACAATATTATATATTTCGTTGGTCATCTACAGTTGTACTTACACGTCTTATACTAATAAATGTTCGCTCGAATATCATTAATTAAAATATTGTATAGCATGATTGTGTATTTATAAGTTATTCACTAATAACGATTTGGTTTCATGATTTTTAAAGTGCACAATATCATCGTGCAGTAGATTTACATGTACATTTATCGCTGCACAATCATAGTATATGGAAAAAGTTGATATGGCTACTTCAAAAACGTAAGGGGTTCAAATGAACATTTTAGCGACGACGCTATAGCCATCATTAAACACGTTTGATTTAACGACAAATCAATTAGACGATAACAAAAAAAATAAAAAAATAAACAGACAGACCCGACAAACAACAAGTAATTGACGAGCACTGAGTAAGGGATAAAATTCATATTGTCCATAAAAAAGGGGAGGCAGGAATGTGTGTCGAACTCACACCCTATCTATTGGTCGAAGTTACTAGTCAGAAGTGCTACCAATTGAGCTATCGCTACTGTCTACTTTGAGCGATATTTCATCAACATTTAATACTAATTATGAAGATAATAGGCATGATAATGACCGTAAGCTGCTTTACATGCTGACATAATTGTTCCATACCTTATTATTTCGTCTTTATCCTTTGGATTCTCCACCAGATATCACCTACTTGCTTTCTCTACGTTGGGGGAATATAATGAAATATTCCTAGTTGCTATTAGAAAGGTACCGGAATGGTCGTAGGTAATAATGTAACTTTGTGAACTCACAATTCACAATAAACAACAAGTCCTCTGGGATTACACACTTTTATTGTATAATTAACATAGATTGTTCTAACTCCAGCGATGATCTTATAGAAAACTCTCTTAATAATTGTCTATAAATATTAATAGTTCCTCTATTCAAAAACTGTTTTAGATGGTAACCTGGCCGTAGCCTATGAGCTCCCCAAAACCAAATCCGCATTTTCCTTCGAGCGCGGCCCTTAAATAACTTTCTTACCGTACTCCGGGCTCAACTGACCAATCCCGACGTTCGTAACCTTATTTGCCAACCACGTCATACACATATTTCAATGACGTGTTGCGTTGTTTTAACCTGTACCCGAGCGTATAACCAAATGTGTCAGAGATCAGACTCGGAGCAAAGTTCAAGTATCCGCTGACTAATAATATTTTCTATCTACCTGTACTGATTCTTGGCCATTGTACTTATAACACTTATGAGAGATTAATAGACTGGCTACATATGGTCGTGTTTACTATCGACTTATCTTAACTGAGTTATAGTAATGGACTAAAATCAGAGACCGTGACATCGTCCCATGGAAATCACACAATAGTTTTAATGATCCCTGGCTTGCTTGTAATGAGATTATGACAGTTTTTACAAATAAAATCAGTGTGAATTCTCTAAACAGATATACTTGGGCAAAAGCAATATTGGATCATGTTTTATTCGTCAAAAAGGCTAACAAAATCCATACAATGTGAACCTCTTAAAATCCTAATGTCCTTGGTATATTTATCACTTATGGAAATAATTTTGACCAGTAAAATGAAAGTTCTACATTCCAAGCGTTAATATGTATTACAAATGTTCGCCATTTGAAAAGTACTGTTGCAGGAAGTAATTAAATTCTAATGTAAAGACAGAACAATAAAAGGCTTACTACAGACATGTGGAAACTGGTAAATCATTTAATGTATGGAATAGTTTCACTGAAACTCTAGAACTAGGACAACGAATATCGCGTGGTATATCTAAATTCGGTAGAAAACGCAAATCTGAAATAAAGCTACCGGGTTTTATTTGAACCCGCATCAGCTAGGAGCAAGTGATTTGAAGTAAGTGCCAAAACCAATCGGTAGCATAGGCCCCTACCTCAAACTTGTTAACTCTACACTTATCTAAAAATTGTATTCACTTCCAGTTCGCTTCAACAGTTCGAGTAATACAACAGGACAGTCTACAGTGATAATACAGGATTTCCCAAGACCGATCTCAGGTACTAATAAAAAAGAGATGATGGTATAAAATAACACCAAACTATAGGCTCATGAAGAACAACAAGTGAAGGTGCGTCAGTTGCTACGAGGAGCACAGCAACATGCCGGCCGCACATCTCTGGAATCGCCCGATGAATACTGAATACAAGTGTTGCAAGTTTACAAGAACCAACCGATCGCTGCGAATGAAGACTATCACTTCCACATTACGCAACGATGACTTCATTGCGCCCTGGTTCCCTAACGTATGCACCATTGAGCCTTACCAAATGCCTTATGTTTTATGGAATGGTGTCCCGAAGGGAGTGGAGATCCATGTCTTCTGTATGTGGCATTCCCTGTACCAACTTATATTCTCTCTCGTTCACCATTCCGCTACTTGGAAAATAAAACCCTCAAAAAGAGACATTTTACTTGTAGAACGGGAATTAAAAATCTAAATTGTGTAACAAACTTCCTTGTTGTGAGGCACTGATGGGGAAACCCCAGATTGCATATACAGGAAGTTTCTACCACTGATGATATTGACTAAAAATGTTCAGCCTGTGATGGTCTGTATATTGTCTTCTGGTAAATACCACTAAATGCACTCTGCAAGCATAATAAATTGACTATTTCAAGGAAGGATGGATATTATTGTTGAATCGGAACTGAGTCTCAAATAATAATTATATTTATTCAAGAGATTCTTTGGCTCATTGCAATTATTCACGATAACATTTATAATCAGTCCGTTGTTGTATGTTTACATTGTCACGTAATGATAAAACTTGATATACCAAGATTTTAATTGGTGAATGTATCTACAGTAATAAACATTATTTGATACTTATAATACAGTTGATGCAAAGTTCATGAGTTGATATTAATTTATAATCCAATTTAATTGGGCAAGCAATGTCATTAGGAATACCGTCCTTAGCCCCTTATGAAAGACTTATGGTTGTAGATTCTGTCTACCAATAGATAGTTCGTACATTAACAATATTTACCTTGTTCTCAATTGTCGGCCATATTGAGGCCCTCAATATTTATCGGAAATATAATGATAACGATGATAAACTAATCAGATAGAAAAAAACTGCTTATTCATTATGCTCATGTGGGAGGTTGGCTCAGTGAGTTGAAAAAAATGGTTCTCACATGCAAAATATCTTGGTATTTTCTCAATTATCACATATATGAAAATTATTCCTACAAGGGCTGTATTTGCCTTTCAGAATGGCTGATCATAAGAAACAAGGGAGGTAAATATTGTAGATGTGGGAGCTATCTATATCATCTTTAAGATGGTTTTGTTGTCAGTACCCCTGTCCACAAGTATTAAGGATGAGTCGATTGGTGGAATATTTCCTTTTTCTGTTTCCGTCTGTATCGAACGGGAACATAAAGTGAAAACAAGTTCTGAACGAAATAATTGCAAAAATGTAATTTTCTTCGGGGCCAACTAAGGGCACGAGCAGGCTAACAATTACTTACTAAAATATATTCTGTAACAAAAGTACAATCCAATTTGTTTTCAATTACGAAGACAACCGTATAATTGTTACAAGTATGTATAATTGCTGTCAGTTATGTATCATACATGTAATTATTGTTTATTCTTTAGGTATCTACTTACATCATTAAGATCGTTTTGAAATAATATCCTCAATTAGACAATGTACTTTATCTTCATCATCTGTCAGGAAATAAGAGTATAATCGAATATATATAACGCATGATACACGCCCCCCTCCTATATACTAAAAGAGGTCACAATGAAATGATATCGGCAGGGAAATACGACGGTCTGATTGAGACCGTATAAACCACCCCGGGGATAGAACGTAGTTGTATGTTTTCGTATCAGTGAAACTCGCCGGCATCTTAATACAATGCCACTACCGTTATAGAAGCCATATACATACAATTTCATCACCTCGTGTACGATAATTGTTTTCTAAATACATGTATTATCCCTGTGAAAATACTCTTTTCTCAATATAAACTTTAAATAGTTTTAGCAAGGTACTTTTGGTTAACGCTTTTTGATAGATTTGACGGAAGGCGTCAAAATCTAATCGATGTCTCGTTTTGAAAACCAGTCTGGGTTAGATGACGCGACCTTCGTTTTATTGATAAAATCTATTTTTAGAAAACACATCAGGTTTCAAGGGGCAATTCTATTACAGGCACATACATGTACACATACATTAAAATCTAAATAATAAGAATAAGATTAAAATTGATATTGCCTAGCAAAACAGTTAAAATGGACTTGAAAATTGTTGTCTTAATTTTGAGATGGTCTTGTTATTGAAGTTGTCTTTAGGTCAGGTTTTACTGTAATTTCATCATCTCCTGTAAACTTATTTTTGTCTAAATACATATGTTATCTGTAAAAATATTTTTCTCAATATGTTCTGTAAACAGTTTTGGGTAATTTTACTCACTTTATATATGCAAAATTCATGTTGATATCAACGAACAATTTAACTTTACTTTAATTAATATATATACGCTACTACTTGCTTTTGCGTGTTATGTTTTATGTCAACCTCAAACAAGTTTGTTACAATGGTATGGCAATTAAATGAGTGTTACTATAGTAACCAAAACGCTATAAATACGTAACTGTATATATGTAAAGATTATCTCTCAGCAACCGTTTATACAAATGAAATTGTTGTAAGATATCCTTCATTAATTGTAATAATTTAATGTCTAGCAATGGTACTCATGCATGGACCAATCTCAGTTTAGATTTCAGTGTTGTTATATGTTACAAAAGGTAATCATTGTCGCTTACATACCCAACTTTCGTGTTACTGCGGCCCGATCAACTTTCTATTGAACTATAGAAGGAAAATATCTTTAAACCGCGATAAATCAAAATCTGTTTAAGGTATCTTTCGTGTGCAAACAAATGTTAGAGATCAAACCTTTTACTTTATGAAGGTGTAAATATTATGTTTCTGTGATTTCTACACCACTGTCCTTTTTTGAGGTTTTTAATATCCCCTTTTTTACATTGAATATAGAAGGGGCTAAAACAATATCTGAGTGAAACTATCGAACACTGACCGATCCTCATAACTGGAGCGTTTTGGGGTTTTATTATGCAATTTAGCAATATTGTTAGCTGCCAGACCCCAGTCGGTACTGTTTATTTACACGTATGTGCATAAATCGTCTAGCTTAAATATGAATATTATAACGATCTGGCTTACCCGAACAATAGTTTTTATAATCGCATATTTTATTCTTACTATCCGATCAGCACTTATAGGATAATACATCATCATCTTAATAACTAAACAGAATGTCCGAGATATATCAAACTGATGATGAATACTTATATTGGTCATACACTTCAGGCCATATTCGTCTCAAACACTCGGTACAAGACAATGGTACGTGAATAAACATCCAATAGAACCTTTGATTAGTAATAATTGAGCGCCGCTGTACGATTTCCAACCACTTCTTTAATTGACGTCATTTCAAGAAACGTCACCATGTACTGACAGTAAGCAATATTTGTCCCATATGGCAATATGAAAACGAAGTGACCATATGGAGTAAATATTGTTTCCTGCTTGCAAATAGTGACATCACATGTTGCGTTTTCTTGAAATGACGTCACTTACAGAAGAAATTGTAAATCCCACAGCAGCGCTCATATGTGAGTTTGTCTCAAACAATGCTGCGGTATATGTATAAATTATTCAGTCTTGCAAATTCTAGATTATTTATTGCCAGCGCAAACACAATTCCAGTCATTAGAATACACGTTATTTGATAAAACAGCTTTGTTGAGTTCCTGTTTAAATTGCTGCAGCCCTTGAAAAAACGTAAAATGTACTTGTAAAGTAAATCAAATTATTGTATTCTTAAACTTTTGACTACAACTATTGATCAGGGAACACAAATACATCTTGCATGTTCTTATTAATACAAATCATAATTGTATCACTTTGGGCAATGTCTCTTCAAACCTGAATACATTTATTAACCGGAGGTTCAATAGTCTATTACAGTCTGTCTGGTGTAATAAATAAACGTTATTCATATATTTTGCAGTTCTTTAACGCACATTGCTTCTTTGCTTCGTGACAATATGGTTCCGTTTTCAATCGTTTTTGTGTTATTTCTACGGAGGGACTCTTTTATGCAATAAGCAATTACTATTTCATAATCAAATATTATATACATATAAAGAGTATTATAAATCGTGGTGCTTCATTAACATTTTCAAATGTGTGTGGATAACGGTGTTATGTAGAATGGACTGAGGCCAAATGTGTAGTGCGGTGTTTCAGCAATGTCATGGTCAACATAGATTTATAAATTTTGGAGACATTCAAGTCCAGAGAGTTGGCTGTAAAGTCATATACGTATATGACACTATATTAGTTTTACATATCAACACCACAATAATTTTTAGAAATGCAATATTTTGTTTTAAAATATGGTATAATTGTAACACATGATCTTGATCACTGGGGATTATCACGATATATATCCCTTTCTATATTTCTTCTATAGTGTAATATTTATTTATTACTTGTTTAACGATTTAATAATATAGCATTTCTATTTGCATATCAGTGTTGTGTATACCAATCAAATCTTACGTTTACAACTAAACCAACTTCTCTTCAACCGAACAACGCTTGTAGTTTTGACGCGGATTGGTTAACCTTTTGATAAGGGGTATGTTACCTTACTGTATTTCGGTGAATGTACCGAAATCCATTTTAGTTCTGGAGTCGACTAATTGCGTTTTTAATGGCATTAAGTGAAGTATACAATACTATAGAATGGATATTCATATAAAAAGGGAGATATCTGAACAGAATAGCAACTTTCGATTAAAGCACGTTTTGATTATGTGCATTATTTCGTAATTAATGTGTCTATGAAACTAAATTGTCTATTACAGGGATAATTGGGGCTTCTGTTCTTATATCGAGGAAGGCACTCAGACATAGTCATAATAATTCATCACAATTTCTTCGTTCAAGATTTAAGTATTTTATCCAAATACGTAAAAAGGTGCGTCGTAAAATTATGTACTTTTAATGATTCATCGGTTCTATGTTCAAAACATGCCATCATGAATAGCGAAGTTATGAACTTCTCGATTTCATATTTCATAGTATGAAATGTTATGGCAGGACCGATCTTCCGTACAATTACGTGGATATACAGTAAAACATAAAAAAATACGACCACCTTTGGGACCCTTGAAAACTGGTCTTCTTATTGAGGTGGTCTTACTACTGGAGTTGATTTCAGAGCAAAACAGTGAAACATAACAAAATGGACTTGAAAATTGTGTTCTTAATTTCGAGTTGGTGTTATAATTGAGGTGGTCTTTACAAGATACAAGATAAAAATTTTATTTAAAGTCGGTTGTACATGAGAACAAACATTAGCTATGTACAGCTATTGACCGACATGGATAACAAGATATATTAAAATAACAAACATTAATAGTTTACCTGTGGACGATAAAAGATATGAATAATTCAGCGATTTCATAATGTAAACAAAGGTTTTCATAAAAAATATTTTAGACAAAAAAAAGAATAATCAAATATCATATAATAGAAGTATATATATGTGTGTGTTAGCACAGTTAAAAGTCACCAGATCAGTCTTTTGAATGATCAACAGATTCATTCAGCATGAATAAGAAACTAACAGCGAGATTAATATTATTAAACTTATAATCCAACAAACAGTATACAATACACAGACATGTGAAAACTAAGCAAAATTAAGAATACAATCAATATTAAAACAAGTGCATATAAAGCTAAGCAAAATATGATACATACCATAGCAGACTGGAAAAAGACCCTGACTATATGCTTGTTCAAACAAACAAAACAAAACAACAACAAACAATCAAACAGGCAGAAAATTGCAAATATAGCAGACTAATACAATGAAAGCAAGCACAGTGTAGTGCAAAGAACACAATAGGGTAGGCAGGTATACATTAAACATTTATAACATAACATAAATAAAGTTAACTAGAGGCGCAACAAGTACATTTACAGCTCTCTCGGCACCATGAGCTCACCACATTCTGGAATTGATTGTCATATGTTTGGTCTCGGAAGTGTTGCGGTAGGATGTTCCAGAGCCTGGCTGCTCCGAAACGGAAAGAGCTGACGCCGTAGCTAGTAGTACTCACCTTTGGTAATACAGCAGTATTTGTGTATCTGAAATAATAAATATTTTATTTTAATGTTAACAGATCATGTAGGTATACAGGTGTAGCTTTTTTAATATTCTAAATGCTTCTAGGGCTATAACACGGAGTTTCCGAACCTTCAAGGATGGTAACTAAGATCTTTCTTAAAATTCAGAGTAGGTAGATGTAAGATCGGAGCATATAAAACGAAGAGCACGTTCTTGAATTGTTTCTATTTTATTGGTGTTAACTTCACCGCAAAAATGCCAGGTAAGGGGACAATAATTAAAGTTTGACATGATAAATGAGTAATATATATTCAATTTTCCTAACCTACAAAGCTTATTACCAAGTCTTTTTAAAACAATTAGCTGTCTGGATGCTGTTTTACAAATCCTGGAGACATGGGCATTAAAGTTAAGCTTGAAATATATGGTGACACCTAGTAATTCAACTTCACCTTCACAGCTTATTTTAATATTATCCAGCGTAAAAGAGATGTTAGAATTATGAGACTTTTTACCAATAGCAATGGCTTGCAATTTGTATGGATTTACTTTCATTTTATTGTCTGAGAACCATCGAATCAGTGACAAGCTATCTGTTTCCAGATTTTTTACAACCGTTTCTAAGTTTTCATGAGAGTGAGATAAAGTATTATCATCAGCATAGTTGTAAAGGTTGTTGTCTTTGACAAAATGGAATATATCATGGATAAAAATGTTGAAAAGGACAGGGCCTATGATAGATCCCTGGGGCACACCCTTGTATAGAGTTTGAAAACTACTTTTAAAATTACTGAGCTTAACGCATTGTTGGCGATTGTTCAAATAGCTGCCAATGAGTTCAATGGCTTTTCAGTTACACCATAGCTTTCAAGCTTAAGAAGGAGCAGATCATGCGGTAAACAGTCAAATGCTTTTGACAGGTCCATAGGACTGCAGCTACATATTTATTATTGTCAAAGTCTTTTTTCCAGTCCTCTATTTATTTAAGAAGTGTAGACTGACACCCATACCCTGGTCCCCTGGTCTAAAAGCTGATAAAAATACATTAAAATGGGAATTGAAGAAATCTGAAATTTGAGCATTCATAGCCCTTTCAAAAAGTTTTGATACAACCGGCAAAATACTAACATGCCTATAATTGCCTATATCTAAATTACTGTTCTTTTAACATAATGGTGTGACTTGAGCCAAGTTTAATTGATCAGGAAAAACTGCTGATGTAAATGATTGGTTAACAAGTTTTGTTATTGGGCTAATTATTGTTAGCTTTGCCAGTTTTCTCAATTTAATTGAAATACCATCATGCCCAGTAGCTTGTTTAGAGTCTAGCTTATCAATTTGTTTACAAATGAAAGATTCATCAACTGGTTTAAAATCAAAATTGGACATTTCTTTCCTATTTCGTTTATTTTAAAAATACTAGGGTGGTTTTCATTCACTGGTAAGCTGTTATTTCCAATGTCCTTTGCTTCATTAACAAAACAATCATTAAATATATCACATACATCTTGCTGATTTGTAATGATCTTATCTTTTGCACATAAAAGTGTATCTTTGTATTTAGTACATGCCTTGTTTGTAAGAAAAGGTTTTACAGTTGGCCAGAATTTTTTAGATTGACCCCCCAACACATCTGTCAATAAAATATTTGTTTAAAGATTGTCTTGATATTTTTGTAACTAAGTTTCTCTGTTTCCTGAAATTTTCCCAATTCTGTTTGCATAATATTTATTTAGGAGCAATTTTTTGTATACACAGCTTGTTTGAAGACTTTATTCATAAACATTTTCTATTTAACAGGTGCATGTTTGTCAGCCAAAAACTTATCACTAAAATTGAAATAATTTGTGTTAATATCATCACAAGGTTCAAAATTATAAAATTCATCTTTAAGATCTCTATTAAAATCATCAGGGTTAAACTTTTTTAAACTTCTATATTGACAAAATCTTGGGTTTAAAAGAGGTAGTTCTTGTTTAAACTGGGCTCCAATAGAATAATGTACATCACTTAATCCACAGTTAAAATCACATGTACTTGTAATATAGGAACTATTATTGGTTGAAATAACATCTAAAAGTGTAGGTTTACCATTCTTTGTAAAACAAGTAGCTTTCTTTATCACCTTTTCTAGATCAAAGATATCACAGACACTTATAACAGTTTTACATTTCTCAGTTTCCAGCATATTAAAGTTCAAATCCTCTATGATCATTACATTGTCATATTTCATAAACATTTTATCTAGAGTAAAATTGTAATTATCCTGAAATATATCATTTGAGAGTGAAGGGGGTTTATATGCCCCACAAATAACATTACTTAAATTTATCTCTTTACTGATAGATTCAATGTCTGTGAAATCTAGATCTAATTTTATGTCTCCCGCAATGTCAGATCGCATGTATGCCATTATACCGCCTCCTTTTAATGTCCTATCGGCCCTCCACATGTGATAAATATCCACCATGAACTGTGAGTCAGGAAAAGAGTCATCAATTTTAGTTTCTGATATGAATAATTGGGTTTTACTGTACCTTAGTAAAAGTGACTGTGATAACACACCCCGAACAATATAAAGAGTGTTCGATATTTAGATGAAACCATGAAAATTCGCATTTTCATATGAAACGCAGACGATATCGTACATAGCAAAACATAAACTGTTTGATTGAAGGTAGCAGCACACAGACAGATATGTCAATCTTATAACACCTTGCAAAAATTAAGAGGCAGTGAAAACTATATTTATTTCCGTTGTTGTGACGAATTGACTGTTGATGGTAAAACTTGTATATTAAAGCAGACAAGACACAACAATATTTGTCAAAACGTGAATTACTCAGAAGGTCATTGTATACAACAAATGCTTATATTGTGATAACGGATTTAAATCAGGGACCGTGACCTTGTCCGATGAACGCATGTAACAGCGTCGGGAAACAACGTTGTTTGTGACGTCTTTTCAGCTAATGTTGACAGCAGAATTTGCCTGCATTCGGAATTTATTTGCTTTTTTCGGCGTAGCCGTACTAACATGGTTTTCCTACTTGCATATCAGTGCTGTGTAAACCAATCAAATCTTACTTTACCACTAAGGCAAATTCTCTTCAACCGAACAACGTTTGTAACCATGACGCGGATCGGTTAACAATTCGATAAATGATACGTTACTTTACCGATATCCACTGAATTTCGGGAAATTTACCGAAATCCTTTTTGGATCTGGAGTGACAAGCTATCGTAACATCTCGGCAATTGTTTATGTTAACAAATCTTAACCTTCTTTTTCAAGATATTTCTTGTTTCAATATAGCACATTCTACACGGCTAGATGAGTACGTAACCCCCGGTCAGTCGGCATGTATTACACTGTACATTCGTTACTAGTGTTTTAAACCATGGCCAGCCCAGCGCCAATAGCTGCTTCGGTGGTCGGCTGTTGCAAATTGTTGGTGATTTGCGTCAATTTTTACAAAGTACTCATAAAATCCAGTGCATATTAGTAAAGTATTTTGATTACAAAAAATACTGGACGAAGATTGTTTTACATCAATCCGGACTGAATCTACGGAAACGTGCTTTCACTCTTTTTGCTCTTAGAGACGGTCTGGAAACCGTTGTTTCTGGCAGACGACCTTGGATATCAGACAATTTATCTAAAGAATAAAACTTTCATTTCGCATATATTAGTTATTAAGTATTCTAACCGTTACAAAACTAAAGGGTTAACATGACACGCAATTAGATACTGACATAAGGTCGGCAAACCAGAGTATTGTGCTCGTTTGACAGCTCACAAGACAGCATTGTGTCTTATAATTATGTCGTTCATAGCCGTACTCATATGACATTTAAGATGGGAATTAATTGAAGATTTGTTAGATACAATGCTCCTTGCGAACTAGAATAATTACTTCAAATTGTATGACTTATGATCTATACATTTACGATTTATTATTTATAGGACAATTCAAGTTCTCGTATATTCCCCTTAATTATGTATTATTGTATTTAGATATTCTTACATGATATATGATACCGGAAAAGAAATATTTTCGATGGTCTAAATATGATATATGATTTCAAACTCGTCGTCAAGTTGTCCACGAAAAGTCGACATCGTATAGTGTGCGTTGTTTCGCCGACGGATGCATGTGTGCTCAACCCAACTGAACTACACCAGGTTACGTGCCGGTTATATCGCCTTAAGTCTTAACTTACCGTTACGAAATTACGACATTGCAGATATCGGCAACTGTATTTACATGTCAGTTATAGAGGAGCATGTTAAGAATGATGTATTGGTGTATCACCAAAATATGCCTTCGAATTTGTGTGAGTATATATATATAATTATGCTGAGTCAAAACAAGAAAGTGTGCATGGGATAATAATGACATAGTTCGATACCACGAGGCTTAACATGAACATATTGGTACCGACTGAAAGATGATTGGAAACTCTATATGGTGGTATATATTTTGTTTATCTGTATTGCATCCTGATGAGTATATTAAGGTGTTTACCCCATGGTATCGAAAATTGTCCATATTATTCCATGCTCATTTTTATACACAGCATAGTTCATTGAATCCGTTCCCCATCGAAATTACCGTCATATATTGTTGAGATATTCGTGGTTTAATTGAAATTAAATTGGATTAATTCTGCATTGAACTTTATCGAAATCTAATTTGCATATTTATTAGACAGTAGTCGTGCACTGAGATACAACGTAATCGAATCAATATGTATGTATAATTATCAGGGGTGATAATGTTCGTCATCAACAAGTGCGTACGACGCATCCCATCCCTTTGGACGACAAACACATCAATTCGGTATTTTGGCATATTTTTATTGTTAACGGATCGATTAGGAACTGATATGTGGTCCGCTTAACTGCATGTATCTCTAGTTTGTCATAAATGAGTGCACTTTTCAAAGCAGCCATACGTTTTCGAGGACAATCGCGCAAAATCCATAATGTTTAGGAGGTGGAATTGGGTGCTCTTCCACAACCAGCGTAGTAGGGACGACGTCCACATAAACCACGAAAACGCGGACGAATGCGCGCGCTTTTGTAATTTATTAGGTTGAGTATGAGTATGGCGGATGTTCGAAGCGGTGTTGGTGGTATTTGGAAACGATCATGTTGATGGGTATCAGTTATGTAGCGGTCTTGCCGCAAGCGTCATAATGCGTGATGTCCACTACGAGGCTACGTCGTCGTTAAGCCCTGTTGCCTGATAGCATTAGCCTATAATATCAAATGACATGAACAGAGATTCCAACAGTTCTAGCAACCAAACGCGTCGCTATAACATAACATATGCAAGTGGTACGCTAATGTACACTTTGTGGAATTCTTTGCATGTCGAATAAGCGAAATCTATATAAATTAAACTATTTCAAAGTCTTTTATTTACTTAGAAACTAGGCAGGAAATTGGAATTGATGAAATTCGGAAAATAATATCAGTGTATGCGCGTGGATATTTACTTTTACTATGCCGATTCGGTCTTATGACCATGCGCTAGTTGCAAGTGGATTTATCTAGCAGTTAACCAATCGTCCTAATCTATAATGGTCATTTACATACATTTATTTGTTTTAGAGTAGTTGTTGTAATATATATTTGTATGCATACTGTCAGTTACCTTTTTGTTAGGCTTTTTTGACGTGTTAATGTATGTGTTATGTCATTCAAAGGGCCAGTCAACAGATCATAATTGTAAATTGTGTTCCTCATCAGTGGCGTCGTCTGGAGAGATGGTGCCAAATGCGGCAAACGCTATTTTCGAGAAATCGCGTCGTTTTATTTACGTTCAAACGATGAAACTACACAAACCGTCATGTTGAACTTTTTAATCTCCATTTTATGTCATTCATTCAAAACTATCCATAATAAAGGGTGATCTCTTAATTGTGTTTTCGTTATAATAGTTTGGTAAGATCGCCGACAATTAAATAGTTTGGTGACACTTCTTAACAAAGTGATTTCCCTTACGTAGATCTTTATTTCCGGCATTGTGCTATTCAAATACTCGCGTATTTTCGACAGCGATGTTGAGCATTGAATTATTAACAATTGGAGACACATTCCATGATGTTAAGGTAAATGTCTGTTCTCATTTTACATTTTGACTTTACCGAGAGAAGGAGAAAAAGATACTTTCGATCTTTAAATCCGTTGTTACGAAAACCCCGGAAGTGACGTTTTTGTTGTGGCAACGAAAGTGACAATTGGCGGTTAACTTTAAAATATTTATCACTATGAGTCAATTAAGTCAGTTAAGCAATGCAAGCACTATTCCCTACAGTCGTTTTTGTAATCAAGATGATGAATTTGTAGAGGAACTGGATAAGGTTGACCGTTTGTCTTATTTTTTGCTTGATATTGAGGTTTCAGGTATAAGCATGTTTTTGTTTTTTAAGGTCTGCATCAACAGTTGGAACTTTAGGGTCTGGAAATGCAGATTAGTGTTCATCCAATTATCAAGCAATGGACATACACTGTAAGTTTGTTGACACCAGGTATTTAGGGGCGAGTGGTGGGTAGGTGTGGGAGGGGCCCCCTCCCGCCGATAATAAAACCTTTTTATTGTATGATCTTCAAGTCAGTTAATAAACGATCTATATTATACGTTCATGGACAGGCAATCCGGGATTAATGTAATAATAAATTTTAAACAGACTTTATAATCATGTCCATGCGTAACATGATAAAATAACATTTTCTAAATCGGTATTACATTGTAATTGTTCATGTTAATGATATCTTTACCAATGTAGCAACAGCACTGAATGAAGCCCGTTCAAAAATCTTACGTATGGACTGGCCAGACACATATTTAAGCAAAAAAGAATTTATATCATCACCTTTTACCTCTCCTGAGTACAACAACTCTGCAATGTACTCTTATAAACAACATATTTTTCGTGAAATGTACTTATAACAACGAATGTACCTTCCAAATGTACCTTAAATCGGGGCCAGTTCTCTATGAATGAAAATGGATCTTTGAAGTACGCAAACACGAACTGGCGAACGTAAAACTGGATATAATCGCAAAACACGTATTTCATTGTCAGTCGTAGACGCACGCGCGAACGCACAAGACGTGATGCATTTTCTTGCAAATCACTGAAATACTGTTGAAAAACTGGATAAAGTCTGAAACAATTAAAAGAAACAGTTGCAATGAACTTTTTATGAAGATGTCGATTAATTTGTAAATTCAACGAAAATAAAATCTTTCTAGACCAAGAAGGCTTTGTTGGTCGTGGCAGTGGTTACTTTTTAACGTCAGGGGAAGTAACTGCTACGAGGAAGTCGCTGGACTGGTTCTTTCAGAGCCGTTTTTTCAGTTTGTGACAAAATAGAAATGACAAAGACATAAACAACATTAAGTATATTTTTGATACAAACCTTTTGTACTGTTTTATCTTCCAGTGAGTTGATAAACGATCAATAGTTTACATTCTTAGACAGGAAATCCTGGAATAAAGTAATAATTTGCAACAGATTTCTAAATCATGTCCATGCTCCACATGATAAAACAAGATTTTTTAAATCGGTATTACATTGCGATTGTTCATATTAACGACATCTTAGCCGATGTAGCAACAACTTTAGATGAAGGCCGTTCAAATGTTTTACGTAACTGTAGACTTGCCAGACACATACATGTTTTTAAGCAATAAATAATTTATATCACCATCATGTATCTCTGCTGTGCACAACAACTCAGCAATGCACACTTACACACAAGACAATTTTCGTGACATGTACCTAATAACGAATTTACATTCAAAATGATAAATTTAATACTCAAATAACGGAACTCCATTATTTTAAATAGCTTAAGTTCTTGCCTGAAGTCGTGTCCAGTTCCCTGTAAATGAACATTGACCTCTGAATTACGCAAACACGAACTGGCGAAATCACGTTAAGCCGGACGTTTTCCCTGGTTTTCCAAGTTTATCCGGTTCAAAGGGGGTTCGGTTTGTTGGTCGGTAGCTTTACTATAAAGTCACGTGACAGATGACAACTAACTTTATTGTGAATTATTGTCAACATACTTTCGTGAGATTGAGATATTATTATATATCCACATGCTAAGTAAATACTCTGTCCCAACAGTACGTTACTCATATTCATAATAACCTGAACTGTTATTTGTATGTTCAAACCAAGTTCTTTAAATGCTGTGTAAACATATTTATGTTATGTCCGTATATCATTATATGATGTACCTTTGAACTTATATTTTGACATTTTTTAAAATATTTTATATAGATACATCTTTATATCATCTTATTACGTTATGTGCATCCTATATTATATTATATTTATATTATTGTGTGTACTAATCTTTAAACATAGCACAGATGTACTCAAATATCTTAATCTTCAAACATAGCATACTCTTCAAACATAACATAATCTTCAAACATAGCATAATCTGCAAACCATAATCTTCAAACATAGCAAAATCTTCAAACATAGCAAAATCTTCAAACACAGCACAGATATACACAAATGTCTCAATCTAAATCACTAACTAAATGTTATGTTGTTAAATCATGCAAAATGTGAAATCTCTAATATTCAAACAATATCTATAGTCAGTACATGTGTGGACTTACATAGAGAAACTAGAAAATAACTTTACATTGTATTATTTCATACGATATCCAACATATACGATATATTCATTGCACATCTTGGGTATGTTCATATAAACTAAGTTTCAAAATGCAATAAAATAACGCTTTACAAATAGTTCGCAGGTCTAAAACTGTGCGCTGTAAATGTACTGAGTATATTTACAATGAAATACATGTTATTCATTTTAAAATAACACAAACTGCAGTTAATGTAAGCCGTTATAACAAAATAGCATTACAATTGCTAAAATTGCACTGAAAAGATATACATGTATTATACATAAATTGTAACTGCAATTTATGTTTATCTATCTAATTATGAGTACTCACGTGTGTCTGTTGACTGTATGCAAAAATCAATCTGTTTGACCATTAGCACCAATGAAGTCACACAATTCAACGTCAACGGCAGCCTGCCAACGTCCAAGAACTGACAGCAGCGCTCCACCAGGAGTGGGCCAGAATCCCACGGTATCTGCTACGTAACTTGTGCGGTTCCATGGGGTGACGTCTTGCTGCTGTGGTTGCCAGTAGAGGTGACCACACGCGCTACTGGTTGTGTCAGTGAATTTGCTCTGACCAGTCAATTTAAATTCAAGATTTGAAGCATAACGTGACCATGAATTGCTGTCTAATTAATAATCAATTCTCTCAAAAGATCAAATTTTCTAATTTTGAATCACAGATAACAAAATAGTGTACAATGAGTTGGAATGAGGCGTTTCTTTTTCTCGTCAGTATATAAAAAGTCGATTCAAAATTACTTGTGAATACCGTTATTGTGCACACAATGGTTATTGGCCAATCTTTTCCAAAACAAGTTTTCATTAGCTGACCACCTTCAAATTTGTTAACAACCGTGCTCAAGTAAGTAAAAAACGGACTCTATACTTTTATACTACCAATGAGCGTCAGTATGTATCGGTTAAAGGTATGTCTAGATAATATTTACACCTCCATCAAATCTGCACACAGATAAACAATATCGTGTCAGAGTCAGATTATGTTGCATACCCGAATATTACTCAAATAATAACTTAAAATATGAGGATCAAATAAGATTTCGAAGGAAAAAAGATAATTGGCTCTTTTTCCACAAAACTACCTCAAAATCTTTTAGCTCGGCATTTTCCAATTTTCAAAAATTTAAATGGAAGAACTATATTTTGAAAAATAAGTTTACAGACAGGAAAGATGGGAAATAGGTAACAGCATACCGCCACCAACTAAATGTGATGTTAGTATGATTATGTAAAAGTGAACTCTCTAATATTCTAACAATATACAGTCGAACCTCGTTCATTCGAATTAACCAGGTCCGGAAATAATCCGAAATAATATATGGTTTCAAATAACTCATTTCCATTCGACGAATATAATAAGAAACATCGGGTCTTATATTTATCTAGGATAATACCAAGTTGTCGGATAGAAGGTTGTCGAATAAACGAGGTCCGACTGAATATTACAATGAAATACATGTTATCCATTTATAATTAACACAAACTGCAGTTACTGTAAGCAATTATAACAAAATAACATTACAATTGCTACAGTTGCACTAAAAACATATACATGTACGAGTATTATGCATAAATTGTAACTGGAGTTTATGTTTATCGATCAATATAATTATGTGTACTCACGTGTCTGTTGACTGTATGACAATATCAATCTGTCTGACCATAAGCACCAATGAAATCACATAATACACGTATTTACACAAATGTCCTAAACTTCTAAAAAGAATTCCTCTCCTCTGCCTCTGAAACTTTCTCTGTTTCTTCAACTGGCCATGCATGTAGGAGCAGTAGGTTCGATCCTCAAATTATCTGAGTATATGTATTTATATAAAGTGTAAGATCCACGTAGAACGACCATGTTAGTCCGCACAGTACAAATCTTACCCCAATATTCTCACACTTATTTACATAATATGTGACACGATTCATAGAATAACTGAGTTAATAGAATGGCGTGTACTGGTTTTATATGTAACATAGCATTTCACAGTTTATAGAATTCCGCTGTTCAGAGGCTTATGTGGCTCACAAGTTTATACCCTGAAAGTACAAAAAAAAAGATATTTGATAGAGGTATTTGCCAGCATTACATAATTTTATATAACATATAACTGTGACCTTGAACTTCGTGGAACCTACAACTGTGACCTTGGAACCTTTAAATGTGACATTGAACGTCATGGAACCTATAACTGTGACATTAAACTTCACGGTACCTCAAGTGATGACTCTTTTATTAAGGGCGTATGTAGTGCCACTTATAGGCCGTGCCGCATATATTTCGCGCACGAACTAAATGCGTCACGCATATAGTTCGTGGCGAGGCGAACTATATGCGGCGAAAAGGCATGGTCATGACGCATATAGCTATTTAATGTCTTGTCATATTGAAAGTCATCATCATTATTATCTGTTCTTTACATTTAAAGAATACATATTTTTCTCAATCTGCTATGTACCCATTAAAAAGAATATAACTGTGTGTCACCTGACATATATTCCCCACATCAGACAGTGGAAAAATCTTCTGGACCAGTTCGGGGTATTGGGTATTAATAAAATAACAGAAAAAAATATGCTGAAATGAAATAAATAATTTGGTTTAGTGTTGCTTGATTAAAATTCAACTAAGAGTTTCGAGCAGATAAACGCGAGCAACCATTAACATATTATTTGATCGCATCGCCACAGTCGTAGACGGTCGGGCCAGACTCTTCGGACTGGAATTTTAGTGCGATACCGACTGCGCTAGACGTGGATTCGTGTTAAATCCTTATTATTATCTTTAACAGATAACACCAATGTGCGTTAGCAATTAACATGCTTTTGCCACAATTAATACAAATTAATGTGTTTAAACTTATTATTTCTGTTTTTATTTAAAATCCACAATTTGGTCTTACATGTAGAACGCGAAACCCACTATAATGCATTTGTACATAAATGGGTCATTACTCATTCGACCGGCAGTGGTTGATGAACTTTGATAGATAAGTCAGTTTATCTCCTTTCGAAATTAACTTTTTTGGCGCAGTCGTACTAACATGGTTTTGCTATTTGCTTATCAGTGTTTTCTAAACCAATCAAATCTTACGTTAACCACCAAGGCAATTTCTCATCAACCGAAAAATGTTTGTAACCTTGAAGCAAACTGGTTAGAATTTCGTTTAGGCCAATATATTTAATTACTAAATCTACAAACATTAACTTGTTTATTGTCATGTATTTTTTCTTCCAAAACAACGTTATGAACACAATTATTGCGTAAATGGTGTACTGTTTGCCCAAAAAAGTATTGTTCACGATAGAGGCGTTATTCTTATTATTGTAAACATGACATTGTTGTTTGAAAACTAAATGAACATACTATTGTTTGCAACAACAACAACCTTTATTTCTCTCAAGTCATGCATTACATGAAACTATGAGGTTAATTCAACATTATTAGTTAAGAACGAGGCTAAAGAAATAAACCAGGGTATATAGAGATTAGTATGATTTTCGGTAATGTTGGCATTGTGACATGATAGGGAGTCAAGATATACATAAGTAAGAGCTACACTGACCCAAAATGAAAACATTACATCGATTTCAAAAGTATATATTTTGTTGATGGATGTATATTTTTTTCATTGAAGCTTCAATGCAATATCAATGTGTTTATGTAATTTACAATACCTATTTGTTTATGAACAATTAAGTGGAGAGGAGTCGAAATAAAAATTCCAGAAAAATGTAAATTATCACACAACATTTGGAGAAAAGAAAGTACTGACTGAGTGAGTTTATAAGAAGCATCAGTAACCAGTGTGTTCGCCATTTTTACTAATGCATTGGAGAATACGTCGTCTCATTGAATTTACGAAACGTTGTATGACCGCGTTTTGAATACGTTGCCATTCTAACACAAGTGCATTTCGGAGGTCATTTATTGTATCAATTTGATGCTCGGACCTTGCTCTCCGACCCAATTCATCCCATATGTTTTCTATTGGGTTCAAGTCTGGGGATACAGCGGGCCAATGCAAGACGTTAACATTATTTTGAGCAAGGAATTGTGTCGCTACCATTTATGTTGTTTTAATCAGATAAATCGCTATGTTACAAGTTTATTAACATGAATGTGCGAGTTCACGACTTATGCGATACGTAATGATGAACTATATTGGAACAGACTATACTGTGTCTATGACTAATCACACTACGGAGTTATTTGTATTCAGGCTCCTACGCAGTGATCTCTCCTTACAGGTCTCGGAGTTTCTGTAGTATAGCGTAATTGAAGGACCGGGAATTTTTTATACAGTTGTACAACAAATTTTAACCTTCAGATTGCAACAAATTTGCATACTTCAAGTTGCGCCGACCATCTTTTTTAAAGATATTTCTTGTTTGATAGTGTTATCTTATTCAAATACACATTTAAAAAAAAACATCTTTAAGAGAAGTGATCTTAATGCGGCGTCGAGGCACATGTCCGCCGCACAAAGCTAACGTGAACTTAATGCGGCACTCTTCGTCGCATGAACTTAAGGTTCATGTTAAGCGGATTTTGCATATTACAATTCACTGAATTTTTTAAGTAAAATACCAATGCAATATGGATTATTATATATCTAAATGTTCGTCTGAATGAGCAGATACAGATAGATTATTTGTTATTCACAAGTACTGTAATTTAAAAACAAAAATACTTAAAATGTTCAGACTTTTTAGAAAATATGTAACAAAATAACAACTTTTTTAATAATTTCAACAATTACTTTTTTATCAATAAAAGACTATTCTAGGTAATAGAGACAAAAGAAAGTCTAAAACACTTGGATTAACTCTTAAATACCAACAAAAAATTTGACATCAAATTTCTACTTTGTTGATAAAATCTAGAATAAATAAGTTCTCGTACCATCTTACTATGATAATGGATAATAATGATGGTATGATATTAAACTTAAAATGTTTTCGGATAACAAGTTGGATAATTTGTGGTGAAGGACCCTTTTTACCTGAAATGTCACATAATGTTGGCCTATACAGCTATGGTAGTGCATATATATTAAAAACCCAATTTATTCTTGTTACTCTTATCATTTATATTATGCAACTGATTTGAGTTAGAATGTATTGAATTCCCAGAAATGTGTGTTATTTGTAGCAATTGCAATGCCAATCGGCTTGACATGAACCTTTATGTGGTGTTCTTCGCCGCCTTTAGGTCGTGCGCCAACTATGTATGCGGCACGAACTATATGTGGCACTACAGGCGTATCCTACAATAACGCCATTTTTTCTAACGCAGAGTTTCCCTTTAAACTTTATTTATTTGATTAGTGTAAATGTATCTAACCAAAATATGTTAATAAAAAGTGGTCAATCATACAAATGTTTTATATTTTTGTAATTATTTTCAAAATTCTATTTGAATTTATAAAGTAAGCCATACCTGTCGAATTGGAGTACCAGCATCAATCATACCGACGGCCCTGGTGCGTTCTTCAGTGGTCATTCTCGCTATCTATTCTGTTTTTCGTGTTGGACATACAACGTGGATTGTATTGAAATGAAATTTACCACTTACTACACAGTGCACGTGATCTTCGTGACAAAAGTTGATAATCGTACTCGCCATAACGCGTGGTCAACCATGACGATATTAGGCATGTTCTTTGTGAACGTGTATAAAATTAGAATGCCAAATTTTAAGTCGACACACACTGACCCAAAATAAAAACTTTACACTTTATTTTTTTGAATATTTGTTTTGTTAGTATATATGTTGTTGTAAGTATTACACATGTTTATCACGATTTCATTGCGGATAACGATTACGCAATTGTTTAAAAATCGCCGGTATATTCACGCGTCCAAACAGGAAAAAGTTTTCCTTACTTTGCACGTGCGCAGCAACATTGGTTTCACTTACAGGTTTTACACTGACAAGTAATCATTTGCTGGCACTTTCCAGCATGACAATGCAACGCCTCACAAGGCGCATATAATAACTACACAATTCCTTGCTCAAAATAATGAGGCGACGTATTCTGCAATGCATTCGTTAAAATGGCGGTCACACTGGTTACTGATGCTTCTTATAAAATCACTCAGTCAGTACTTTCTTTTCTCCAAATGTTGTGTGATAATTTATCTTTTTCTGGAATTTTCATTTCGACCCCTCTCCACTTAATTGTTCATAAAAAAATATGCATTGTCTGATTTTTTCCAAGTAAATTACATAAACACATTGATATTGCATTGAAGCTTCAGTGCAAAAAAATATTAACCCCGAATATACATTTATCAACAAAATATATACTTTTGAAATGGATGTAAAGTTTTCATTTTGGGTCAGTGTATGAAACCTTTGTATTTTATTACATGGACGTTTAGAAAATGTGTTCAGTGTATGTACAAGAATATGACTATTCTTTGTAGGACTTCCATTTAAATTCCTAATATATAAACATGATGGCTTATGACTGCAACATTCTTTATACAGTAATCAAAAATCCAGGAAACTATGCATTGGAGGGTAGGATCTACTTGCTATTTTTATTTTATAGGTAGGGGGTATATTTTATCTTGGTTTTGGCAAAAATATATTTCAATTTTGGCTGTAGTAGTTTCTTGTTCTTAAGAAAAAATAAAACAATAAGACCAATCTGAACAATTTGTAAATTTAAATGTCAAATGTTTTCTGATTGTTTTAAGTCATGACTGAGATCTAACATTAACATCATGCACCCATTCTCGACAGCTCTCGGATATTTCCGTACCACTTCGTTACTCTACGGACATTCTCTAGTGTATGTCAGGCGGAGCATTATCTGGCAAAATTCAACATTTTGTGCGGTCAAACAATAGTTCTCGTAAAACGGATTTAAATTTCAATTACTTCGATAAATTCACATAAGAAATGGATTATCGTTGTCATTTCTAGTTAAAAACTCACATATTCCAGTATTCATATAGCTTAAATATGTGATTCTAATCCCGTTTCATTAGCACTCCAGCGTTCACGCCACCATATTGTTTACATGATATTAAAATGGTATTTCCGAAAGTAGTGCCTTACGAACACCCGAGGCACTGTACGTAGTTGGCCGAGATTTTCGGAATGATCATGCACCGTGATAAACATTCGTGGTATGCAACATGCGCTTTATTTCACACTCCACTATGCGCAGGTTGAAAATGGTGAATGTATTAACAGTCTAAACAGATAGGAATAAAATGATCACATACACTCACCCAAAGTTCTAACGCATTACTTTGGGTACTTTGGGTTTACTTGATTTCGAAAAGACGAACGAGAGGTTGGAAATTTATAGTTATTGTAGTAGACAAAACACACAATGAAATCATACAAATGACAAAACGAAGTGCTTGAATAAGGTCTTGCAAATAAAAGTGTTTAAAATTGTACAGAAAAAATAAGTAATAACTTCAATAAAATTTCAATTTCGTATGCTAAAAAACAAAGAAATGTGCTCTATGTAATTAATTACTGAACGTGTGCTAGGCACCAATAGTTTATGATTTTCTGCATATTTGTAGCATTACACGAGTCCCCTTAACTGGTGTAGAGACGAAGGGCTCGGACACTTCCGGTTCCACTTCCGGTCTTTTAAAATTTACAATTTAAATTTGGATTCCCGTGGAAATCTCGTGTAACAAACTCACATAAATAATGACGATGTAAGATACAATTAATTAGAAAAAGAAATCATATGAAAGACAGCCAAGTAAAAGCAGCAAGTCAAAAATATCGAAATTCGATCATTCGTTCCGCAAATTTGCGAAAGGTTTTTAAAACAATAAGGCTATATGATGATAAATCTGAATTTTCATAACATTTAGTACAGAATTAAGAAATTTATATCCAGTTAAAATATGATGCGTTAGAACTTTGGGTGAGTGTATATTAAAATTCTTATGTTGGTGGTTATAAATGGAATAAAATTCCATGGATTCGGTGTGTCCTAACATGGATTAAAACTCGATAGGTAGGACCCTAAAAATGGCTAATCAAGCCTTTCATCCTAGGTTTTTTCCTACAACAGCCTTTAGTTGTATCTGGTGTGTGAGGATCAGAAATACTGAACATATGTTACATGCTAAAATGTTGAATTGTTCTTATATTTTTTATATATAATTTGGAGTTGACAAGTTGAACCTGTACATAGATATTTGATTTGTACAATAACTTTGCATGTAATACAAAATCTGTATGGGGCGTTGCATGTAAACGATCAAATAATCTACCGACTGAATGTGCAGTTTTTATGTACATGTATTATCATTTTATATGCTTAATTTACTCATTTATTGTGTATGAAGTATTACAATTACTGTAGCGTTTATCAATGTTATGTTTATAAATTTTCAATCAGACTCAAGGTTTCTACTCCTAATTCTAATTAATTGTCACCATAGCAACGATGTTTTTGTAGTATTTTAGAAGATTTGTAGTCTTCTTGATTTATATTGTTAAGATAGGGACACTATACATTAATATGTTTTAGCTCATGTTAATCAGGAAGTGTAATGTGTTACATGTGAAAACAGGTTTTTGAATGAATAAGTGTTGTAACTCGCACCCCTATGCTACAAAAACATTTGTTTACCAAGAAAGGATGGAGATAGAACTCCCAAAGTTTGTTGGTATGTATTTAAGATATTCTACTTTGAAAATATGCAGAAAACTAAAAAAGTAAATTTTGCTCATTTGGCCCCATTTTCTCAGTCACAGTCACATATAATATATCTATCAATTGTATGTAGTCTTCAGCTGGTTGACTAACAGTATATCGAATGACTTACACTACAGCGACCATGTGACATAAATAAAAAATGAGTATAGATCAACATTTATATAAGAATGTCCCTCTGGATATCTACCGGTCAAAATAATTAGGCCTGTGAAGCCAGTCAGAAATGTACTCGATGACTGATCAGAAGCTAGAGCAACTGAGGAGAAGATGTTAATGAAGCAACAACATGGACACAACAAGAACATCAGACGACTTCTTTCCGTTCAATTGTTTGGGAGATCGCCATCGTAGCGCAATATTTCTGTTTCTTACTGTTTTATTCAGAGTAAATTATTACAACAATCATTGTACTTTGTGGCAGTGCACATGTGGTACTTAAAACAAGTTTACGACATGCTTGGGGTAAAATTTCTCCAGACCATCTTGTTTCATTAGTTCATTCGATTCCGTATCGGCTAAAAACTGTTATACACACTAAAGGTAGTCTATCGGGATACTTTATATAAAATGTCATCAAAATTTATTGAGTTGTACAAATTGAAAATTCGCTTTGCCTGATATTGTGATTAAATATTGAGATTATTTTATGGTGAGAAATAGTCCAATTTAAGTTATAGAGATATCTACCGTTTTACAAACTGTATTTATCGTCTTCTAGTACTGTTATTTGATAGTTTACAAAAAAATTACTATGGGAAAGTCATAATACATTACCGCTTATCAAATTGTATGCGAGAAATGCAACAACTTGTCTTTGAAATAAACTTTCATTTTAATATATTTTACTACGGTGGCATAGAGGTGACATTCGTGGATTCGTGTCCTTGACTTACTTACTTCCTCCCACGACTTAGATTTGTCGTGGCCAAGACATATAATGTTACACCAGAATTCGCAATTAAAATGGCAGACGACAGATTACTACGTCGTGGTCATGATATAACTAAGTCGTGGGATTTTTGACTCTCCAACATTTCTCAAGCATATTCTTAACCACGCTCTCATGTGCTTTATGTCGTCGTTAAAAATGTATACATGCATATGTTACTTACGACGGGAACCACATCGCAATACATAAGATCATATTAGTAAATTGTTCCTGAGACATCGCGCAGTGTTGTTTGAGATGAATATGACTCCATATTATAATACAAAACCACTTAATAAACCACTTAATAAACATGTTCGTGGAGGTGCGTTTTCTTCTTCAGCGATAGCCGATAGTGTAGTACTTTTAGACAGTTTAAAAAAGTTGTTTTATGACTAAGGTAATGTTGATACAAAAGGATTATCGATGTTCAGCAACTTAAAATTTAAATAAACAATAATAACATGAATATGTGGGTTAACAGTTATAATGGCATTGTTATGAATAAACATGTACTATAACAATATCGTTGTATTTCATGACGGCGTGCTCAGTACCGTTTGCCTTTCATTCCGGAAGGGGCGATAAAGTATTTATACAAATCAAATGTACATTTACAGTTTCAATTTTTAACGAAAGCTGGTGAAGTATTTATAATAAAAAGGTGACAACAGGTTGTTCATTATAAGAGACATAAGATCAACAAATTGAAAGACTAATATCCAACGTTGGATAAAGAAGTTGACTGTTTGTAACATTGTTTCCTACATTTTACAAGAAAAGCTTGCGCTGTTATATCGTCAAGGCATAACGAGTAGATTGGTTTTCAATAATTGGATGAAATCAGGCGAACATATTCTATAGAATATTTACCTGATATATTATAAAGCTATCGTCTGGGAATATAACGCAACTAAATGTGTGAGTGTGTAATAACTTAAGGACATGACATATTGTTACATAAATTGGTGCTGGTGTTGCAGGTTTTGATGTAAGATGTCTAGACATGAAACTATTTATGTCGCTATCTAGTAGTAATAAAGGTATTTGCATTAAGGCCATCCTTATAAACTTTTTGTAACTGTGTCTTTTCTCGCAATCTTTGGGGAAAAGTCGGTTGGTAGACTTAGTATGAGATTATTTGTGTATAAACCCGTAATATACGAAAACATGCACAAAACATCCGCATGAAAAGGCGAACATTTAAGTCCGGACCAATTTCGGTGTAACCGCCTGGTATAAAAAAACAAGTAATTATATATATGACCAACCGTTTTCTTCACAGGATGAAATGATTTGGCTGCAGAAATTTCATAAACAATTGCGTAATAATATAACTGCCATTTAGCCACATGCTAATTATTACGTCGGTGATTCTTTCCATGTTTCGTGCTGGTGAATACTTTCGAAGCCATAGTTTCACCTCTTTATTAGTGATATCATGTTTCTTATGTGATGCAAGATACTTCATGTTCTTGTGTGAACATGTAAGTTATATATACATTTATATATTTATCATTCGTGCTAGCTCAGTTGGAAGAGCGCTAGACTGAAACGCGGCAGATCCGGTTCACGGTTATGTTCTTCCGTGACATAGGCGGAGAAGTTGTCAATTGGTTGCGGATGTTCATGTTAACAGAGAAATTGTACGCATCATCGTCTGACACAACTAACATACTTTCCAATGGGAATATCTCATTACAGTATCAAGTTTCCATTAGGAAATTGCTTCTCTATACTGGAATAGTTTCTGAAGAGTTTGTTTCATTAACCTACTAAAGATATTGTAATGAGATATTCATTCCTTCTACATGAAAGGAAATTATGTTTATGTATTATACATTGTTATCAATCATCAAAGTTGTAAAATGAATTTAGAAGTATTGTTATATTTTCCATCAAAACTGAGCTATCGACCTGAACTGACTTCTTCCGATATTTCTTCCACCTGGTTTCGTCGCAAACGTTTTTGGTTCAACAATAAGCAATAAAAAAGACTATGCTGCATTGCCGACAGCAATTAAGGCAATCTTATTGGCAATGGTTTCCGATTCTCAATCAATAACAGTATTGCATTGAAACTTAATGGTAAGCTTCACTACTAAGAGGAGATGTGCATATATTTGGAATGTTCTGGTTGAATGGTTTTTCACATACTTATGGTCCTTTCCTCATTTACATATTTCGGGGAGCATCCATCGGATCTACCGATATTCTTGTAATTTGAAAGTATAATACTAATTTAGGCGGTTGAATGAAAAACACTTTAAATTATAACATGCCCTACTCTGTTTTTCAAGATATTCAAATATCCATCGTCACGTGATATTCGTGAAGCAGTGATTAATGCACCGCTATGCGAGACAAGCGCTACGAGAGCTTGCATTGCAAAATCAGATAAATTGATTCGTTCACAACGAATGACATTAGAAACTTCCTATGATTTCAAAGCACAGCTTGCAAGGCAGTATATTTTGCAAAAAACATGTGAACAAGTAACTTTGATGAATTGGATGTACAACGGATGTTTCTGACGTTCATTATCCTTTATTTATGACAAAACTATGTCATCAACATTGCTCATGCCTATGGAAATATTAATCTGGCACCAGTGATCAATTTAAATCAATTCAAGACCATGTTTTGGTTTTCCTTGGATGCATACACTATTGGCAAAAAGCACAGATTGCTGCTTTCAGCTTTGCACCTTGTCTATGTTTCGGTTAAGACAATGGATGTCATCTATTGCTTACTCTGTGCACCTTGTAACTAGACGAAACGCCAATTACCTCCTTGTACAGTTTGTCTTATTGTGAAAATAGGCTTTATTAGAAGTAATTGCGAAGCTTGACATCGTGTACTGGTTGTAATATATTTAATTGGATTATGTGAGACTGAAGTAATTTTGCTCATTCTGTAGACAACTGGTGTCTTTATTTATTGTAAAGAAGCCTATAAAAACTATTTCCTTTTAGTTCTATGGTTTCCATCTTTCATTGCCTCATTGCAACCATTCAGTGTCTTGTTTCATACGAATTAAACATTCAATTCAGCATTAACGTTCATTTTACCCTGTATTGAATTAAATGCTTAATTTAGATCGTCACAAAACATTTGTACTTGGGGTAATGAAAGACAATTAAACGGCAGTAACATCTTCCACCGTCCTTAATGCAAATTTGGAAGCAGCATCACCGGCGGCGTATTAATTATTGATGCGTAATTCATCGTAGGGATTTCTTGAATTATGTTCATATTGTCTGAGCAATAACACTCAATAACCCTATTTGAGACAAACGTTGCCCGGGTTTCTACATCAGATGGATAGAGCGATTAAGCTGTTACAGGGAACAACACATTCACAAGCCAGTGCCTCCCCACACAGACCTCCGGGAAAACAACAGTCAACAAAACATGAGGCACTGAGGAAGTGCTGGGATAGACATGTAAGGGATAGGGTGCACATAATGGGCAACACAGGGGAAAGGTTTAATGATTGGAATGCATCACATCACAGAACGAGTCAAGAAAGTCAGTAATAGGCCGCAAGCTCAGACTAGTTGTTATTTTACGACCGTTTTTTTGTCCATTCGGTTTTAACGGGTTTGCGCTGGCTACAAATTTGATGTTTGGAAGTGTTTATTACCAGCTTAAGTTAATTATTTTGTTATTTTGACTAACCATAAAGTTTATCCTTGAACTGCCGGGTATGACGATAGTTAGAAACCAAATAAATGTTGTCCATGTAACATTGGATGAGGGGCATGATTAATAGCTTCTTCTGTATGATAATAGTCTTAAACACTTTCTCTGCAGACAAATTAACTTGACAGAAGACTTCTTGATGGTCTGCGATATGTTCCCCAGATTAATTCCCATGATACTTTAAAGAAAAGACTGATAGAATGCCACGATCTCAAAATATGACATTTAAAGAGAAATATTATTTATATTTTGCGTTGATATGATGAACTTTAATAGGTACAGCGGCATCAAAATACGAATTTATTGTTAAATTGCACGTGGTGTTCACTGATACAGAATCGTCATTCAAAATAATCCCTCAGACCTTTAAGTCACGACGAACATAAACGCTGTGACATTTGTCATAACTATACATCATGTTTGATGTCGTTTAAATATGCACTATACTCGTACATGTATAAGGATGAAATGATATCGCTGCAGAAATTTCATAAACAATTGCGTAATAATATAACTGCCGTTTAGCCACATGCTAATTATTACGTCGGTGATTCTTTCCATGTTTCGTACTGGTGAATACTTTCGAAGCCATAGTTTCACCTCTTTACTAGTGATATCATGTTTCTTATGTGACGCAAGAGACTTCATGTTCTTGTGTGAATATGTCAGTTATATATACATTTATATATTTATCAATCGTGCTAGCTCAGTTGGTAGAGCGCTAGACTGAAACGCGGCAGATCCGGATTCGATTCACGGATTGGGCAGGGTTATGTTCTTCCGTGACATAGGCGGAGAAGTTGTCAATTGGTTGCGGGTGAGCACGTTAGCAGCATGGTTGTTAATAAATTCCAGGAGAACTAGTTAGATCATTTGGCCGCCATCTTTGACTGAAACTGTGTTCAAATACGGCGTAAACCCTACGAAACAAACAAACAAAATAAGATGTTTCCCTTTGATTATTTGTTTGTAACTGCTCAAATCCTGTATATGTTTTAAACATATCAATAATATATTGTGAGCACTGTATTATGTTGTTTCGTATTTGTTTGTTTCTTTATTTCTTCGTCAGTGCTCCAGTTAACAGAGACATTGTACGTATCATCGTCTGAGACACTTAACATACTTTCCAATGGGAATATCTCAATACAGTATCAAGTTTCCATTAGGAAATTGCTCCTCTATACTGGAATAGTTTGTGAAGATTTTTTTCATTAACCTACTAAAAATATTGTAATGAGGTATTCATTCCTTCTACAGGAAAGGAAATTATGTTTTGTATTATACATTGTTATGAATCATCAAAGTTGTAAAATGTATCGAGAAGTATTGTCATAAATCCCATCAAAACTGAGCTATCGACCTGAACTGACTTCTTCCGATATTTCTTCCATCTGGTTTCGGAACAAACGTTTTTGGTTCAACAAAAAGCAATAAAAAAGACTATACTGCATTCTCGACAGCAATTAAGGCAATCTTATTGGCAATGGTTTCCGATTCTCAATCAATAACAGTATTGCATTGAAACTTAATGGTAAGCTTCTACTAAAAGGAGATGTGCATATATTCGGAATGTTCTGGTTGAATGGTTTTTCACATACTTATGGTCCTTTCCTCATTTACATATTTCGGGGATCTACCGATATTCTTGTAATTTAAATGTATAATACCTATTTGGGCGTTTGAATGAAAAACACTTAAAATTATAACATGCCCTACTCTGTTTTTAAGATATTCAAATATCCATCGTCACGTGATATTCGTGAAGCAGTGATTAATGCACCGCTATGCGAGACAAGTGCTACGAGAGACTTGCATTGCAAAGTCAGATAAATTGATTCGTTCACACCGAATGACATAAGAAACTTCCTATGATTTCAAAGGACAGCTTGCAAGGCAGTATATTTTGCAAAAACATGTGAACAAGTAACTTTGATGAATTGGATGTACAACGGATGTTTCTGACGTTCATTATCCTTTATTTATGACAAAACTATGTCATCAACATTGCTCTTGCCTATGGAAATATTAATCTGGCACCAGTGATCCATTTAAATCAATTCAAGACCATGTTTTGGTTTTCCTTGGGTGCATACACTATTGACAAAAAGCACAGATTGCTCCATTCAGCTTTGAACCTTGTCTATGTTTCTGTTAAGACAATGGATGTCATCTAGTGCTTACTCTGTGCACCTTGTAACCAGACGAAACGCCATCAATACTCTAGTTACCTCCTTGTACAGTTTTTCTTATTGTGAAAATAGGCTTTATTAGAAGTAATTGCGAAGTTTGACATCGTGTACTGGTTGTAATCTATTTAATTGGAGTATGTAAGATTGAAGTACTTTCGGTCATTCTGTAGACAACTTGTGTCTTTATTTATTGTAGAGAAGCCTATAAAAACTATTTCCTTTTAGTTCAATGGTTTCCATCTTACATTGCCTCATTGCAACCATTCAGTGTCTTGTTTCATACGCATTAAACATTCAATTCAGTATTAACGTTCATTTTACCCTGTATTGAATTAAATGCTCAATTTAGATCATCACAAAACACTCGTACTTGGGGTAATGAAAGACAATTAAACGGCTGTAACATCTTCCACCGTCCTTGGTGCAAATTTGGAAGCAGCATCAACGGCGGCGTATTAATTATTGATGCGTAATTCATCGGAGGGATTTCGTGAATTATGTTCATATTTTCTGAGCAATAACACTCAATAACCCTATTAGAGGCAAACGTTGCCCGGTTTTCTACATCAGATGGATAGAGCGATTAAGCTGTTACAGGGAACAAACACATTCGCAAGCCATTACCTCCCGACACAGACCCCCGAAAAACAACAGTCAACAAAACATAAGGCACTGAGAAAGTGCTGGGATAGACATGTAAGGGATGGGGTGCAAATAATGGGCAACACAGGGGAAAGGTTTAATGATTGGAATACATCACATCACAGAACGAGTCAAGAAAGTCAGTAATAGGCCGCAAGCTGAGACTAATTGTTATTTTACGACCGTTTTTTTGTCCATTCGGTTTTAACGGGTTTGCGCTGGCTACAAATTTGATGTTTGGAAGTGTTTATTACCAGCTTAAGTTAATTATTTTGTTACTTTGGGAAACCATAAAGTTTATCCTTGAACTGCCGGGTAAGACGATAGTTACAAACAAAATAAGTGTTGTCCATGTAACATTGGATGAGGGGCATGATAAATAAACATTTATTGACAAATAAATAGTTTTATGTAAGTCCCGTTGGGACAGGGTTTTACAATTTAGTCCGTCCCAGAACGGGACAGGTTTTTATCATTTTAGTCCGTCCCACAACGGGACGGGGTTTTAGCATCCACTAACACAAATCACAATTTGCTGTTCTCACGTTTTATGTAATTGCGCAGAAAAATCCGTCTTTTATCATTGGTATATTTGTTTATTTCTACGCTTTGGTGAGCTGAGAAGAACTAACTTTAGTTTGTATACTGTATTGCCATCATAAAGAAGCGAAGATTGTGGTTTAACACTCGTCTAAAGGTGTATTTGGGACGGTAAACTGTTTTACTATTCGTACTCCATCGATTCGTACTCAGGGCTTTCGGACCGGTGATATTGTGTTGCGTATTTCAGAATGTCTGTGTTATTTGTTGGTGACTCCAACGTTGTCAGGTTTAAACGTTACCTTGACAGGATTAACATGAGCAACCCGTTTATGTTAAACAGCGTGATTCCTGTACATTTACACGGAATTAGTGGTGGTTGTATAACCAATTCGAGGCATTTGACCACGTTTGGTGAGGAGATTAATAGCAAAAAGCCCACATGTGTAGTGCTTTTAATAGGTGGAAATGATATGGACTCAATGCAAGCAGATGAGTCTCATGCAGAATTAATTGCTCTGAGATTGGTGTCGGTTGCGACATTGTGGTTGTCAAAGTACAATCTACAGAAATTGTTTATATGCCAGTTGACCCCGAGACAACGCACTCGTCATGTACCTGTTGATAATTATAATGAACTTATTATGGTTGCAAACAGGGCGATTAAGAGAGAGCTAAGCGATATTAAGTCTGTTGACTACTGGAACTTAAAAGGATTGAAACAGTCTAACATTAGTACTGTAACCTATGATGGTGTACATTTCAGTGATCATGGATTTGCAAAATTGCTCAGGAATGTTAGGGGCATAGTGTTAAAATTTATTTGAAATATGGCATCAAATATGTAACGAAGTGTTGACTTATTGACTATATTATATTATGATAGTGAATTGTTGTCAAATTGGCATTCACATGAATGAATAAGATTTAATTGATATCAAAATATGTGATATTATTGAAAATAATTGTTAACATCATGTTATACATGCTGTTATTTACTTATGAAGTGTTTACTAATGCACATATTTCACTGATTGTAGGTAATTGCCATCGTGTATGAGTGTTTATAATATCACTGACGATTATTGTTGGTTGTTGATCATATTGTGAGAGTTATCAGATAAAGGTATAAGAAGTTTATTTATATTTACGCATTATATTGTCTCATCTGCATGCAATGATGTTCATTGCTTTTTACGCAGTTGAATTTTCAATATATGTTTTGAATAACCATTTCTGATGACATATTGTCAATAGCTGTAATGGTATACAGATAAAACATTTATACTATAACAATTAGTTATAAAACATCTATGGTTTACAAGGGAATGTATTTAATGAAACATACAATTATTGAGTGACATATTGTCTGATAAGTGGTCATATTGGCTACAGCTCAATTGTTTGTTTGGCTGGACATTTTCAGTATTGTGTAAGCTTATGATAGTGATACTATGCATAGTCAGATTGGCTCCAGTGCAAATTAATTTACGGTTTGGTTACCCATACATTTGCAACATATTGTTGTGCATAATTGATGGACATATTGTCCGAAATGTTTAAGGCAATGATAGCGAGACATATTGTCTTATCCGTGGTCCAATTGACTGCAGCGCAATCTAAGCAAATTATTATGGTTGGGTAACCAGTACAAGCACTACATATTGTTGTGCATAAATGCTGGACATATTGTCCGAAATGTTTAAGGCAATGATTGCGAGACATATTGTCTTATACGTGGTCCTATTGACTACAGCGCAATCTACGCAAAATGTTACGGTTGGGTAACCAGTACAAGCACTACATATTGTTGTGCACGAAATTGGCATGGACATATAGTCCTAATGGTTTAAGCCAATGATGGTGGGACATATTGTCCTATGTGTGGTTCAATTGACTACAACATTATTAAAGGCAAAGTGTTATATTTATTGTGAAGTTACCTGTACAAGTATATGATAATGTACAGTAATACATTTGGGCATACAACTTTGGCTGGACCTATTGTCTGTGAATTAGTTTAATTGATTATTACACAAAGTCAATAATGGCTAAACTTTGTTGGTTGATAACACACTGATGCCTAATATTATACAATGAACTGTCTAATATTATACAATGAACTTTCAATGGATTAAGTCACCAATAAGTAAGTTGGTTAGTTGATTTAATTATTTAATTGTATTGTGTTTTAGTTATGCCTCCTAGAAAAAGACAAAGGACAACTGGTCCACCTTCTTCAACTGCGTCAGCTGCTAACATATCAGAGGCAGATATTGCGGCCATAATAGCCAGGGTTGTACCTGCAGTAACTCAGGGTGTACTGCAGGTATTGGTAGAGAAAAATGTTATACCGCCTGTAGGAGAACAAACCATGTCTAATTCAACAGGTCAGAGTGAAGTTCAGCCGTCAACTTCTACAACAGTTGTTAATGAACAGCAACCCTCGTCTGGTACTGCTTTACTTTGTTCTCGTCCATTATTTTTGGGCATTGACGATAAATTAAAGTCAAAAATTGTTTCAGATCAATTCATTGAGCTTGAACTCTTAGTGTATAAGGGAGAGTGCCACTACCAAATGGCAGACAATGGAAGTGGTGACATTTCTTTTAAACAAGTGACCAAGTCTTCTGCCACAATAAGAACAATTGACCAATGGTTTAGGGCTTTCCATATTTTTATTAGTATTTATACAGATAGGCACCCTACAGCTGCACCGGCTCTTATGAAGTATTGTGATACGGTGCAGAAGTTGGCCAAACAATCTGGAGACTATCCAGCTATTTTTTATGATAGACAATTTAGAATGTTAAAGGCAGCAAGGTCTGCCAATTTTTCGTATGCTGATGTTGATGCGGAGCTATACACACAGGCTCTGGCTATGGGGCTTAGCAAAAGCAAGCCAAAACAGTCCTTTCTTGGGCCCATTAAACAACAACAAAAGAAATTCTGCTATGACTTTAACAATGGGTCATGTGTCAGAAACAATTGCAATTACCCACATAAATGCCAAAAATGTAGTGGCTCACATGGACGCCACGAATGTTCAAAAAAGCAACAGGGTTTTGCACAGTCTGGCTCCAAGAACAAAAAGTAATGATGCCGAGACTGCGTGTGTGGCTTCCCCATCTACATCAGCAATTGTTACGCCTATTATTGTTGACAAATTAGCATTATGGTTGCAGGGTTATGAGGTTGAATTAAAATCTTTCTTACTCAAAGGCTTCAAAACAGGTTTTAAAATACCATTTCAAGGTATTAAAGCCAGTAAAGTATGTAGAAATTTAAAATCAGCTTTAGACAATTTAGACATAGTAAAGCAAAAAATGCAGGTTGAGCTGCTTCATGGCAGGGTTGCTGGCCCATTTAATGATCGTCCTTTTCAAGATTTTATTGTTTCACCTTTGGGTTTAGTGCCAAAGCATAACCCAGGAGAATTTAGAATAATTCACCACTTGTCATTTCCGGAAGGGTCATCTGTCAATGATGGCATTCCTCAGCATATGTGTTCTGTACAGTATCAAAATATTGATGATGCTGTAAAATTGGTCAAAAGTATGGGAAAGGGGGCATTGATGTCAAAAGTAGACATTGAAAATGCATTTAAAATCATTCCTATTGAACCAGAGAGTCAGAAATTGCTTGGGTTCTGTCTTGATGGTTGTTACTACTATGATAAAACATTGCCAATGGGTCTTAGTTATTCATGCAGTTTGTTTGAAAGCTTCAGTAAAGCACTTCATTGGGTAGCAGAGAAAAAGTTGGGAATCCCAGGCTGTGCACACATTTTAGATGATTTCTTGTTTGTTTCTGGTACATGTCAAGAACATGCAGCAGGTTGTTTGAGTTCTTTCCAAAAGTTTGCTGAATCTATTGGTTTACCTCTTAAACAATCTAAAACCATTTTACCATGTACAACCCTTTGTTTTGTTGGTATAGAACTAGATTCAATAGCTATGGAAAAGAGATTACCTTTAGATAAGTTAAAAAAGATACGTGTGGCCTTGCAGAATTTTAAATCCAGGAAAAAGGTCAGTCTTCAGGAATTGCAATCTCTCATTGGTTTACTGTCATATGCTTGTTCTGTGGTCGTTCAGGGAAGAACATTTCTTCGTCGACTTATAGATCTGACGTTAGGACTTAAAAAGCCTCACCACAAAAAACGTCTTAACAACGACGCACGTGAGGACTTGAAAGCTTGGTCTAATTTTGTTGAATGCTTTAATGGCAAATCAATGTTTCTGTCTGATAAATGGGTCAGTTCAACAGTTCTGTGCTTATATACAGATGCTTCAAATGTAGGTTTTGGTGGTTATTTAGGTAATCATTGGTTTGCAGATAAGTGGCCAGTTGCCTGGGAAAAATTTCATATAACTTTCAAGGAATTGTTCCCTATTGTATTAGCAGTGGAGTTTTGGGCTGAAAAAATGAAAAATCAATGTATCAATTTTTTTTTCTGATAATGAAGCAGTTGTTTTTATTGTAAACAAACAAACGTCTAAGGACTCAAATATCATGTGTCTTGTCAGAAGGTTGGTAATGTCATGCCTTAAGTACAATATTTTGTTCAAAGCTACACATTTGCCAGGTGCCACGAATATTTTAGCAGATAAAATTTCTCGGCTTCAGATAGACGAATTCCTGCTGTTGTGTCAAAACCAACCCCTAATTCGCCAGCCAGTGGGTCAAAACAGGTTCAACATCTCCATGACTTAGTGTCACATTTGGTGCATAATTCATTAGCTGAATCCACACATGCTGTATATCAAAGAGCTTTGGTTTGTTATAAGGCTTTTTTATGTGATACATTTTCACCTCATTATAATATGTCGATTGACCAGCACCATGTTTTGTTGTTCATTGCTTACTGTTTTCATAAGCAACTGGCAGCAGCTACAGTATCTACATATATTTCAGCTCTGTCGAATTTGCTTAAGACGAAAGAATTGCCTGATGTAACACAATTATTTATTGTAAAAAAGGCTGTGCAAGGTTATCACAAACTAATTCCTAGAACAGATAGCAGATTACCAATAACATATGCAATTTTAAGGGATTTGGTAGGCTCACTTGACAAAGTATGTAGTTCAAGTTATTTGAGAGTAATGTATAAATCTATGTACCTCCTTGCTTTTCATGGGTTTTTAAGAGTGGGTGAATTTACATCACAAACAAAGCAAACTTATGTTTTGGGAGTTAAGCATATACAATTCAACGGCAGTAAAAATGATGTAGATAGTGTTGACATTACATTAACAAATTACAAACACAGCCGTGGAAAAACGCATACATTAAATATTGCATGTTGTCACCATGTTCATCATATGTGTCCGGTACATGCCTTGCATGCTTATTTCTTGTGGCGTAAGCCTTCATCGGGTCCAATATTCTCTTATATGGATAATGGTCAAGTATCAAGAGCAGCATTTTGTTCTCAGTTGGGCTTATCATTGTCATGGGCTGGATATAGTACTGATGTGTATAAAGGTCATAGTTTCCGCATTGGTGCCGCATCGGAAGCTGCATTTTCTGGGGTACCAGAAGAAAAAATACGGGTCATGGGCAGGTGGTCATCCAATGCTTACAAAAAATATATTCGCATACCAATGGCTTATTAGTGACTGATGTGGTTCAAATTGTGTTGCTGTTGCTTGGTGATGGGATATAGGGTCTCTTACCATTACAGCAACTTCATAACTTTGAATTACAAAATGTGGATAACTGTTAGAGTATGTCATGGGTTGAAAATACATTTTTGTTTATTTTGACAGTAATTATCATATTGATACTACTAGATATTGATTACTTAGTATTTTTGAAGCAAGTTGGGATATTGGGTCTCACTAGCTTATTGATATTGTTTGAAATGTAACAGGTATAGATGTAAATATATTAGTTATAGGCACTGGTTTATTGTGACTGATGTCTACCAGTGTTATGTTATGAAAGTTGACAGGGTATTGATAATATATTATGGATATTGTTAATCATGCACTACTGTATGCTTTTTAGGTGAACTATAATACCATTCAAGGATCTACTTAAGTTCTGTTAAAACTGCTTGTGGAAATGTAACAATTGGTAGGATAGTATAGTTAAACCCCATTTTGTATTGTTAATTGAAATACTATTTTAAATGTTTTTATGTATAAAGTTGCTATTTTGTTTATATTACTATAATACTATCATTTTCATTATTGATGCTACTGTATAACATTATTGTGAGTTTTTGCAAATGTTCATCACTTTATTAGGATGGGGTTATTGCAAATACCTTGAAACTAGTCTCAACTAGTTTCAAGATGTTTGCAATAGGTGGCATATAAATGGAACCCCACCTTTGATGATACATGTATTATTGTATATATATGTGTTTAGTTAATCATTTGTTATTACATAATGTTTTATGTGATATTCGTCATTTATAAATTAAATGACAGATTTCAATCATACCCATGTGTTTGTTATTACTTGTATCATCAAACAGAGTTATAAAGTGATTACCAGGGAGCTTACATAAATAAACATTTATTGACAAATAAATAGTTTTATGTAAGTCCCGTTGGGACAGGGTTTTACAATTTAGTCCGTCCCAGAACGGGACAGGTTTTTATCATTTTAGTCCGTCCCACAACGGGACGGGGTTTTAGCATCCACTAACACAAATCACAATTTGCTGTTCTCACGTTTTATGTAATTGCGCAGAAAAATCCGTCTTTTATCCCACCCTCCCTTCCCTGGTGCACTAATTTTTCAAATTAGCCAATGTGGGGACGGCATATAAATGGAACCCCACCTTTGATGATACATGTATTATTGTATATATATGTGTTTAGTTAATCATTTGTTATTACATAATGTTTTATGTGATATTCGTCATTTATAAATTAAATGACAGATTTCAATCATACCCATGTGTTTGTTATTACTTGTATCATCAAACAGAGTTATAAAGTGATTACCAGGGAGCTTACATAAATAGCTTATTCTGTGTGATAACAGTCTTAAACACTTTCTCTGCAGATATTTTAACTTGATAGAAGCCTTCTTGATGGTCAGCGATATGTTCCTTAGATGAATTCCAACGATACTTTAAAGCAAATGCCACGACCTTAAAATATGACATTTAAAGAGAAATATTATTTATATTTTGCGTTAATATGATAATCTATGATAGGTACAGCGGCATCAAAATACGAATTTATTGTCAAATTGCACTTGGTGTTCACTGATACTGACTTGTCATTCAAAATAATCCCTCAGACCTTTAAGTCACGACGAACATCAACGCTGTGACATTTGCCATAACTATACATCTTGTTTGATGTCGTTTAAATATGTACTATATATAGATATTTGCGTATGCACTAAAATAACTTTCAGGAACCCATTTAATAACATCATCATGGAGAATTCGCTTTGTATTACCCATCTGCGGAACATTTTGTAATTAAGTATTTTGTCAAATTTATACGCAATTATACGCCCGGCTTGCTCATATGATAGAGCGTTAGACTGCCATCCGGCAGATCCGGGATCGAAGTTGCTTGCGAAAGAGCAAGTTACTACTGGTTGATAATGAATTCCATGGAAACTGATTAGGTCAACTGACCACCGTACATGCAAGATTCCTGTTTGATATTTCAATAACATGCATGGTAACTACATTAATTGCCAAACATTAAGGATACTATATTATCATTTCTGTTGGTGTTGATTGTCATATAAGTAATATATCAACGTTTTACGCAACACTTGCTATAAACATACCTCTTCACAATGCTTTATTGTCTGATCAATTGCGTACATACATTATTTCAGGTCAATAAAGATTCGATTACCTTATATGAGCGCTGCTATGGGATTTCAATAAAACACAAAATGCGATGTCAGTATATGCAAGCAGGAAACAATATTTACTCCATATGGTCACTTCGTTTTCATATTAGCATAGGTGGCGAATAGTGCTTACTGTCAGTACATGGTGCGTCTTCTGAAAATGGCGTCACTTAAAGAAGAGGTTGGAACTCGTACAGCGGCGCTCAAAATTGTTCATTTTTGAATTCAAGAAGGCAGCAAGATCGTGTGGAAATGTAATATTTGTAGGACATTTTGAAGTCAAACAATACCAATTTGAATTCCATTATTGTATCAGAATAGTTTTTGGTCCATCAAATAGTGTATGGTTCTTTGGAATAAACATTAGGTTTTCACTTTAGGCTTAAACTTTCAGTGTGAAATATAATTCTCTATAACATGTTTGATTATGGTATACATGTATAAATAGCTCATACTTTGAGTTGAACAGGTATACATGTATTTTCAACGCGATAGAATACTATCACCAGAGGCACAACAACCGAGTGTGATTGATGATATTACACCGAAAGCTGACAATGTTATATGTTTTTAAACAATAACTGCTTCTACAACGAATAACATAAAAAAGTAATAAGAATGCAATCGACTATAAATGTAAGTTTTTCATAATACGCCCTTTGTCAGCAATAAGGAACATCTTCTGTCTCAGATGCTTCTCAGAACCATACACTGCCTATAACTTACCGTCGATGATGTTTCTCAGAACCATACACTGCCTGTAACTTACCGTCGATGTTGTTTCTCCTTAAACTTAATGTCAAAATATTACATAATAGAAACAATGAGATGTATTTGGAACTACTTGTTGTTCATACATTTTCAACTTTTATGTCATTGTTCTGTTGATTTATTACTGATTTGTGATAAAAAATAACTGATTCTGAAATAATGCAAGCTTTTTTTACTTTCTAAAGCACCACATGTGCAGTATATCTCTTCTGTTATAGCGACCAGGCTAATTCGGACACGAGACTGTCAGGCTTTGGGTCGTATGTTCGAGTTCCAAGTTAGGCGCTTCGTTTTTCATTACTAAGCATGACCTTTGCTACATATTTCGAGTGTTCTTGCAATTTTGAACACCTTCAAAGACCTGTTTGCTGAAGAATTATTTTGACTGTATAGGTTTATATACAAAATCTGTTTGTAACATTTTGTTCTAAATAAAAGTATGTTCTTTCATTTTGTCTTGATTTATATCATTATTTTATGCAATTATTACGCAAAATCATTAAAAATAAAAATGATTTACAAATTTCAGCTTGTGTTATTAAGAAACACCTGAACACCACTTTGGTTTCTTTTTCTCTACACGGATTCCATTCATGGTCTCTTCAGATATAACACTATTTATATAGTAAAATGCTAAAAAAACATTCTGGCGACATTAATACCTTGCATCAAATTTCACTTAGTAAAATGTATAGTTTGGGAAAACTCTAAATAAGTTCTGAATAACATGATCATTCGCGTTATATTTTCTATATATCATTTGAAATGAGAAACAAAACATTTTATATGAATTAATATACTCTCATGCAGCTTAGTACTCCATGTATCCAATGTCTAACTATACTTACATTATTTTATAGATACTGTTGTTGTTGTTTTTTGTTGTTTTTTGTTGTTGTTTTTTGTCTTTTTTTTCACTACAATGTTTATACTTATATAGGTTCATTAGATCTTATTATTATATGTAAAATTAACGCTATTTAGATAGTATCACATTTTGTACAAAAACTGTTAAAACTATGTACATATATTATGATAGTATTAATGTGGCCATTGACCACATATATTGTAATTGTTCAACTGTTAATTGTGTATACTCATAGACTATCAAGTCTAATATATTGAGAAATAAACACTAAACACTAAACACTGTCAATGTGTTGCATATGTTTATCTGTGTTTTTCGGCGCAGCCGTACTAACATGGTTTTGCTATTTGCATATCAGTGTTGTGTAGACCAATCATATCTTACGTTAACCACCAATGCAATTTCTCTTCAACCGAACAACGTTTGTAACATTGACGCGGATTGGTTAACTTTTCGATAAGGGGTACGTTATCTTACCGAAATCGGTGAATTTACCGAAATCCATTTTGGATATGGAGTGACCAGCAATCGTAATATATCCGCATTAACAAATCTTAACCTTCCAATTGCGCCGATCATCGTGTTTCGATATATTTCTTGTTATTCCTTACTTTAGTAATACATTGTCAAACTTAACATTAAACGACTATTACAGTAAGGCAATTATGTGTAATTTAAACATGTATTCATGATTTGCTTAATGACATATTTTATAGTTGTCAAGTGAATTGTTTTACATGATGTAAATAGCACTTTGCAGATATGTCCTTTATATGTATCAACTGACTTGTTACTTCAATTCAGACCTTAGAGTGTGTACGATATTATGTTATACCGAATTATGATTCAGAAGTTGTATACATTTCAAGAGGTATAAATGAAGAATAAAGCTGAATAATTGTCAATTAAAACCTTCAAAATGTGTCTGCAAGCGATACAGTAAATATCCTTTCCATTGCGCCAAACAAACGAATACAGTTTAAGTGGGAAAGAATCAGATTTATCTTAAAGGCAAAATAGACTAAATAGCCAAAGTCACTTAAACAGGTTAAAAGAGCTTATCAGCCAGGTTGTACTTCAGGAAATATCCATTACGTAATGACAAAGCAATTTGAAATCAAATATGTGGTTTTAATTGATTGACATCAATATCTCTATTCATTTGAATCATATGTCATATTCAAACAAGCTGACATAAAATCTATTGAGGGGGGTATATATACTTATTTGCGCCGAATTAAAACGCGCTCGTTATTCAAACAATATATGTAGCAAATCATCTGCACCATAGTCGTATGTTTACTTGCCGGTTGTTCTCCTAAGTTAGTTAAAATACCCTAGATAAGTTTTTACAATATTCAAGGTTATGAAAATGATATATTTCGGTAAGAATTATACACAATTGCACAGTCATTGTAATGTAAGCACTATTGTTACCCAATCTTCTCCACGATATCAACTAATATTCTTTATATTATTTACCTCAATCTCAACGCTCGCTCTTCCAGTCTTATATTTCATAACATGTTTTTCAATGTGGATTTTATATAGATACAGGCTGGTATTATCGATACTAACACACAATGAACGAAATTAAAGCGGGCAGACAAATAGAAATAAATGATGATATAATCATACATCTGTATGATACTATTAAGTAGAGTACTTAGCAATCCAGAAAGTGCTAATTAAGAATATACCCTTTCATACCTGTCAAGTCTCACGATTTCGCCGTGAGTCTCACGATTTTGGCAATGAAATCACGGTCTCACGCTGACTATGTAATTTCTCAAGCATTTCAATTAAAACAAAATTCACGAAAATAAATACTATGGTTTTATGAATAAACCGGTAAAACATTGGTTCGTGTATTAGTTGTTCCTAGCATCACATCACAGCGTTGCTGTAGCTTAATTACTGTAAATTTGTTACACCAAATTTTGAAAAAAATCATACAAATTTAATGAAAATTTTGGTAAAATAATTGACTGAAACTGATCCCGAAACCCCCTAGAATATTTTCTCACTCTAAGGTTCATTTGAGCCTTGACAGCTATGCCCTTTCAGTTTAGCTATCATTTAGTCTGCTTTCCCAGGGTTCTAGAAATCCACTTTCCCGACGTCCCGGACTAGTCTTATGCTGAATCGGACTACCAACCTTTGAGTTGAAGTTAGTCCCGGACAAGTTTTTAAAGCTAACCAACAGCAATTGTTCAGTCGTAAATCAAACCTTAGAATCCCATAAACACATACAAGTCATGTGATTATTAATTTTAGATTGTGGAGCTATCATTGAGTATGCTTATTTGTTATTAAATTGACCGATATTCTCGGACAACTAGCTTCACATGTCGGGCAAGTCAAATTTTACATTTCCATTAGTCTGGGACAAGTGTCTTTGAATTGTCTCAATGGAAAAGTATTCTTTTTACAAAAAAAAACAACTTTAAACTCGCTTAAACCGTCTTACCATGAAGTGGGTTTTAAGCAGATGTTTTAACTCGTTTTTGTGCCTAAAAACACGCTTTATCTCACTTCTAGCCAATAAAAACTAACTTTTAGAAAAGTGTGTTAAAAACGCCACTAAATTGGTTAAAACTGTGCTCGGTAAACTAAAGGACCAATTTTTAACCCGGTGCTAATACCGCCGTTTTTAACTCTGATTAAACCCAGTTTAAAACCGGGTTTTGCTCACTTATTTGGGAAGGATGCTTACCGTTAAATATACCATCCAATATCAAAATGAAACTCGAGACATGTTTTAGAATGATAAGAATACGATATCCAAAAGAGACCGATGATATACAGTAAAACATCACTTTAAGACAATCTCAATAATAAGACCGCCTTAAAGTGAAGAACACGATTTTCAAGTCCATTTTCACCATTTTGTTCTTTATTCAACCTCAATATTAATACCACCAAAACAATAAGACCAGTTTTCAAAGGTCCCGATGGTAGTCGCATTATTGTAAAGGAAAAAGAATCAGGAAAGCAGGAAAGACCGTATAAAAAGTACAAACTTTAAGGCTAATGAATTTAGAACTTATATGTATACAATGACTGACAGGGAAGCCAGTCAAATATGAGTTCGATGTTTTATCAGTCGCCTGAGACACTGAAGTGAAGCCGTCAAAAACACCACATGATTGGTTCAATACAAACATAACACACCTTTCTTGCGATATTAGCTTGGGAAGGAATCGCATTGATCTACACTTAACAAAATCAAATAAGAGTGCAGGTATAAATATGACCGTATCTAAGTCAATATTAGTCTGATCTTGCTGATATTGTCAACAAATATAGCGTAGATACCTGGCATAACAATGTGTTTATTTCATGCCATAAATCCACAGATTGAACAAAAACAATCAAAGACTCAGTTCTGCAGCTTCCTCTTAAACATGCTCGGGTTGATTGCAAAGAGTCTTATAGCGCATGTCGATTCTTGGTTCAACACACCGTGTTATTTAAACCGATAAATTCGACCCGAGAATCATGATCTACACGTAGCCAATAGTAAATATACAAAATTTTGTGTAGAAATGTTAATCAATAAAACAGTTATTCGAAATTAAAACATGTGCACACTTATAAGTTTTGTTAAATGTAGTAATACGAGGGCTGATTATTAAGTTCGTGGATACCCTTGATAAAACACTCAAAACAATTAGTATTTAGTGTTTATGCGTCAACCATTTTCTTAAAAAATCGTTCAGAAGAGGATGAAATGGATCATAGTCCATCTGTCCTTTCAGCGTACAAGCAAAGAAGGAAGCTTGTTAACCAAGTGTATATGCGTCGACCACATCAAACATTGCACTGCGGTATAGCAGGATCATAATCTTTCTGTCCCATCTTAACTTAAAGCAAGCACTATCTTTTAAAAAAGATGGTCGGCGCAATCTTTAGCAAGCAAATGCGTTGCAATCTGAAGGTTAAGATTTGTTGTGCAACATAAAAATTGCTGATGGTGAATCTTCTAAATTTCATACAACTTCGATTATATGTAACCTTTGGAGTTTACTTAAAATATGGTAATGGTCTGCATAATGCATTATTTAATCAAATGTTCATGTATTTTTGACATGTGTTGGAACTTAATATACTACTCAAAGTTTGCTAGAATATTACCTCATATAATTAATGGTTTTACTCAATTTGTTGTTGTTTAAGATCATTTTTTACATTATGATCAAGACAACCATGGAAAACGGGGATATTATGTTAAAAAATTTGATGTTAATGCTAAATCTTTTGAAGAACATCTCCGCTCGACTTTGTGTTTTATTGCCGACCCGGTTAGCCTGAAGATGTTAGAGTGCTCGGTTGTCACTCGGGAGATACGGGTTCGGGTCCCAGGCTATGTAGGTCTTGCCCTACTGTATCATATAGCTACAGTCACATGTCCTTCACCTCTGATTCATGTTTAGACGTTGTCAGTTGATTATCGAAGGGCAAGTAATAGTGGTTATTAATAATTTCAGGTAAACAGGTAAGGTCCAATGGTCGCCGTATATGACTGTAAAATTGTTGCAAAACGGGGTTAAACCTTATAAACTAACATTATACAAAGTATGTTTTGTTCTTAATGCTAACTTGACTATATTGGTTTTAATAAAAAGTAAAACCTCAATGATAAGACCACCCTAGGGACCCTTCAAAACCTGTCTTCATGCTGAGGTGGTCTTAATATTGAGGTTGAATAAAGAGTAAAACAGTAAAAATGGACTTGCAAATTGTGTTCATATTATTGTGGTGGTCTTTAAGTGAAGTTTTACTGTATAACATATAATAATTCAACGAGGCCACAAAATATTTGCACTTTTCATAATATGTCCGTTAAAATGTTTTACTATACTACAAGCAAGTGTTTTTCTGACCAACCCTACCTGAAAGCCAGTTTATCCATGACAATTTATTAACAGGGACACTTTTTATGTATGTTGCTTGCGTAATCATATCATGGTAGGCCCGTATACGTACTATAATATGTCGTCTTGCATTACTTGTTCCACTTGTTCAAAAGCTTAATTTACATCTTAATCGAAATTGATATTTTCAAAATAGTTTTAAATATGTTCCCGTCTGTATTGTTGTAGCATGTTAGCAAAAAACTCTCAACAAATCTTTCCAGGCTGGTAATGTTAGTAGCAGTTAATAATAAACAGGTCACTGACTAGCTCGTTTTCGAAGCTAACCATAACAAGATGTAATATCTACCGGTATTTTTATCGGATGATTGTCACATAATTATTACTTTGCGCTTGTCTAAAGTTATCGGTTAAATAATTTGGGATTGAAAAGTATGGATTATTATGACATCCATGAAAGGATATTACATTCTGTCGTCACCAAGCTAAATAACATCTTCGTCACATCACGATGATTAAGTGACTTGATGAAATTGCAATAATAATTTTTCTTAAGGATTAAAAAACGATTGGAATCGTTCAATAAGACATCTGTTGCTTATTAAACACAGGCAAACATGGGTGATGTTGTATTCGGCGCAGTCGTACTAACATGGCTTTGCTATTTGCATATCAGTGTTGGGTAAACCAATAAAATTTTACGTTAACCACTAAACCAATATTCGGCGCAGTCGTTATAACATGGCTTTGCTATTTGCATATCAGTGTTGGGTAAACCAATCAAATTTTACGTTAACCACTAAACCAACTTCTCTTCAACCGAACAATGTTTGTAACCTTGACGCGGATTGGTTAATCTTTCCATAAGGGGTAAGTTATTTTACCGAAATCCATTTGGGATCTGGAGTGACCAGCAATCGTAAGATCTCGGCATTTTTTATGTTGCACAACAAATCTTAACCTTCGAATTGCTCCGACCATCTTTTTTCAAGATATTTCTTGTTTCATTTAATTTTGGTCCTTTATCAAGCAACTTATACTTGTAAGTTCGGTTATTGCGACGTGGTAAATACCCCCCTCCCCCCCCCCAGAAAGTACCAAAGACATTAGTGAACACAATATATGAGCATCTGTAGTTAATGTTTCGGTCCTATGTGGGAGTGTATTAAAGATTGAATGTGGAGTCTAGTGAGACCATTTTAATGGAATCCGCTGAAAAATCTCTAATGGATGACAATTTAAGTGCTGTATGTCGTCAATATGCTGTGGAAATAGTTTACAATCCATAAGATTTGGTTTAAACGGTGAAATATATTATCAAATATGTCCATCACAGATCACGCGATTATGAATCAGACTCTGTACAATGATCAAGTTATGTTAAGAATTTAATGATTTGTCTCAAATTCCAGACGGATTTTGTTGATCATACAGATTGATATCAGATGTCTAGGTTACAAACCAGTTGAGTTCGTTCAGAGTATATCAAATAACATTGACATTTCACAGACAATTCAAGCATCAACGATTAAATATCATTTAATTCGACTTGAGACGTTTATTTATCGTCGCCACCGGTTTCCCATATGGGCGTCAGGTAAGTGCAGGATACAGAATATGACCCAGTTCCAGAAGCACCCTGGTTCTTTTACGTGCCCGATGCAAAACAACGCACATGGGGCCTCGGTTTATCAAAGTCTCGTCCGAAAGTACTGTCAGTGATGGAGTGGTGAATCGAACCTGCGATCCCTGGAATACTAGTCCAGCGCGTTACAACTGGACCACAGATCCGCTTCGAAAATTATTGTCTAATCCATGCTATTCGATAGTGACAGTGATGGCCATTTATAGAGCAAACTTATTTTGTTTTATGATTTTATAATGAATTTACCACACAACAAAGCAATACTTTAATAAAAATTTCCCAGATAAAACATTGAAAAAAGCAGACATCTGGGAAATTACAAAATCGGAATGCCTATCCTATCAAACCGTTTTTAAAATGAGATTCCAATCCTTAATTGGTTGCTAAATTATTCATAAATCAATTAGAAAATGTGCACGGTTTCAGTTCCAGCTTTAAATCATAGGAGTGTTTTTTACGAAAATTTGGGAAAACGTGGATTCCAGCTTTATTCTTTATGTTGCACTCAAACCATTCACTATCATTTCAGCGCTGCTATGATGTACAACCTCGTCAGTAAGTGACGTCATTTCACGAAAACGCAACATGTGATGTCACTATTTGCAAGTAGGAACAATATTTACTCTATATGATCACTTCGTTTTCATATTTCCATATTTTGCGTAATCTCAGTTGGCCTACAAGGTTACGTCAGATGTGGAAATAATGCCACTTATAGAAGAGGTTGAAAATCGTACAGCGGCGCTCATATATTATAATGAGCTTCATTTAGATAAAGTAAGTGTGTCTGTCTTTTGTGTTTTAATGTAAATGGCAAGTATACCCGACCCGTGCCAAATTTTCACCTCTCAATGGGTGTCTCGCTGGAGTGGATGTACATGACACATTATGTCCCTAGTTCTACTTTTGAAGTCAAGCCTGTAAAGTCCATTCTCAAAGACAGTATATATGTATGGTTAATGACATATTGTCATAAACCAACCATTACATGTATTTACAAGAAATGCATTGATGCAAAGCATCCAAGGGAGCCGCAAAACTGGCGCACAATGTTTTGGAATAGCGTAATGGCGGGGAAATGTTTTGGAATAGTCCATTTTCATACTATCATTGGCGTGTATTTCCTTTTAAACACCGTGACTTTCATAAATATGCACGTTACATGTACCAATGTCTTAATATTGATATTAGTAAATTGAAAATGAAGTTTTTTATAATTAATTATTTTTTATTGTATCATCGACACCTAACACACATGCTGTTTATGTAGAATCGTCCGTTTTGGAATAGTCCATTTTCACACTATCATTGGTGTGCATTTCCTTTTTAACACCGTAACTTGCATGAATATCCACGTTACAAGTACCACTGTGTTAATACTGATTTAAGTATTGTTTTATCTTCGACACCTAACACACACGCTGTTTATGTAGAATCGTCCTATTTTTCGGGGATCAGCAAGTATTTATCATAAACATATCGTTTTAACTTTGTAAAAGACATTTATTCGACAATACAAATGCATGAAAAATATTTTATTTCTAAATCATAAAAATACAAAAAGTAACGTGTAATATTTACTGCAGTTTAACCCTTAATAAAAAAATAGATTCAGTTATAAATAGATGCTCCTACCATAGTCTCAAACATTTCGTGATTCCATTAAAGGCCCCGCCCTCATGGGCGGCGCCAATAATGATAAATATGCCCACAAGCACGGCATTTGTAGACGCATAATACATGTGTATGTTACTTACGGCGGGAACCTCTGCGCAATACATCAGATCATATTAGTAAACTGTTCCTGAGACATCGCTCAGTGTTGTTTGAGATGAATATGACCCCATATTATAATAAATAACAACTTAATAAACATGTTCTCGGAGATGCATTTTCTTCTTAAGCGATAGTCGATAGTTAAGTACTCTTAGACAGAAATTTTGTATACGTATTTTATGACTAGGATAATGTTGTTACAGAAAGATTATCGTTGTTCAGCAACTTAAAATGTAAACAGGAGTATGTGAGTTAACAGTTATTATTGCATTGTTCATAAATACTTCATAAAATAATCGAGTAATATTACCATATCGTTGTATTTCATGATGGCGTGTCCAGTACCGTTTAACTTTCTTTCCGGAAAGGGCGATTAAGTATTTATATAAATCCAATGTACATTTACAGTTTCAATTCTTAACGAAATATGGTGAAGTATTTATAATAAAAAGGTGACAACAGGTTGTTCATTATAAGAGACATAAGAACAACAAACTGAGAAAGATTAATATCCAACGTTGGATAAAGAAGTTGACTGTTTGTAACATTGTTTCCCACATTTTACAAGAAACGCTTGCGCTGTTATATCGGCAAGGCATAACGAGTGGGTTGGTTTTCAAAAATTGGACGAAATCAGGCGAAAATATTATTCTACAGAACATTTACCTGATATATTATAAAGCTATCGTCTGGGAATATAACGCAACTAAATGTGTGTAATAACTTAAGGACATGACATATTGTTACATAAAATGGTGCTGGTGTAGCATGTTTTGATGTAAGATGTCTAGACGTGAAAAAAACGGATACTATTTATGTCGCTATCTAATAGTAATAAAGGTATTTAATGAGGTATTCATTCCTTCTACATGAAAGGAAATTATGTTTTGTATTATACATTGTTATGAATCATCACAGTTGTAAAATGAATCGAGAAGTATTGTCATATTTCCCATCAAAACTGAGCTATCGGCCTGGACTGACTTCTTCCGATATTGCTTCCACCTGGTTTCTTAGCAAATGTTTTTGGTTCAACAAAAAGCAATAAAAAAGACTATGCTGCATTCTCGACAGCAATTAAAGCAATCTTATTGGCAATGGTTTCCGATTCTCAATCAGTAACAGTATTGCATTGAAACATAATGGTAAGCTTCACAACTAAAAGGAGATGTGCATATATTCGGAATGTTCTAGTTGAATGGTTTTTCACATACTTATGGTCCTTTCCTCATTTACATATTTCGGGGAGCATCCATCGGATCTACCGATATTCTTGTAATTTAAATGTATAATACCTATTTCGGCGGTTGAATGCCAACACTTTAAATAATAACATGCCCTACTCTGTTTTCAAGATATTCAAATATCCATCGTCACGTGATATTCGTGAAGCAGTGATTAATGCACCGCTATGCGAGACAAGCGCTACGAGAGACTTGCATTGCAAAATCAGATAAATTGATTCGTTCACACCGAATGACATAAGAAACTTCCTATGATATCAAAGCACACCTTGCAAGGCAGTATATTTTGCAAAAACATGTGAACAAGTAATTTTGATGAATTGGATGTACAACGGATGTTTCTGACGTTCATTATCCTTTATTTATGACAAAACTATGTCATCAACATTGCTCATGCCTATGGATATATTAATCTGGCACCAGTGATCAATTTAAATCAATTCAAGACCATGTTTTGGTTTTCCTTGGATGCATACACTATAATTGGCAAAAAACACAGATTGCTGCTTTCAGGTTTGCACCTTGTCTATGTTTCGGTTAAGACAATGGATGTCATCTATTGTTTACTCTGTGCATCTTGTAACTAGACGAAACGCCATTTACCTCCTTGTACAGTTTTTCTTATTGTGAAAATAGGCTTTATTAGAAGTAATTGCGAATCTTGACATCGTGTACTGGCGGCGTATTAATTATTGATGCGTATTCATCGTAGGGATTTCGTGAATTATGTTCATATTTTCTGAGCAATAACACTCAATAACCCTATTTGAGACAAACGTTGCCCGGGTTTCTACATCTGATGGATAGAGCGATTTAGCTGTTACAGGGAACAACACATTCATAAGCCAGTGCCTCCCCACACAGACCTCCGGGAAAAAAACAGCCAACAAAACATGAGGCACTGAGGAAGTGCTGGGATAGACATGTAAAGGATAGGGTGCAAATAATGGGCAACACAGGGGAAAGGTTTAATGATTGGAATGCATCACATCACAGAACGAGTCAAGAAAGTCAGTAATATGCCGCAAGCTGAGACTAATTGTTATTTTACGACCGTTTTTTTGTCCATTCGGTTTTAACGGGTTTGCGCTGGCTACAATTTTGATGTTTTGAAAGTGTTTATTACCAGCTTAAGTTAATTATTTTGTTATTTTGACTAACCATAAAGTTTATCCTTGAACTGCCGGGTAAGACGATAGTTACAAACCAAATAAAGTTGTCCATGTAACATTGGATGAGGGGCATGATTAATAGCTTCTTCTGTATGATAATAGTATTAAACACTTTCTCTGTAGACAAATAAACTTGACAGAAGACTTCTGGAAGGTCTGCGATATGTTCCCCAGATTAATTCCCATGATACTTTAAAGAAAAGACTGATTGAACGACTTCAAAATATGACATTTAAAGAGAAATATTATTTATATTTTGCGTTGATATGATAAACTATGATAGGTACAGCGGCATCAAAATACGAATTTATTGTTAAATTGCACGTGGTGTTCACTGATACAGACTTGTCATTCAAAATAATCCCTCAGACCTTTAAGTCACGACGAACATCAACGCTGTGACATTTGTCATAACTATACATCTTGTTTGATGTCGTTTAAATATGTACTATATATAGATATTTGCGTATGCCCTCAAATAACTTTCAGGAACCCATTTAATAACATCATCATGGAGAATTCGCTTTGTATTACCCATCTGCGGAACATTTTGTAATTAAGTATTTTGTCAAATTTATACACATTTATACGCCCGGTTTGCTCATATGATAGAGCGTTAGACTGCCATCTGGCAGATCCGGGTTCGAAGTTGCTTGCGGAAGAGCAAGTTACTACTGGTTGATAATGAATTCCAGGAAAACTGATTAGGTCAACTGACCACCGTACATGCAAGATTCCTGTTTGATATTTCAATAACATGCATGATAACTACATTTGACAAACATTAAGGATTCTATATTATCATTTCTGTTGGTGTTGATTGTCATATAAGTAATTTATCAACGTTTTACGCAACACTTGCTATAAACATACCACTTCAAAATGCTTTATTGTCTGATCAATTGCGTACATACATTATTTCGGGTCAATAAAGATTCGATTACCTTATATGAGCGCTGCAATGGGATTTCAAGAAAACACAAAATGCTATGTCAGTATTTGCAAGCAGGAAACAATATTTACTCCATATGGTCACTTCGTTTTCATATTAGCATATGTGGCGAATAGTGCTTACTGTCAGTACATTGTGCGTTTTCTGGAAATGGCGTCACTTAAAGAAGAGGTTGGAACTCGTACAGCGGCGCTCAAAATTATTCACTTATAAATTCAAGAAAGCAGCAAGATCGTGTGGAAATGTAATATTTGTAGGACATTTTGAAGTCAAACAATACCAATTTGAATTCCATTATTGTATTAGAATAGTTTTCGGTCCATCAAATAGTGTAGGGTTCTTTGGAATAAACATTAGGTTTTCACTTTAGGCTTAAACTTTCAGTGTGAAATATAATTCTCTATAATATGTATGATTATGTTATATAAATAGCTCCTACTTTGAATTGAACAGTAATACATGTATTTTCAACGCGATATAATACTATCACCAGAGGCACAACAGCCGAGTGTGATTGATGGTATCACACCGAAAGCTGACTATGTTATATATTTTTAAACAATAACTGCTTCTACAACGAATAACATAAAAAAGTAGTAAGAATGCAATCGACTATATATGTGAGTTTTTCATAATACGCCCTTTGTCAGCAATAAGGAACATCTTCTGTCCCTGATGCTTCTCAGAACCATACACTGCCTATAACTTACCGTCGATGTTGTTTCTCCTTAAACGTTATGTCAAAACATTACATAATAGAAACAATGATATGTATTTGGAATTCTTGTTGTTCATACATTTTCAACTTTTATGCCATTGTTCTGTTCATTTATTACTGATTTGTGATAAAAATAACTGATCCTGAAAGAGTGCAAACCTTTTTTCACTTTTTAAAGCACCACATGTACAGTATATCTCTTCAGCTATAGCGACCAGGCTAATTCGGAGCACGAGACTGTCAGGCTTTGGGTCGTATGTTCGAGCCCCAAGTTAGGCGCTTGGTTTTTCATTACTAAGCATGACCTTTGCTACATATTTCGAGTGTTCTTGCAATTTTGAACACCTTCAAAGACCTGTTTGCTGAAGAAGTCATTTGATGTAATATGTTCATATACAAAAGTTGTTTGTTAGAAAATTCCAACTAAAAGTATGTTTTTGCATTTTGTCTTGATTTATATAATTATTGTGCAATTATCACGCAAAATCATTAAAACAAAAATGTTTAACAAAATTCAGCTTGTGTTATTAAGAAACACCTGAAACCAATTTGGTTTCCTTTTCTCTTCACGGATTCCATTCATGGTCTCTTCAGATTTATCACTATTTATATAGTAAAATGCTACCTTTTTTCCGGCGACATCAAATTTCACTTAACAAACTGTATAGTTTGGAAAAAATCTAAATAAGTTCTGACTAACATGATTATTCATGTTATATTTTCTATATATCAATGTGTTGCAAATGTTTATCTGTGTTTTTCGGCGCAGCCGTACTAACATGGTTTTGCTATTTGCATATCAGCGTTGTGTAAACCAATCATATCTTACGTTAACCACCAATGCCATTTCTCTTCAACCGAACAACGTTTGTTACCTTGACGCGGATTGGTTAACTTTTCGGTGAATTTACCGAAATCCATTTTGGATATGGAGTGACCAGCAATCGTAACATATCCGCATTAACCAAATCTTAACATTCCAATTGCGCCGATCATCGTTTTCGATATATTTCTTGTTATTCCTTACTTTAGTAATACATTGTCAAACTTAACATTAAACGACTATTACAGTAAGGTAATTATGTGTAATTTAAACAAGTATTCATGATTTGCTTAATGACATATGTTATAGTTGCCAAGTGAATTGTTTTACATGATGTAAATAGCACATTGCAGATATGTTCTTTATATGTATCAATTGTCTAGTGTTACTTCAGTTCAGACCTTAGAGTGTGTACGATATTATGTTATACCGAATTATTATTCAGAAGTTGTATACATTTCAAGAGGTATAAATGAAGAATAAAGCTGAATCATTGTCAATTAAAACCTTCAAAATGTGTCTGCAAGCGATACAGTAAATATCCTTTCCATTTTGCCAAATAAACGAATACAGTTAAAGTGGGAAATAATCAGATTTATCTTAAAGGCAAAATAGACTAAATAGTTAGCCAAAGTCACTTAAACAGGTTAAAAGAGCTTATCAGCCAGGTTGTACTTCGGGAAATATCCATTACGTAATGACAAAGTAATTTGAAATCAAATATGTGGTTTTAATTGATTGACATCAATATCTCAATTCATTTGAATCATACGTCATATTCAAACAAGCTGACATGAAATCTATTGAGGGGGATATATAATGTATATACTTATTTGCGCCGAATGAAAACTCGCTAGTTATTCAAACAACTGGATATGTAGCAAATCCTCTGCACTATAGTCGTATGTTTACTTGCCGGTTGTTTTCCTAAGTAAGTTAAAATACCCTAGATAAGTTTTTTTACAATATGCAAAGTTATGAACAATGATATGTTTCGGTAATAATTATACACACTTGCACAGTCATTGTAATGTAAGCACTATTGTTACCAGATCTTCTCCACGATTTCAACTAATATTCTTTATATTATTTACCGCAATCTCAACGCTCGCTCTGCCAGTCTTATATTTCATGACATGTGTTTCAATGTGGATTGAGTATACATGTATATATAGTATTATCGATACTAACACACAATGATCGAAATTAAATCGGGCAGACAAATAGAAATGAATGATGATATAATCATACATCTGTATGGTATTATTAAGTAGAGTAATTAGCAATCCAATAAGTGTTAATGAAGAATATACCCTTCAGTTTAGCTATCACATTTAGTCTGCTTTCCCAGGGTTCTAGAAATTCACTACCCTGACGTCCCGGACTAGTCTTATGCTGAATCGTACTACCGGACAAGTCTGTTTTTAAAGCTAACCAACAGCAATTGTTACAATGTCGGGAAAGTCAAATTTTACATTTACATTAGTCAGGGACAAGTGTCTTTGAAGTGTCTCAAATGAAAAGTGTTGTTTTTTTTAAAACTCTCTTAAAAAGTTTTTTCTGGGGCTTTCTTTTAAAAATGTGGAATTTAAGCGAGTCTTTTTGGAATAAGTGAGTTTAAAGTTGGTTCAAAAACTCGACTTACCATGAAGCAGGTGTTTTAACTCGGTTTGTTTGGCCTAAAAACACGCTTTATCTCACTTCTAGCCAATAAAAACTCCACTAAGTTGGTTAAAACTGTGCTCGTTAAACTAAAGGACCAATTTTTAACCGGATGCTAATACCGCCGTTTTTAACTCTGATTAAACCCAGTTTAAGAATACGATATCCAAAAGAGACCGATGATATACAGTAAAACATCACTTTAAGACAATCTCAATAATAAGACCGCCTTAAAGTGAAGAACACGATTTCAAGTCCATTTTCACCATTTTGCTCTTTATTCAACCTCAATATTAATACCACCAAAACAATAAGACCAGTTTTCAAAGGTCCCTATGGTAGTCGCATCATTGTAAAGGAAAAAGAATCAGGAAAGCAGGAAAGACCCTATAAAAAGTACAAAGGCTAATGAATGTAGAACTTATATGTATACAATGACTGACAGGGAAGCCAGTCAAATATGAGTTCGATGTTTTATCAGTCGCCTGAGACACTGAAGTGAAGCCGTCAACGGCACCACATGATTGGTAAAATACAAACATAACACACCTTTCTTGCGATATTAGCTTGGGAAGGAATCGAATTGATCTACACTTAACAAAATCAAATAAGAGTGCAAGTATAAATATGACCGTATTTAAGTCAATATTAGTCTGATCTTGCTAATATTGTCAACAAATATAGCGTAGATACCTGGCATACAAATGTGTTTATTTCATGCCATAAATCCACAGACTGAACAAAAACAATCAACAAAGTTGATGGTGTGGCAAGACTCAGTACTGCAGCTTCCTCTTAAACATGCTCGGGTTGATTGCAAATAGTCGTATAGCGCATGTCGATTCTTGGTTCAACACACCGTGTTATTTAAACCGATAAATTCGACCCGAGAATCATGATCTACACGTAGCCAATAGTAAATACACAACATTTTGTGTAGAAATGTTAATCAATAAAAAAGTTATTCGAAATTAAAACATGTGCACACTTATAAGTTTTGTTAAATGTAGTAATACGAGGGCTGATTATTAAGTTCGTGGATACCCTTGATAAAACACTCAAAACAATTAGTATTTAGTGTTTATGCGTCAACCATTTTCTTAAAAAATCGTTCAGAAGAGGATGAAATTGATCATAGTCCATCTGTCCTTTCAGCGTACAAGCAAAGAAGGAAGCTTGTTAACCAAGTGTATATGCGTCGACCACATCAAACATTGCACTGCGGTATAGCAGGATCATAATCTTTCTGTCCCATCTTAACTTAAAGCAAGCACTATCTTTTAAAAAAGATGGTCGGCGCAATCTTTAGCAAGCAAATGCGTTGCAATCTGAAGGTTAAGATTTGTTGTGCAACATAAAAATTGCTGATGGTGAATCTTCTAAATTTCATACAACTTCGATTATATGTAACCTTTGGAGTTTGCTTAAAATATGGTAATGGTCTGCATAATGCATTATTTAATCAAATGTTCATGTATTTTTGACATGTGTTGGAACTTAATATACTACTCAAAGTTTGCTAGAATATTACCTCATATAATTAATGGTTTTACTCAATTTGTTGTTGTTTAAGATCATTTTTTACATTATGAACAAGACAACCATGGAAAACGGGGATATTATGTTAAAAAAACTTGATGTTAATGCTAAATCTTTGAAGAACATCTCCGCTCGACTTTGTGTTTTATTGCCGACCCGGTTAGAATGCTCGGTTGTCACTCGGGAGATACGGGTTCGGGTCCCAGGCTATGTAGGTCTTGCCCTACTGTATCATATAGCTACAGTCACATGTCCTTCACCTCTGATTCATGTTTAGACGTTGTCAGTTGATTATCGAAGGGCAAGTAATAGTGGTTATTAATAATTTCAGGTAAACAGGTAAGGTCCAATGAGCGCCGTATATGACTGTAAAATTGTTGCAAAACGGGGTTAAACCTTATACACTAACATTTTGTTCTTATTGCTAACTTGACTATATTAGTTTTAATAAACAGTAAAACCGCAATGATAAGACCACCCTAGGGACCCTTTAAAACCTGTCTTCATGCTGAGGTGGTCTTAATATTGATGTTGAATAAAGAGTAAAACAGTGAAAATGGAATTGCAAATTATGTTCATATTATTGTGGTGGTCTTTAAGTGAAGTTTTACTGTATAACATATAATAATTCAACGAGGTCACAAAATATTTGCACTTTTCATAATATGTCCGTTTAAGTGTTTTACTATACTACAAGCAATAGTTTTTCTGACCAACCCTACCTGAAAGCCAGTTTATCCATGACAATTTATTAACAGGGACACTTTTTTATGTATGTTGCTTGCGTAATCATATCATGGTAGGCCCGTATACGTACTATAATATGTGCGTCATCTTGCAGTACTTGTTTCAGTCTTCAAAAGCTTAATTTACATCTTAATCGAAATTGATATTTTCAAAATAGTTTTAAATATGTTCCCGTCTGTATTGTTGTAGCATGTTAGCAAAAAACTCTCAACAAATCTTTCCAGGCTGGTAATGTTAGTAGCAGTTAATAATAAACAGGTCACTGACTAGCTCGTTTTCGAAGCTAACCATAACAAGATGTAATATCTACCGGTATTTTTATCGGATGATTGTCACATAATTATTACTTTGCGCTTGTCTAAAGTTATCGGTTAAATAATTTGGGATTGAAAAGTATGGATTATTATGACATCCATGAAAGGATATTACATTCTGTCGTCACCAAGCTAAAGAACATCTTCGTCACATCACAATGATTAAGTGACTTGATGAAATTGCAAAAATAAGTTTTCTTAAGGATTGAAAAACGATTGGAATCGTTCAATGTGACATCTGTTGCTTATTAAACACAGGCAAACATGGGTGATGTTGTATTCGGCGCAGTCGTACTAACATGGCTTTGCTATTTGCATATCAGTGTTGGGTAAACCAATAAAATTTTACGTTAACCACTAAACCAATATTCGGCGCAGTCGTACTAACATGGCTTTGCTATTTGCATATCAGTGTTGGGTAAACCAATCAAATTTTACGTTAACCACTAAACCAACTTCTCTTCAACCGAACAATGTTTGTAACCTTGACGCGGATTGGTTAACCTTTCCATAAGGGGTAAGTTATTTTACCGAAATCCATTTGGGATCTGGAGTGACCAGCAATCGTAAGATCTCGGCATTTTTTATGTTACACAACAAATCTTAACCTTCGAATTGCTCCGACCATCTTTTTTCAAGATATGTCTTGTTTCATTTAATTTTGGTCCTTTATCAAGCAACTTATACTTGTAAGTTCGGTTATTGCGACGTGGTAAATGCCCCCCCCCCCCCCCAGAAAGTACCAAAGACATTAGTGAACACAATATATGAGCATCTGTAGTTAATGTTTCGGTCCTATGTGGGAGTGTATTAAAGATTGAATGTGGAGTCTAGTGAGACCATTTTAATGGAATCCGCTGAATAATCTCTAATGGATGACAATTTAAGTGCTGTATACCGTCAATATGCTGTGGAAATAGTTTACAATCCATAAGATTTGGTTTAAACGGTGAAATATATTATCAAATATGTCCATCACAGATCACGCGATTATGAATCAGACTCTGTACAATGATCAAGTTATGTTAAGAATTTAATGGTTTGTCTCAAATTCCAGACGGATTTTGTTGATCATACAGATTGATATCAGATGTCTAGGTTACAAACCAGTTGAGTTCGTTCAGAGTATATCAAGTAACATTGACATTTCACAGACAATTCAAGCATCAACGATTAAATATCATTTAATTCGACTTGAGACGTTTATTTATCGTCGCCACCGGTTTCCCATATGGGCGTCAGGTCAGTGCAGGATACAGAATATGACCCAGTTCCAGAAGCACCCTGGTTCTTTTACGTGCCCGATGCAAAACAACGCACATGGGGCCTCGGTTTATCAAAGTCTCGTCCGAAAGTACTGTCAGTGTTGGAGTGGTGAATCGAACCTGCGATCCCTGGAATACTAGTCCAGCGCGTTACAACTGGACCACAGATCCGCTTCGAAAATTATTGTCTAATCCATGCTATTCGATAGTGACAATGATGGCCATTTATAGAGCAAACTTATTTTGTTTTATAATTTGATAATGAAATTACCACACAACAAAGCAATACTTTGATTAGAATTTCCCAGATAAAACATTGAAAAAAGCAGACATCTGGGAAATTACAAAATCGAAATGCCTATCCTATCAAACCGTTTTTAAAATATGATTCCAATCCTTAATTGGTTGCTAAATTATTCATAAATCAATTAGAAAATGTGCACGGTTTCAGTTCCAGCTTTAAATCATAGGAGTGTTTTTTACGAAAATTTGGGAAAACGTGGATTCCAGCTTTATTCTTTATGTTGCACTCAAACCATTCACTATCATTTCAGCGCTGCTATGATGTACAACCTATTCGGTAAGTGACGTCATTTCACGAAAACGCAACATGTGATGTCACTATTTGCAAGTTGGAACAATATTTACTCTTTATGATCACTTCGTTTTCATATTTCCATATTTTGCGTAATCTCAGTTGGCCTACAAGGTTACGTCAGATGTGGAAATAATGCCACTTATAGAAGAGGTTGAAAATCGTACAGCGGCGCTCATATATTATAATGAGCTTCATTTAGATAAAGTAAGTGTGTCTGTCTTTTGTGTTTTAATGTAAATGGCAAGTATACCCGACCCGTGCCAAATTTTCACCTCTCAATGGGTGTCTCGCTGGAGTGGATGTACATGACACATTATGTCCCTAGTTCTACTTTTGAAGTCAAGCCTGTAAAGTCCATTCTCAAAGACAGTATATATGTATGGTTAATGACATATTGTCATAAACCAATCATTACATGTATTTACAAGAAATGCATTGATGCAAAGCATCCAAGGGCGCCGCAAAACTGGTGCACAATGTTTTGGAATAGCGTAATGGCGGGGAAATGTTTTGGAATAGTCCATTTTCATACTATCATTGGCGTGTATTTCCTTTTAAACACCGTGACTTTCATAAATATCCACGTTACATGTACCAATGTCTTAATATTGATATAAGTAAATTGAAAATGAAGTTTTTTATAATTAATTATTTTTTATTGTATCATCGACACCTAACACACATGCTGTTTATGTAGAATCGTCCGTTTTGGAATAGTCCATTTTCACACTACCATTGGTGTGTATTTCCTTTTTAACACCGTAACTTGCATGAATATCCACGTTACAAGTACCACTGTGTTAATACTGATTTAAGTATTATTTTATCTTCGACACCTAACACACACGCTGTTTATGTAGAATCGTCCTATTTTTCGTGGGGATCAGCAAGTATTTATCATAAACATATCGTTTTAACTTTGTAAAAGACATTTATTCGACAATACAAATGCATGAAAAATATTTTATTTCTAAATCATAAAAATACAAAAAGTAACGTGTAATATTTACTGCAGTTTAACCCTTAATAAAAAAATAGATTCAGTTATAAATAGATGCTCCTACCATAGTCTCAAACATTTCGTGATTCCATTAAAGGCCCCGCCCTCATGGGCGGCGCCAATAATGATAAATATGCCCACAAGCACGGCATTTGTAGACGCATAATACATGTGTATGTTACTTACGGCGGGAACCTCTTCGCAATACATCAGATCATATTAGTAAACTGTTCCTGAGACATCGCTCAGTGTTGTTTGAGATGAATATGACCCCATATTATAATAAATAACCACTTAATAAACATGTTCTCGGAGATGCATTTTCTTCTTAAGCGATAGTCGATAGTTAAGTTCTCTTAGACAGAAATTTTGTATACGTATTTTATGACTAGGATAATGTTGTTACACAAAGATTATCGTTGTTCAGCAACTAAAAATGTAAACAAAGTATAACAGGAGTATGTGAGTAAACAGTTATTATTGCATTGTTCATAAATACTTCATAAAATAATCGAGTACTATTACCATATCGTTGTATTTCATGATGGCGTGTTCAGTACCGTTTAACTTTCATTCCGGAAGGGGCGATAAAGTATTTATACAAATCAAATGTACATTTACAGTTTCAATTTTAAACGAAAGCTGGTGAAGAATTTATAATAAAAAGGTGACAACAGGTTGTTCATTATAAGAGACATAAGATCAACAAACTGAAAGACTAATATCCAACGTTGGATAAAGAAGTTGACTGTTTGTAACATTGTTTCATACCTTTTACAAGAAAAGCTTGCGCTGTTATATCGGCAAGGCATAACGAGTAGGTTGGTTTTCAAAAATTGGATGAAATCAGGCGAACATATTCTACAGAATATTTACCTGATATATTATAAAGCTATCGTCTGGGAATATAACGCAACTAAATGTGTGAGTGTGTAATAACTTAAGGACATGACATATTGTTACATAAATTGGTTCTGGTGTTGCAGGTTTTGATGTAAGATGTCTAGACGTGAAACTATTTATGTCGCTATCTAATAGTAATAAAGGTATTTGCATTAAGGCCATCCTTATAAACTTTTTGTAACTGTGTCTTTTCTCGCAATCTTTGGGGAAAAGTCGGTTGGTAGACTTAGTTTGAGATTATTTGTGTATACACCCGTAATATACGAAAACATGCACAAAACATCCGCATGAAAAGGCGAACATTTAAGTCCGGACCAATTTCGGTGTAACCGCCTGGTATAAAAACAAGTAATTATATATATGACCAAACCGTTTTCTTCACAGGATGAAATGATTTGGCTGCAGAAATTTCATAAACAATTGCGTAATAATATAACTGCCGTTTAGCCACATGCGAATTATTACGTCGGTGATTCTTTCCATGTTTCGTGCTGGTGAATACTTTCGAAGTCATAGTTTCACCTCTTTACTATTGATATCATGTTTCTTATGTGATGCAAGAGACTTCATGTTCTTGTGTGAACATGTAAGTTATATATACATTTATATATTTATCATTCGTGCTAGCTCAGTTGGTAGAGCGCTAGACTGAAACGCGGCAGATCCGGTTCACGGATTGGGCAGGTTATGTTCTTCCGTGACATAGTCGGAGAAGTTGTCAATTGGTTGCGGATGTTCATGTTAACAGAGAAATTGTACGCATCATCGTCTGACACAACTAACATACTTTCCAATGGGACTATCTCATTACAGTATCAAGTTTCCATTAGGAAATTGCTTCTCTATACTGGAATAGTTTCTGAAGAGTTTGTTTCATTAACCTACTAAAGATATTGTAATGAGGTATTCATTCCTTCTACATGAAAGGAAATTATGTTTATGTATTATACATTGTTATCAATCATCAAAGTTGTAAAATGAATTTAGAAGTATTATTATATTTTCCATCAAAACTGAGCTATCGACCTGAACTGACTTCTTCCGATATTTCTTCCACCTGGTTTCGTCGCAAACGTTTTTGGTTCAACAATAAGCAATAAAAAAGACTATGCTGCATTCCCGACAGCAATTAAGGCAATCTTATTGGCAATGGTTTCCGATTCTCAATCAATAACAGTATTGCATTGAAACTTAATGGTAAGCTTCAGAGATGTGCATATATTCGGAATGATCTGGTTGAATGGTTTTTCACATACTTATGGTCCTTTCCTTATTTACATATTTCGGGGAGCATCCATCGGATCTACCGATATTCTTGTAATTTGAAAGTTTAATACTAATTCAGGCGGTTGAATGAAAAACACTTTAAATTATTACATGCCCTACTGTGTTTTTCAAGATATTCAAATATCCATCGTCACGTGATATTCGTGAAGCAGTGCTTAATGCACCGCTATGCGAGACAAGCGCTACGAGAGACTTGCATTGCAAAATCAGACAAATTGATTCGTTCACACCGAATGACATAATAAACTTCCTATAATTTCAAAGCACAGCTTGCAAGGCAGTATATTTTGCAAAAACATGTGAACAAGTAACTTTGATGAATTGGATGTACAACGGATGTTTCTGACGTTCATTATCCTTTATTTATGACAAAACTATGTCATCAACATTGCTCATGCCTATGGAAATATTAATCTGGCACCAGTGATCAATTTAAATCAATTCAAGACCATGTTTTGGTTTTCCTTGGATGCATACACTATAATTGGCAAAAACACAGATTGCTGCTTTCAGGTTTGCACCTTGTCTATGTTTCGGCTAAGACAATGGATGTCATCTATTGCTTACTCTGTGCACCTTGTAACTAGACGAAACGCCAATTACCTCCTTGTACAGTTTGTCTTATTGTGCAAATAGGCTTTATTAGAAGTAATTGCGAAGCTTGACATCGTGTACTGGTTGTAATCTATTTAATTGGATTATGTGAGACTGAAGTAATTTTGCTCATTCTGTAGACAACTGGTGTCTTTATTTATTGTAAAGAATCCTATAAAAACTATTTCCTTTTAGTTCTATGGTTTCCATCTTTCATTGCCTCATTGCAACCATTCAGTGTCTTGTTTCATACGAATTAAACATTCAATTCAGCATTAACGTTCATTTTACCCTGTATTGAATTAAATGCTAAATTTAGATCATCACAAAACATTTGTACTTGGGGTAATGAAAGACAATTAAACGAATGTAACATCTTCCACCGTCCTTAATGCAAATTTGGAAGCAGCATCACCGGCGGCGTATTAATTATTGATGCGTAATTCATCGTAGGGATTTCGTGAATTATGTTCATATTGTCTGAGCAATAACACTCAATAACCCTATTTGAGACAAACGTTGCCCGGGTTTCTACATCAGATGGATAGAGCGATTAAGCTGTTACATGGAACAACACATTCACAAGCCAGTGCCTCCCCAAACAGACCTCCGGGAAAACAACAGTCAACAAAACATGAGGCACTGAGGAAGTGCTGGGATAGACATGTGAGGGATAGGGTGCAAATAATGGGCAACACAGGGGAAAGGTTTAATGATTGGAATGCATCACATCACAGAACGAGTCAAGAAAGTCAGTAATAGGCCGCAAGCTGAGACTAATTGTTATTTTACGACCGTTTTTTTGTCCATTCGGTTTTAACGGGTTTGCGCTGGCTACAAATTTGATGTTTGGAAGTGTTTATTACCAGCTTAAGTTAATTATTTTGTTATTTTGACTAACCATAAAGTTTATCCTTGAACTGCCGGGTATGACGATAGTTACAAACCAAATAAATGTTGTCCATGTAACATTGGATGAGGGGCATGATTAATAGCTTCTTCTGTATGATAATAGTCTTAAACACTTTCTCTGCAGACAAATTAACTTGACAGAAGACTTCTTGATGGTCTGCGATATGTTCCCAGATTAATTCCCATGATACTTTAAAGAAAAGACTGATAGAATGCCACGATCTCAAAATATGACATTTAAAGAGAAATATTATTTATATTTTGCGTTGATATGATGAACTTTAATAGGTACAGCGGCATCAAAATACGAATTTATTGTTAAATTGCACGTGGTGTTCACTGATACAGAATTGTCATTCAAAATAATCCCTCAGACCTTTAAGTCACGACGAACATAAACGCTGTGACATTTGTCATAACTATGCATCATGTTTGATGTCGTTTAAATATGCACTATACTCGTACATGTATAAGAATGAAATTATATCGCTGCAGAAATTTCATAAACAATTGCGTAATAATATAACTGCCGTTTAGCCACATGCGAATTATTACGTCGGTGATTCTTTCCATGTTTCGTGCTGGTGAATACTTTCGAAGCCATAGGTTCACCTCTTTAATAGTGATATCATGTTTCTTATGTGATGCAAGAGACTTCATGTTCTTGTGTGAACATGTCAGTTATATATACATTTATATATTTATCATTCGTGCTAGCTCAGTTGGTAGAGCCCTAGACTGAAACGCGGCAGATCCGGATTCGATTCACGGATTGGGCAGGGTTATGTTCTTCCGTGACATAGGCGGAGAGGTTGTCAATTGGTTGCGGGTGAGCACGTTAGCAGCATGGTTGTTAATTAATTCCAGGAGAACTAGTTAGATCATTTGGCCGCCATCTTTGACTGAAAATGTGTTCAAATACGGCGTAAACGCTACGAAACAAACAAACAAAATAAGATGTTTCCCTTTGATTATTTGTCTGTAACTGTTCATAGACTGCATAAATTTATAAACATATCAATAATATATTTTGTGCAATGTATTATGTTGTTTCGTATTTGTTTGTTTCCTTATTTCTTCGTCAGTGCTACAGTTAACAGAGACTTTGTACGTATCATCGTCTGAGACACTTAACATACTTTCCAATGGGAATATATCATTACAGTATCAAGTTTCCCTCAGGAACTTGCTCCTCTATACTGAAATAATTTGTGAATATTTTTTTCGTTAACCTACTAAAAATATTGTAATGAGGTATTCATTCCTTCTACAGGAATGGAAATTATATATGATTAATGCACCGCTATGCGAGACAAGCGCTACGAGAGACTTGCATTGCAAAATCAGACAAATTGATTCGTTCACACCGAATGGCATAAGAATTTTCCTATAATTTCGAAGCACAGCTTGCAAGGCAGTATATTTTGCAAAAACATGTGAACAAGTAACTTTGATGAATTGGATGTACAACGGATGTTTCTGACGTTCATTATCCTTTATTTATGACAAAACTATGTCATCAATATTGCTCATGCCTATGGAAATATTAATCTGGCACCAGTGATCCATTTAAATCAATTCAAGACCATGTTTTGGTTTTCCTTGGGTGCATACACTATTGACAAAAAGCACAGATTGCTCCATTCAGCTTTGAACCTTGTCTATGTTTCTGTTAAGACAATGGATGTCATCTAGTGCTTACTCTGTGCACCATGTAACCAGACGAAACGCCATCAATACTCTATTTACCTCCTTGTACAGTTTTTCTTATTGTGAAAATAGGCTTTATTAGAAGTAATTGCGAAGCTTGACATCGTGTACAGGTTGTAATCTATTTAATTGGATTATGTGAGATTGAATTAATTTTGGTCATTCTGTAGACAACTGGTGTCTTTATTCATTGTAGAGAAGCCTATAAAAACTATTTCCTTTTAGTTCTATGGTTTCCATCTTTCATTGCATTGCCTCATTGCAACCATTCAGTGTCTTGTTTCATACATATGTCATTCAAAGGGCCAGTCAACAGATCATAATTGTAAATTGTGTTCCTCATATGTGGCGTCGTCTGGAGAAATGGGGCCACATGCGGCAAACGCTATTTTCGAGAAATCGCGTCGTTTTATTTACGTTCACAAACTACACAAACCGTCATGTTGAACTTTTTAATCTCCATTTTATGTCATTCATTCAAAACTATCCATAATAAAGGGTGATCTCTTAATTGTGTTTTTGTTATAATAGTTCGGTGAGATCGCCGATAATTAAATAGTTTGGTGACACTTCTTAACAAAGTGATTTCCCTCACGTAGATCTTTATTTCCGGCATTGTGCTATTCAAATACTCGCGTATTTTCGACAGCGATGTTGAGCATTGAATTATTAACAATTGGAGACACATTCCATGATGTTAAGGTAAATGTCTGTTCTCATTTTACATTTTGACTTTACCGAGAGAAGGAGAAAAAGATACTTTCGATCTTTTAATCCGTTGTTACGAAAACCCCGGAAGTGATGTTTTTGTCGTGGCAACGAAAGTGACAATTGGCGGTTAACATTAAAATATTTATCACTATGAGTCAATTAAGTCAGTTAAGCAATGCAAGCACTATTCCCTACAGTCGTTTTTGTAATCAAGATGATGAATTTGTAGAGGAACTGGATAAGGTTGACCGTTTGTCTTATTTTTTGCTTGATATTGATGTTTCAGGTATAAGCATGTTTTTGGTTTTTAAGGTCTGCATCAACAGTTGGAACTTTAGGGTCTGGAAATGCAGATTAGTGTTCATCTAATTATCAAGCAATGGACATACACTGTAAGTTTGTTGACACCAGGTATTTAGGGGCGAGTGGTGGGTAGGTGTGGGAGGGGCCCCCTCCCGCCGATAATAAAACCTTTTTATTGTATCAGTTGATAAACGATCTATATTATACGTTCATGGACAGGCAATCCGGGAATAATGTAATAATAAATTTTAAACAGACTTCATAATCATGTCCATGCGTAACATGATAAAATAACATTTTCTAAATCGGTATTACATTGCTATTGTTCATGTTAAAGATATCTTTACCAATGTAGCAACAGAACTGAATGAAGCCCGTTCAAATACCTTACGTATAGACTGGCCAGACACATATTTAAGCAAAAAACAATTTATATCATCACCATTTACCTCTCCTGAGTACATCAACTCTGCAATGTACACTTATAACAATACATTTTTCGTGAAATGTACTTATAATAACAAATGTACCTTCCAAATTATAATACTCAAATTACTGAACTGAAGTATTTAAATAAAGTACTTGCCTTAAATCGGGGCCAGTTCTCTATGAATGAAAATTGATCTTTGAAGTACGCAAACACGAACTGGCGAACGTAAAACTGGATATAATCGCAAAACACGTAATTCATTGTCAGTCGTAGACGCACGCGCGAACGCACAAGACGTGATGCATTTTCTTGCAAATCACTGAAATACTGTTGACAAACTGGATAAAGTCTGAAACAATTAAAAGAAACAGTTGCAATGAACTTTTATGAAGATGTCGATTAATTTGTAAATTCAACGAAAATAAAATCTTTCTAGACCAAGATGGCTTTGTTGGTCGTGGCAGTGGTTACTTTTTAACGTCAGGGGAAGTAACTGCTACGAGGAAGTCGCTGGACTGGTTCTTTCAGAGCCGTTTTTTTCAGTTTGTGACAAAATAGAAATGACAAAGACATAAACAACATTAAGTATAACATTTTGATACAAACCTTTTGTATTGTTTTATCTTCCAGTGAGTTGATAAACGATCAATAGTTTACATTCTTAGACAGGAAATCCTGGAATAAAGTAATAATTTGCAACAGATTTCTAAATCATGTCCATGCGCCACATGATAAAACAAGATTTTTTAAATCGGTATTACATTGCAATTGTTCATATTAAAGACATCTTAGCCGATGTAGCAACAACTCTAGAAGAAGGCCGTTCAAAGATTTTACGTAACTGTAGACTTGCCAGACACATACATGTTTTTAAGCAATACATCATTTATATCACCATCATGTATCTCTGCTGTGCACAACAACTCCGCAATGCACACTTACAAACAAGACAATTTTCGTGACATGTACCTAATAACGAATTTACATTCAAAACGATAAATTTAATACTCAAATTACGGAACTCCGTTATTTTAAATAGCTTAAGTACTTGCCTCAAGTCGTGTCCAGTTCCCTATACATGAAAATTGACCTCTGAATTACGCAAACACGATCTGGCGAAATCACGTTAAGCCGGACGTTTTCCCTGTGTTTCCAAGTTTATCCGGTTGGTCGGTAGCTTTACTATAAAGTCACGTGACAGATGACAACTAACTTTATTGTGAATTATTGTCAACATACTTTCGTGAGATTGAGATTGAGATATTATTATGTATCCACATGCTAAGTAAATACACTGTCCCAACAGTACGTTACTCATATTCATAAGAACCTGAACTGTTATTTGTATGTTCAAACCAAGTTCTTTAAATGCTGTGTGAACATATTTATGTTATGTCCGTGTATCGTTATATGATGTACCTTTGAACTTTTTACTTTTTTTAAAATATTTTATATAGATACATCTTTATATCATCTTATTACGTTATGTGCATCCTATATTATATTATATTTATATTATTGTGTGTACTAATCTTTAATCATAGCACAGATGTACTCAAATATCTTAATCTTCAAACATAGCATTATCTTCAAACATAGCATTATCTTCAAACATAGCATAATCTTCAAACATAGCAAAATCTTCAAACATAGCAAAATCTTCAAACATAGCAAAATCTTCAAACATAGCAAAATCTTCAAACATAGCAAAATCTTCAAACATAGCAAAATCTTCAAACATAGCAAAATCTTTAAACATAGCACACATATACACAAATGTCTCAATCTAAATCACCAACTAAATGTTATGCTGTTAAATCATGCAAAATGAGAAATCTCTAATATTCAAACAATATCTATAGTCAGTACATGTGTGGACTTACATAGATAAACTAGAAAATAACTTAACATTGTATTATTTCATACTATATCCAACATATACGATATATTCATTGCAAATCTTGGGTATGTTCATATAAAATAAGTTTCAAAATGCAATAAAATAACGCTTTACAAATAGTTCGCAGGTCTAAAACTGTGCGTTGTAAATGTACTGAGTATATTTACAATGAAATACATGTTATTCATTTTAAAATAACACAAACTGCAGTTAATGTAAGCCGTTATAACAAAATAGCATTACAATTGCTAAAATTGCACTGAAAAGATATACATGTATTATACATAAATTATGAGTACTCACGTGTCTGTTGACTGTATGCAAAAATCAATCTGTTTGACCATTAGCACCAATGAAGTCACACAATTCAACGTCAAGGAGTGGGCCAGAATCCCACGGTATCTGCTACGTAACTTGTGCGGTTCCATGGGACGACGTCTCGCTGCTGTGGTTGCCAGTAGAGGTGACCACACGCGCTACTGGTTGTGTCAGTGAATTTGCTCTGACCAGTCAATTTAAATTCAAGATTTGAAGCATAATGTGACCATGAAATGCTGTCTAATTAATAATCAATTCTCTTAAAAGATAAATTTGCGAATGGAATTGTTCTTTTCTAATTTTGAATCACAGATAACAAAATATTGTACAATGAGTTGGAATGAGGCGTTTCTTTTTCTCGTCAGTATATAAAAAGTCGATTCAAAATTACTTGAGAATACCGTTATTGTTCACACAATGGTTATTGGCCAATCTTTTCCAAAACAAGTTTTCATTAGCTGACCACCTTCAAATTTGTTAACAACCGTGCTCAAGTAAGTAAAAAACGGACTGTATACTTTTATACAACCAATGAGCGTCAGTGTGTATCGGTTAAAGGTATGTCTAGATAATATTTACACCTCCATCAAATCTGCACGCAGATAAACAATATCGTGTCAGAGTCAGACTATACCCGAATATTACTCAAATAATAACTTAAAATATGAGGATCAAATAAGATTTCGAAAGAAAAAAGATAATTGGTTCTTTTTCCACAAAACTACCTCAAAATATTTTAGCTCGGCATTTTCCAATTTTCAAAAATTTAAATGGAAGAACTATATTTTGAAAAATAAGTTTACAGACAGGAAAGATGGGAAATAGGTAACAGCATACCGCCACCAACTAAATGTGATGTTAGTATGATTATTGTCCTGGTGGTGATGGTGACTGGTGAAGCTAGTATGGTATAATTAAAACAGACACACATGTTGTCGAAAAAGGGCTTAAAGCCGTAACTTAGACATTATATACCAATATAAGTTTGAATTAGGACATATATGGGCAAGAAATAGCGCCAGTATGGTTATGTAAAAGTGAACTCTCTAATATTCTAACAATATACAGTCGAACCTCGTTCATTCGAATTAACCAGGTCCGGAAATAATCCGAAATAATACATGGTTTCAAATAACTCATTTCCATTCGACGAATATAATAAGATACATCGGGACTTTTATTGATTTAGGATAATACCAAGTTGTCGGATAGAAGGTTGTCGAATAAACGAGGTCCGACTGAATATTACAATGAAATACATGTTATCCATTTATAATTAACACAAACTGCACTTACTGTAGCAATTATAACAAAATAACATTGCAATTGCTACAGTTGCACTAAAACATATGCATGTACGAGTATTATGGATAAATTGTAACTGGAGTTTATGTTTATCGATCAATATATGTGTACTCACGTGTTTGTTGACTGTATGACAATATCAATCTGTCTGACCATAAGCACCAATGAAATCACATAATACACGTATTTACACAAATGTCCTAAACTTCAAAAAAGATTTCCTCTCCTCTGAAACTTTCTCTGTTTCTTCAACTGGCCATGCATGTAGGAGCAGTAGGTTCGATCCTCTGATTATCTGAGTCTATGTATTTATATAAAGTGTAAGATCCACGTAGAACGACCATGTTAGTCCGCACAGTACAAATCTTACCCCAATATTCTCACACTTATTTACATAATATGTGACACGATTCATAGAATAACTGAGTTAATAGTATGACGTGTACTGGTTTTAAATGTAACATAGCATTTCACAGTTCTTCGAATTCCGCTGTTCAGAGGCTTATGTGGCTCATAAGTTTATACCCTGAAAGTACAAAAAAAAGATATTTGATATAGGTATTTGCCAGCATTACATAATTTTATATAACATATAACTGTGACCTTGAACTTCGCGGAACCTACAACTGTGACCTTGGAACCTTTAAATGTGACATTGAACGTCACGGAACCTATAAATGTGACATTGAACTTCACGGTACCTCAAGTGATGACTCTTTAATTAAGGGCGTATGTAGTGCCACGTATAGGCCGTGCCGCATATAGTTCGCGCACGAACTAAATGCGTCACGCATATAGTTCGTGGCGAGGCGAACTATATGCGGCGAAAAGGCAAGGTCATGACGCATATAGCTATTTAAATGTCTTGTCATATTGAAAGTCATCCATTATCATCTGTTCTTTATATTTAAAGAATACATATTTTCTCAAACTGCTATGTACCCATTAAAAAGAATATAACTGTGTGTCACCTGACATATATTCCCCACATCAGACAGTGGAAAAATCTTCTGGACCAGTTCGGGGTATTGGGTATTAATAAAATAACAGAAAAAAATATGCTAAAATGAAATAAATAATTTGGTTTAGTGTTGCTTGATTAAAATTCAACTAAGAGTTTCGAGCAGATAAACGCGAGCAATCGTTAACATATTATTTGATCGCATCGCCACAGTCGTAGACGGTCGGGCCTGACTCTTCGGACTGGAATTTTAGTGCGATACCGGCTGCGCTAGACGTGGATTCGTGTTAAATCCTTATTATTATCTTAACAGATAACACCAATGTGCGTTAGCAATTAACATGCTTTTGCCACAATTAATACAAATTAATGTGTTTAAACTTATTATTTCTGTTTTTATTTAAAATCCACAATTTGGTCTTACATGTAGAACGCGAAGCCCACTATAATGCATTTGTACATAAATGGGTCATTACTCACTCGACCGGCAGTGGTTGATGAACTTTGATTGATAAGTCAGTTTATCTCCTTTCGAAATTAACTTTTTCGGCGCAGTACTAACATGGTTTTGCTATTTGCATATCAGTGTTTTCTAAACCAATCAAATCTTACGTTAACCACCAAGGCAATTTCTCATCAACCGAAAAAGGTTTGTAACCTTGACGCATACTGGTTAGAATTTCGTTTAGGCCAATATATTTAATAACTAAATCTACAAACATTAACTTGTTTATTGTCATGTATTTTGTCTTCCAAAACAACGTAATGAACACAATTATTGCGTAAATGGTGTAATGTTTGCCCAAAAAAGTATTGATCACGATAGAGGCGTTATTCTTATTATTGTAAACATGACATTGTTGTTTGAAAACTAAATGAACATACTATTGTTTGCAACAACAACAACCTTTATTTCTCTCAAGTCATGCATTACATGAAACTATGAGGTTAATTCAACATTATTAGTTAAGAACGAGACTAAAGAAATAAACCAGGGTATATAGAGATTAGTATGATTTTCGGTAATGTTGGCATTGTGACTTGATAGGGAGTCACGCTATACATAAGTAAGAGCTACACTGACCCAAAATGAAAACTTTACATCCATTTCAAAAGTATATATTTTGTTGATAAATGTATATTTTTTTCATTGAAGCTTCAATGCAATATCAATGTGTTTATGTAATTTACAATACCTATTTTTTTATGAACAATTAAGTGGAGAGGAGTCGAAATAAAAATTCCAGAAAAATGTAAATTATCACACAACATTTGGAGAAAAGAAAGTACTGACTGAGTGAGTTTATAAGAAGCATCAGTAACCAGTGTGTTCGCCATTTTTACGAATGCATTGGAGAATACGTCGTCTCATTGAATTTACGAAACGTTGTATGACCGCGTTTTGAATACGTTGCCATTCTAACACAAGTGCATTTCGGAGGTCATTTATGGTATCAATTTGATGCTCGGACCTTGCTCTCCGACCCAATTCATCCCATATGTTTTCTATTGGGTTCAAGTCTGGGGATACAGCGGGCCAATCCAAGACGTTAACATTATTTTGAGCAAGGAATTGTGTCGCTAACATTTATGTTGTTTTAATCAGATAAATCGCTATGTTACAAGTTTATTAACATGAATGTGCGAGTTCACGACTTATGCGATACGTAATGATGAACTATATTGGAACAGACTATACTGTGTCAATGACTAATGACACTACGGAGTTATTTGTATTCAGGCTCCTACGCAGTGATCTCTCCTTACAGGTCTCGGAGTTTCTGTAGTATAGCGTAATTGAAGGACCGGGAATTTTTTATACAGATGTACAACAAATTTTAACCTCCAGATTGCAACAAATTTGCATACTCCAAGTTGCGCCGACCATCTTTTTTAATGATATTTCTTGTTTGATAGTGTTATCTTATTCAAATACACATTTCAAAAAAAACATCTTTAAGAGAAGTGATCTTAATGCGGCGTCGAGGCACATGTCCGCCGCACAAAGCTAACGTGAACTTAATGCGGCACTCTTCGTCGCATGAACTTAAGGTTCATGTTAAGCGGATTTTGCATATTACAATTCACTGATTTTTTTAAGTAAAATAACAATGCAATATGGATTATTATATATCTAAATGTTCGCCTGAATGAGCAGATACAGATAGATCATTTGTTATTGACAAATAATGTAATTTAAAAACAAAAATACTTAAAATGTTCAGACTTTTTAGAAAATATGTAACAAAATAACAACTTTTTAATAATTTCAACAATTACTTTTTTTTATCAATAAAACACTATTCTAGGTGATAGAGACAAAAGAAAGTCTAAAACACTTGGATTAACTCTTAAATACCAACAAACAAAAATGGCGGCGCCCAGTGACAACAAAAAGTTTGACATCAAATTTCTACTTTGTTGATAAAATCTAGAATAAATAAGTTCTCGTACCATCTTACTATGATAATGGATAATAATGATGGTATGATATTAAACTTAAAATGTTTTCGGATAACAAGTTGGATAATTTGTGGTGAAGGACCCTTTTTACCTGAAATGTCACATAATGTTGGCCTATACAGCTATGGTAGTGCATATATATTAAAAACCCAATTTATTCTTGTTACTCTTATCATTTATATTAAGCAACTGATTTGAGTTAGAATGTATTGAATTCCCAGAAATGTGTGTTATTTGTAGCAATTGCAATGCCAATCCGCTTGACATGAACCTTTATGTGGTGTTCTTCGCCGCCTTTAGGTCGTGCGCCAACTATGTATGCGGCACGAACTATATATGGCACTACAGGCGTATCCTACAATAACGCCATTTTTTTCTAACGCAGAGTTTCCCTTTAAACTTTATCTATTTGATTAGTGTAAATGTATCTAACCAAAATATGTTAATAAAAAGTGGTCAATCATACAAATGTTATATATTTTTATAATTATTTTCAAAATTCTATTTGAATTTATAAAGTAAGCCATACCTGTCGAATTGGAGTACCAGCATCAATCATACCGACGGCCCTGGTGCTTTCTTCAGTGGTCATTCTCGCTATCTATTCTGTTTTTCGTGTTGGACATACAACGTGGATTGTATTGAAATGAAATTTACCACTTACTACACAGTGCACGTGATCTTCGTGACAAAAGTTGATAATCGTACTCGCCATAACGCGTGGTCAACCATGACGATATTAGGCATTTTCTTTGTGAACGTGTATAAAATTAGGATGCCAAATTTTAAGTCGACACACACTGACCCAAAATAAAAACTTTACACTTTATTTTTTTGAATATTTGTTTTGTTAGTATATATGTTGTTGTAAGTATTACACATGTTTATCACGATTTCATTGCGGATAACGATTACGCAATTGTTTAAAAATCGCCGGTATATTCACGCGTCCAAACAGGAAAAACGTTTTCCTTACTTTGCACGTGCGCAGCAACATTGGTTTCACTTACAGGTTTTACACTGACAAGTAATCATTTGCTGGCACTTTCCAGCATGACAATGCAACGCCTCACAAGGCGCATATAATAACTACACAATTCCTTGCTCAAAATAATGAGGCGACGTATTCTGCAATGCATTCGTTAAAATGGCGGTCACACTGGTTACTGATGCTTCTTATAAAATCACTCAGTCAGTACTTTCTTTTCTCCAAATGTTGTGTGATAATTTACCTTTTTCTGGAATTTTCATTTCGACCCCTCTCCACTTAATTGTTCATAAAAAAATATACATTGTCTGATTTTTTCCAAGTAAATTACATAAACACATTGATATTGCATTGAAGCTTCAGTGCAAAAAAATATTAACCCCGAATATACATTTATCAACAAAATATATACTTTTGAAATGGATGTAAAGTTTTCATTTTGGGTCAGTGTATGAAACCTTTGTATTTTATTACATGGACGTTTAGAAAATGTGTTCAGTGTATGTACAAGAATATGACTATTCTTTGTAGGACTTCCATTTAAATTCCTAATATATAAACATGATGGCTTATGACTGTAACATTCTTTATACAGTAATCAAAAATCCAGGAAACTATGCATTGGAGGGTAGGATCAACTTGCTATTTTTATTTTATAGGTAGGGGGTATATTTTATCTTGCTTTTGGCAAAAATATATTTCAATTTTGGCTGTAGTAGTTTCATTTTCTTTAGAAAAAATAAAACAATAATACCAATCTGAAGAAATTGTAAATTTAAACGTCAAAAGTTTTCTGATTGTTTTAAGTCATGACTGAGATCTAACATTAACATCATGCACCCATTCTCGACAGCTCTCTGATATTTCCGTACCACTTCGTTACTCTACGGACATTCTCTAGTGCATGTCAGGCGGAGCATTATGTGGCAAAATTCAGCATTTTGTGCGGTCAAACAATAGTTCTCGTAAAACGGATTTAAATTTCAATTACTTCGATAAATTCACATAAGAAATGGATTATCGTTGTCATTTCTAGTTAAAAACTCACATATTCCAGTATTCATATAGCTTAAATATGTGATTCTAATCCCGTTTCATTAGCACTCCAGCGTTCACGCCACCATATTGTTTACATGATATTAGAATGGTATTTCCGAAAGTAGTGCCTTACGAACACCCGAGGCACTGTACGTAGTTGGCCGAGACTTTCGGAATGATCATGCACCGTGATAAACATTCGTGGTATGCAACATGCGCTTTATTTCACACTCCACTATGCGCAGGTTAAAAATGGTGAATGTATTAACAGTCTAAACAGATAGGAATAAAATGATCACATACACTCACCCAAAGTTCTAACGCATTACTTTGGGTACTTTGGGTTTACTTGATTTCGAAAAGACGAACGAGAGGTTGGAAATTTATGGTTATTGTAGTAGACAAAACACACAATGAAATCATACAAATGACAAAAAAAGTGCTTGAATAAGGTCTTGCAAATAAAAGTGTTTAAAATTGTACAGAAAAAATAAATAATAACTTTAATAAAATTTCAATTTCGTATGCTAAAAAACAAAGAAATGTGCTCTATGTAATTAATTACTGAACGTGTGCTAGGCACCAATAGTTTATGATTTTCTGCATATTTGTAGCATTACACGAGTCCCCTTAACTGGTGTAGAGACGAAGTGCTCGGACACTTCCGGTTCCACTTCCGGTCTTTTAAAATTTACAATTTAAATTTAAATTCCCGTGGAAATCTCGTGTAACAAACTCACATAAATAATGCCGTTGTAAGATACAATTAATTAGAAAAAGAAACCATATGAAAGACAGCCAAGTAAAAACAGCAAGTCAAAAATATCGAAATTCGATCATTCGTTCCGCAAATTTGCGAAAGGTTTTTAAAACAATAAGGCTATATGATGATAAATCTAAATTTTCATAACATTTAGTACAGAATTAAGAAATTTATATCCAGTTTAGATATGATGCGTTAGAACTTTGGGTGAGTGTATATTAAAATTCTTATGTTGGTGGTTATAAATGGAATAAAATTCCATGGGTTGGGTGTGTCCTAACATGGATTAAAACTCGATAGGTAGTACCCTAAAAATGGCTAATTAAGCCTTTCATCCTAGGCTTTTTCCTACAACAGTTGTATCTGGTGTGTGAGGATCAGAAATACTGAACATATGTTACATGCTAAAATGTTGAATTGTTCTTATATTTTTATATATAATTTGGAGTTGACAAGTTGAACCTGTACATAGATATTTGATTTGTACAATACCTTTGCATGTAATACAAAATCTGCATGGGGCGTTGCATGTAAACGATCAAATAATCTACCGACTGAATGTGCAGTTTTTATGTACATGTATTATCATTTTATATGCTTAATTTATTCATTTATTGTGTATGAAGTATTACAATGACTGTAACGTTTATCAATATTATGTTTATAAATTTTCAATCAGACTCAAGGTTTCTACTCCTAATTCTAATTAATTGTCACCATAGCAACGATGTTTTTGTAGTATTTTAGAAGATGTGTAGTCTTATTGATTTATATAAGATAGGGACACTATACATTAATATGTTTTAGATCATGTTGGTCAGGAAATGTAATTTGTTACATGTGATAACAGGTTTTTGAATGCATAAGTTGTAACTCGCACTCCTATGCTACAAAAACATTTTTTTTACCAAGAAAGGATGGAGATAGAACTCCCAAAGTTTGTTGGTATGCATTTAAGATATTCTTCTTTGAAAATATGCAGAAAACTATAAAAGTCAATTTTGCTGATTTGGCCCAATTTTCTCAGTCACAGTCACATATAATATATCTATTAATTGTATGTAGTTTTCAGCTGGTTGAAAAACAGTATAATTATATACTAGCAAATAACTTACACTACAGCGGCCATGTAACATAAATAAAAAAATAGTAAATCAACATTTATATAAGAATTTCCCGCTGGATATCTACCGGTCAAACATAATTAGGCAGGTGAAGCCAGTCAGAAATGTACTCGATGACTGATCAGAAGCCATAGCAACTGAAGAGAAGATGTTAATGACGCAACAACATTGACACAACAAGAACATCAGACGACTTCTTTCAGTTCATTTGTTTGGGAGATCGCCATCATAGCGCAATATTTCTGCTTCTTACTGTTTTAATCAGAGTAAATTATTACAACAATCATTGTACTTTTAACAGTGGCAGTGCATATATGGTACTTAAAACAAGTTTACGACATGCTTGGGGTAACATTTCTCCAGACCATCTTGTTTCATTACAATACATTCGATTCCGTATCGGCTAAAAACTGTTATACACACTAAAGGTAGTCTATCGGGATTAAAATGTCAACAACATTTCTTGAGTTGTTGTTTGGTTATTAGACTTTTAAAAACAGGAACAAACTGTCTTTACACCCTTTATATGTTCAAATTGAAAATTGGCTTTGCGTGATATTGTGATTAAATATTGAGATTTATTTTATGGTGAGAAATAGTCCAATTTAAGTTATAGAGATACATGTATATACCGTTTTAGAAACTGTACTTATCGTCTTCTAGTACTGTTATTTGATAGTTTACAATAAATTACTATGGGAAAGTCATAATACATTACCGCTTATCAAATTGTATGCGAGAAATGCAACAACTTGTCTTTGAAATAAACTTTCATTTTAATATATTTTACTACGGTGGCATAGAGGTAACACTCGTGGATTCGTGTCCTTGACTTACTTACTTCCTCCCACGACTTAGATTTGTCGTGGCCAAGACATATAATGTCATTCAGAATGGCCCTATACTTACACCAGCATTCGCAATTAAAATGGCAGATGACAGGTTACTACGTCGTGGTCATGATATAACTAAGTCGTGGGATTTCTGACTTTCCAACATTTCTCAAGCATATTCTTAACCACGCTCTCATGTGCTGTATGCCGTCCTTAAAACTGTATACATGCATATGTTACTTACGGCGGGAACCATATCGCAATACATAAGATCATATTAGTAAATTGTTCCTGAGACATCGCGCAGTGTTGTTTGAGATGAATATGACTCCATATTATAATACAAAACCACTTAATAAACCACTTAATAAACATGTTCGTGGAGATGCGTTTTCTTCTTCAGCGATAGCCGATAGTGTAGTACTCTTAGACAGTTTAAAAAAAGTTGTGTGTATTTTATGACTAAGATAATGTTGTTACAAAAGGATTATCGATGAACAGCAACTTAAAATTTAAATAAAAAATAATAACACGAATATGTGAGTTAACAGTTATATAATGGCATTGTTATAAATAAACGAGTACTAATACCATATTGTTGTATTTCATGACAGCGTGTTCAGTACCGCTTACCTTTCATTCCGGAAGGGGCGATAAAGTATTTATACAAATCAAATGTACATTTACAGTTTCAATGTTTAACGAAAGCTGGTGAAGTATTTATAATAAAAAGGTGACAACAGGTTGTTCATTATAAGAGACATAAGATCAACAAATTGAAAGACTAATATCCAACGTTGGATAAAGAAGTTTGACTGTTTGTAGCATTGTTTCCTACATTTTACAAGAAAAGCTTGCGCTGTTATATCGGCAAGGCATAACAAGTAGGTTGGTTTTCAATAATTGGATGAAATCAGGCGAACAAATTTCTACAGAATCTTTACCTGATATATTATAAAGCTATCGTCTGGGAATATAACGCAACTAAATGTGTGAGTGTGTAATAACTTAAGGACATGACATATTGTTACATAAATTGGTTCTGGTGTTGCAGGTTTAGATGTAAGATGTCTAGACGTGAAACTATTTATGTCGCTATCTAATAGTAATAAATGTATTTGCATTAAGGCCATCCTTATAAACTTTTTGTAACTGTGTCTTTTCTCGCAATCTTTGGGGAAAAGTCGGTTGGTAGACTTAGTATGAGATTATTTGTGTATACACCCGTAATATACGAATACATGCACAAAACATCCGCATGAAAAGGCGAACATTTAAGTCCGGACCAATTTCGGTGTAACCGCCTGGTATATAAAAACAAGTAATTATATATATGACCAACCGTTTTCTTCACAGGATGAAATGATTTGGCTGCAGAAATTTCATAAACAATTGCGTAATAATATAACTGCCATTTAGCCACATGCTAATTATTACGTCGGTGATTCTTTCCATGTTTCGTGCTGGTGAATACTTTCGAAGCCATAGTTTCACCTCTTTACTAGTGATATCATGTTTCTTATGTGATGCAAGAGACTTCATGCTCTTGTGTGAACATGTAAGTTATATATACATTTATATATTTATCATTTGTGCTAGCTCAGTTGGTAGAGCGCTAGACTGAAACGCGGCAGATCCGGTTCACGGATTGGGCAGGTTATGTTCTTCCGTGACATAGGCGGAGAAGTTGTCAATTGGTTGCGGATGTTCATGTTAACAGAGAAATTGTACGCATCATCGTCTGACACAACTAACATACTTTCCAATGGGAATATCTCATTACAGTATCAAGTTTCCATTAGGAAATTGCTTCTCTATACTGGAATAGTTTCTGAAGAGTTTGTTTCATTAACCTACTGAAGATATTGTAATGAGATATTCATTCCTTCTACATGAAAGGAAATTATGTTTATGTATTATACATTGTTATCAATCATCAAAGTTGTAAAATGAATTTAGAAGTATTGTTATATTTCCATCAAAACTGAGCTATCGACCTGAACTGACTTCTTCCGATATTTCTTCCACCTGGTTTCGTCGCAAACGTTTTTGGTTCAACAATAAGCAATAAAAAAGACTATGCTGCATTCCCGACAGCAATTAAGGCAATCTTATTGGCAATGGTTTCCGATTCTCAATCAATAACAGTATTGCATTGAAACTTAATGGTAAGCTTCACTACTAAGAGGAGATGTGCATATATTTGGAATGTTCTGGTTGAATGGTTTTTCACATACTTATGGTCCTTTCCTCATTTACATATTTCGGGAAGCATCCATCGGATCTACCGATATTCTTGTAATTTGAAAGTATAATACTAATTTAGGCGGTTGAATGAAAAACACTTTAAATTATAACATCTGTTTTTCAAGATATTCAAATATCCATCGTCACGTGATATTCGTGAAGCAGTGATTAATGCACCGCTATGCGAGACAAGCGCTACGAGAGCTTGCATTGCAAAATCAGATAAATTGATTCGTTCACAACGAATGACATTAGAAACTTCCTATGATTTCAAAGCACAGCTTGCAAGGCAGTATATTTTGCAAAAAACATGTGAACAAGTAACTTTGATGAATTGGATGTACAACGGATGTTTCTGACGTTCATTATCCTTTATTTATGACATCAACATTGCTCATGCCTATGGAAATATTAATCTGGCACCAGTGATCAATTTAAATCAATTCAAGACCATGTGTTGGTTTTCCTTGGGTGCATACACTATTGGCAAAAAGCACAGATTGCTGCTTTCAGCTTTGCACCTTGTCTATGTTTCGGTTAAGACAATGGATGTCATCTATTGCTTACTCTGTGCACCTTGTAACTAGACGAAACGCCAATTACCTCCTTGTACAGTTTGTCTTATTGTGAAAATAGGCTTTATTAGAAGTAATTGCGAAGCTTGACATCGTGTACTGGTTGTAATATATTTAATTGGATTATGTGAGACTGAAGTAATTTTGCTCATTCCGTAGACAACTGGTGTCTTAATTTATTGTAAAGAAGCCTATAAAAAACTATTTCCTTTTAGTTCTATGGTTTCCATCTTTCATTGCCTCATTGCAACCATTCAGTGTCTTGTTTCATACGAATTAAACATTCAATTCAGCATTAACGTTCATTTTACCCTGTATTGAATTAAATGCTTAATTTAGATCATCACAAAACATTTGTACTTGGGGTAATGAAAGACAATTAAACGAATGTAACATCTTCCACCGTCCTTAATGCAAATTTGGAAGCAGCATCACCGGCGGCGTATTAATTATTGATGCGTAATTCATCGTAGGGATTTCTTGAATTATGTTCATATTGTCTGAGCAATAACACTCAATAACCCTATTTGAGACAAACGTTGCCCGGGTTTCTACATCAGATGGATAGAGCGATTAAGCTGTTACTGGGAACAACACATTCACAAGCCAGTGCCTCCCCACAAAGACCTCCGGGAAAACAACAGTCAACAAAACATGAGGCACTGAGGAAGTGCTGGGATAGACATGTAAGGGATAGGGTTCAAATAATGGGCAACACAGGGGAAAGGTTTAATGATTGGAATGCATCACATCACAGAACGAGTCAAGAAAGTCAGTAATAGGCCGCAAGCTGAGACTAGTTGTTATTTTACGACCGTTTTTTTGTCCATTCGGTTTTAACGGGTTTGCGCTGGCTACAAATTTGATGTTTGGAAGTGTTTATTACCAGCTTAAGTTAATTATTTTGTTATTTTGACTAACCATAAAGTTTGTCCTTGAACTGCCGGGTATGACGATAGTTAGAAACCAATTAAATGTTGTCCATGTAACATTGGATGAGGGGCATGATTAATAGCTTCTTCTGTATGATAATAGTCTTAAACACTTTCTCTGCAGACAAATTAACTTGACAGAAGACTTCTTGATGGTCTGCGATATGTTCCCCAGATTAATTCCCATGATACTTTAAAGAAAAGACTGATAGAATGCCACGATCTCAAAATATGACATTTAAAGAGAAATATTATTTATATTTTGCATTGATATGATGAACTTTAATAGGTACAGCGGCATCAAAATACGAATTTATTGTTAAATTGCACGTGGTGTTCACTGATACAGAATCGTCATTCAAAATAATCCCTCAGACCTTTAAGTCACGACGAACATAAACGCTGTGACATTTGTCATAACTATACATCATGTTTGATGTCGTTTAAATATGCACTATACTCGTACATGTATAAGGATGAAATGATATCGCTGCAGAAATTTCATAAACAATTGCATAATAATATAACTGCCGTTTAGCCACATGCTAATTATTACGTCGGTGATTCTTTCCATGTTTCGTGCTGGTGAATACTTTCGAAGCCATAGTTTCACCTCTTTACTAGTGATATCATGTTTCTTATGTGATGCAAGAGACTTCATATTCTTGTGTGAACATATCAGTTATATATACATTTATGTATTTATCATTCGTGCTAGCTCAGTTGGTAGAGCGCTAGACTGAAACGCGGCAGATCCGGATTCGATTCACGGATTGGGCAGGTTATGTTCTTCCGTGACATAGGCGGAGAAGTTGTCAATTCGTTGCGGATGAGCACGTTAGCAGCATGGTTGTTAATTAATTCCAGGAGAACTAGTTAGATCATTTGGCCGCCATCTTTGACTGAAAATGTGTTCAAATACGGCGTAAACGCTTCGAAACAAACAAACAAAATAAGATGTTTCCCTTTGATTATTTGTCTGTAACTGTTCAAAGACTGCATAAATTTATAAACATATCAATAATATATTTTGTGCAATGTATTATGTTGTTTCGTATTTGTTTGTTTCCTTATTTCTTCGTCAGTGACAGTTAACAGAGACTTTGTACGTATCATCGTCTGAGACACTTAACATACTTCCCAATGGGAATATATCATTACAGTATCAAGTTTCCCTCAGGAACTTGCTCCTCTATACTGAAATAATTTGTGAATATTTTTTTCGTTAACCTACTAAAAATATTGTAATGAGGTATTCATTCCTTCTACAGGAATGGAAATTATGTATTGTATTACATATTGTTATGAATCTTCAAAGCTGTAACATGAATCGAGAATTATTGTGATATTTCCCATCAAAACTGAACAATCGGCCACTGACATTCTTCCACCTGGTTTCGTAGCAAAGAATTGATTTTTGGTTAACCAAAAGCAATAAAAAAGACTATGCTGCATTCTCGGTGGTTTCCGATTCTCCATCAAAAACATTTTAACAGTAATCTTGTACTTGCGTTTTTGTCTTTTGAGTTTATACAATGGGCAAGGACATTGTTCTGGCTATTAAGCGCTTCGACGGAGGAGCATTTAGCCGTCGCTTCGCCTGTCCGTACATTAGTACGTGCTTGTGTCCGTCCCACAGTCGTGACAACACTATTTCTCAGCAACCACATACCGGATAGCACTGAAACTTAATAGGTAGGTTCACTACTAAGAGGCGATGTGCATATTATCGGCATGTTCTGGTTCAATGGTTTTTCAGATACTTATGGTCATTTCCTCATTCACATACTTCGGGGAGCATCCATCGGATCTACCGATATTCTTGTAATTTAAATGTATAATACTAATTTAGGCGGTTGAATGAAAAACACTTTAAATAATAACATGCCCTACTTTGTTTTCAAGATATTTAAGTATCCATCGTCACGTGATATTCGTGAAGCAGTGATTAATGCACCGCTATGCGAGACAAACGCTACGAGAGACTTGCATTGCAAAATCAGACAAATTGATTCGTTCACACCGAATGACATAAGAAACTTCCTATAATTTCGAAGCACAGCTTGCAAGGCAGTATATTTTGCAAAAACATGTGAACAAGTAACTTTGATGAATTGGATGTACAACGGATGTTTCTGACGTTCATTATCCTTTATTTATGACAAAACTATGTCATCAATATTGCTCTTGCCTATGGAAATATTAATCTGGCACCAGTGATCCATTTAAATCAATTCAAGACCATGTTTTGGTTTTCCTTGGATGCATACACTATTGACAAAAAGCACAGATTGCTCCATTCAGCTTTGAACCTTGTCTATGTTTCTGTTAAGACAATGGATGTCATCTAGTGCTTACTCTGTGCACCTTGTAACCAGACGAAACGCCATCAATACTCTATTTACCTCCTTGTACAGTTTTTCTTATTGTGAAAATAGGCTTTATTAGAAGTAATTGCGAAGCTTGACATCGTGTACTGGTTGTAATCTATTTAATTGGAGTATGTAAGATTGAAGTACTTTTGGTCATTCTGTAGACAACTTGTGTCTTTATATATTGTAGAGAAGCCTATAAAAACTATTTCCTTTTAGTTCTATGGTTTCCATCTTTCATTGCCTCATTGCAACCATTCAGTGTCTTGTTTCATACGAATTAAACATTCAATTCAGTATTAACGTTCATTTTACTCTGTATTGAATTAAATGCTCAATTTAGATCATCACAAAACACTTGTACTTGGGGTAATGAAAGACAATTAAACGGCTGTAACATCTTCCACCGTCCTTGGTGCAAATTTGGAAGCAGCATCAACGGCGGCGTATTAATTATTGATGCGTAATTCATCGGAGGGATTTCGTGAATTATGTTCATATTTTCTGAGCAATAACACTCAATAACCCTATTAGAGGCAAACGTTGCCCGGTTTTCTACATCAGATGGATAGAGCGATTAAGCTGTTACAGGGAACAACACATTCACAAGCCATTACCTCCCGACACAGACCCCCGAAAAACAACAGTCAACAAAACATAAGGCACTGAGAATGTGCTGGGATAGACATGTAAGGGATGGGGTGCAAATAATGGGCAACACAGGGGAAAGGTTTAATGATTGGAATACATCACATCACAGAACGAGTCAAGAAAGTCAGTAATAGGCCGCAAGCTGAGACTAATTGTTATTTTACGACCGTTTTTTTGTCCATTCGATTTTAACGGGTTTGCGCTGGCTACAAATTTGATGTTTGGAAGTGTTTATTACCAGCTTAAGTTAATTATTTTGTTATTTTGGGAAACCATAAAGTTTATCCTTGAACTGCCGGGTAAGACGATAGTTACAAACAGAATAAGTGTTGTCCATGTAACAATGGATGAGGGGCATGATAAATAGCTTCTTCTGTATGATAACAGTCTTAAACACTTTCTCTGCAGATATTTTAACTTGATAGAAGCCTTCTTGATGGTCAGCGATATGTTCCTTAGATGAATTCCAACGATACTTTAAAGCAAATGCCACGACCTTAAAATATGACATTTAAAGAGAAATATTATTTATATTTTGCGTTAATATGACAATCTATGATAGGTACAGCGGCATCAAAATACGAATTTATTGTTAAATTGCACTTGTTGTTCACTGATACTGACTTGTCATTCAAAATAATCCCTCAGACCTTTAAGTCACGACGAACATCAACGCTGTGACATTTGCCATAACTATACATCTTGTTTGATGTCGTTTAAATATGTACTATATATAGATATTTGCGTATGCACTCAAATAACTTTCAGGAACCCATTTAATAACATCATCATGGAGAATTCGCTTTGTATTACCCATCTGCGGAACATTTTGTAATTAAGTATTTTGTCACATTTATACGCAATTATACGCCCGGCTTGCTCATATGATAGAGCGTTAGACTGCCATCCGGCAGATCCGGGATCGAAGTTGCTTGCGAAAGAGCAAGTTACTACTGGTTGATAATGAATTCCAGGGAAACTGATTAGGTCAACTGACCACCGTACATGCAAGATTCCTGTTTGATATTTCAATAACATGCATGGTAACTACATTAATTGCCAAACATTAAGGATTCTATATTATCATTTCTGTTGGTGTTGATTGTCATATAAGTAATATATCAACGTTTTACGCAACACTTGCTATAAACATACCTCTTCAAAATGCTTTATTGTCTGATCAATTGCGTGCATACATTATTTCAGGTCAATAAAGATTCGATTACCTTATATGAGCGCTGCTATGGGATTTCACTAAAACACAAAATGCGATGTCAGTATTTGCAAGCAGGAAACAATATTTACTCCATATGGTATTTTGGATATTTTGAAGTCAAACAATACCAATTTGAATTCCATTATTGTATCAGAATAGTTTTTGGTCCATCAAATAGTGTATGGTTCTTTGGAATAAACATTAGGTTTTCACTTTAGGCTTAAACTTTCAGTGTGAAATATAATTCTCTATAATATGTATGATTATGTTATATAAATAGCTCCTACTTTGAATTGAACAGTAATACATGTATTTTCAACGCGATATAATACTATCACCAGAGGCACAATAGCCGAGTGTGATTGATGGTATCACACCGAAAGCTGACTATGTTATATATTTTTAAACAATAACTGCTTCTACAACGAATAACATAAAAAAGTAGTAAGAATGCAATCGACTATATATGTGAGTTTTTCATAATACGCCCTTTGTCAGCAATAAGGAACATCTTCTGTCCCTGATGCTTCTCAGAACCATACACTGCCTATAACTTACCGTCGATGTTGTTTCTCCTTAAACGTAATGTCAAAACATTACATAATAGAAACAATGATATGTATTTGGAATTTCTTGTTGTTCATACATTTTCAACTTTTATGCCATTGTTCTGTTCATTTATTACTGATTTGTGATAAAAATAACTGATCATGAAAGAGTGCAAGCCTTTTTTCACTTTTTAAAGCACCACATGTACAGTATATCTCTTCTGTTATAGCGACCAGGCTAATTCGGAGCACGAGACTGTCAGGCTTTGGGTCGTATGTTCGAGCCCCAAGTTAGGCGCTTGGTTTTTCATTACTAAGCATGACCTTTGCTACATATTTCGAGTGTTCTTGCAATTTTGAACACCTTCAAAGACCTGTTTGCTGAAGAAGTCATTTGATGTAATATGTTCATATACAAAAGTTGTTTGTTAGAAAATTCCAACTAAAAGTATGTTTTTGCATTTTGTCTTGATTTATATAATTATTGTGCAATTATCACGCAAAATCATTAAAACAAAAATGTTTAACAAAATTCAGCTTGTGTTATTAAGAAACACCTGAAAACTACTTTGGTTTCCTTTTCTCTTCACGAATTCCATTCATGGTCTCTTCAGATATATCACTATTTATATAGTAAAATGCTACTCTTTTTTTCCGACGACATCAAATTTCACTTAACAAACTGTATAGTTTGGGAAAACTCTAAATAAGTTCTGACTAACATGATTATTCATGTTATATTTTCTATAAGTATATCAATGTGTTGCATATGTTTATCTGTGTTTTTCAGCGCAGCCGTACTAACATGGTTTTGCTATTTGCATATCAGTGTTGCTCTAACCAATCAAATCTTACGTTAACCATCAATGAAATTTCTCTTCAACCGAACAACGTTTGTAACCTTGACGCAGATTGGTTAACTTTTCGATAAAGGGAACGTTATCTTACCGAAATCCACTGAATTTCGGTGAATTTACCGAAATCCATTTGAATATGGAGTGATCAGAAATCGTACCATCTCCGCATTAACAATTCTTAACCTTCAAATTGCGCCGATCATCTTTTTTCGATATATTTCTTGTTATTCCTTACTTTAGTAATACATTGTCAAACTTAACATTAAACGACTATTACAGTAAGGTAATTATCTGTAATTTAAACATGTATTCATGATTTGCTTAATGACATATTTTATAGTTGTCAAGTGAATTGTTTTACATGATGTAAATAGCACTTTGCAGATATGTCCTTTATATGTATCAACTGACTTGTTACTTCAGTTCAGACCTTAGAGTGTGTACGATATTATGTTATACCGTATTATGATTCAGAAGTTGTGTACATTTCAACAGGTATAAATGAAGAATAAAGCTGAATTATTGTCAATTAAAACCTTCAAACTGTGTCTGCAAGCGATACAGTAAATATCCTTTCCATTGTGCCAAATAAACGAATACAGTTTAAGTGGAAAAGAATCAGATTTATCTTAAAGGCAAAATAGACTAAATAGCCTAAGTCACTTAAACAGGTTAAAAGAGCTTATCAGCCAGGTTGTACTTCGGAAAATATCCATTACGTAATGACAAAGTAATTTGAAATCAAATATGTGGTTTTAATTGATTGACATCAATATCTCTATTCATTTGAATCATACGTCATATTCAAACAAGCTGACAACTAGCTTCAAATGTCGGGCAAGTCAAATTTTACATTTCCATTAGTCTGGGACAAGTGTCTTTGAATTGTCTCAATGGAAAAGTATTTTTTTTACAAAAAAAACAACTTTAAACTCGCTTAAACCGTCTTACCATGAAGTGGGTTTTAAGCAGATGTTTTAACTCGTTTTTGTGCCTAAAAACACGCTTTATCTCACTTCTAGACAATAAAAACTAACTTTTAGAAAAGTGTGTTAAAAACGCCACTAAGTTGGTTAAAAAAAGAGAGAGAATACGTAACTACAGGGAAAGCCACATACATAAGGCAATGCCTCCGCACGCAGATCTCCGGAAAAACAACAATCCACAAAACATAAGGCACTAAAGGAGGTCAAACGGTACACATATTAAGGAACTGAGGCGCAAGGAATGGTCCAGCAGACCACAAGGAATAACTATGAGAATCAAAGTGGACAGTAAGGGAAGGGGAGGTGGGAATTAATGGATGGAAAAGATCACAGGACAAGTCAAGACAACTGGCCTTAATAGGCCAAAAATGGGCAGAAAACAATCTGAACACTGTATAAAGTGACAGCATTGCATAGGGGAAAGGGAAAGGGAAATACAAAACACATTCATAACATAAACAGAAACAACAATCATATAGCGAATTACAGCCTTGGAACTGTCAGCATAAAACTGTGCTCGGTAAGCTAAAGGACCAATTTTTAACCCGGTGCTAATACCGCCGTTTTTAACTCGGATTAAACCCAGTTTAAAACCGGGTTTCGCTCACTTATTTGGGAAGGATGCTTACCGTTAAATATACCATCCAATATCAAAATGAAACTCGAGACATGTTTTAGAATGATAAAGATACGATATCCAAAGAGACCGATGATATACAGTAAAACATCACTTTAAGACAATCTCAATAATAAGACCGCCTTAAAATTAAGCACACGATTTTCAAGTCCAATTTTCACCATCTTGCTCTTTATTCAACCTCAATATTAATACCACCAAAACAATAAGACCAGTTTTCAAGGGTCCCGATGGTAGTCGCATTATTGAGATTTTATTGTAAAGGAAAAAGAATCAGGAAAACAGGAAAGACCCTATAAAAAATACGAAGGTTAAAGAATGTAGAACTTATATGTATTAAATGATTGACAGGGAAGCCATTCAAATATGAGTTCGATGTTTTATCAGACGCCTGAGACACTGAAGTGAAGCCGCCAAAGGCACCACATGATTGGTTCAATACAAACATAACACACCTTTCTTGCGATATTAGCTTGGGAAGGAATCGCATTGATCTACACTTAACAAAATCAAATAAGAGTGCAGGTATAAATATGACCGTATCTAAGTCAATATTAGTCTGATCTTGCTGATATTGTCAACACATATAGCGTAGATACCTGGCATAAAAATGTGTTTATTTCATGCGATAAATCCACAGATTGAACAAAAACAATCAACAAATTTGATGGTGCGAAAAGACTCAGTACTGCAGCTTCCTCTTAAACATGCTCGGGTTGATTGCAAAGAGTCTTATAGTGCATGTCGATTCTTGGTTCAACACACCGTGTTATTTAAACCGATAAATTCGACCCGAGAATCATGATCTACACGTAGCCAATCGTAAATCTACAAAATTTTGTGTAGAAATGTTAATCAATAAAAAAATTATTCGAAATTAAAACATGTGCACACTTATAAGTTTTGTTAAATGTAGTAATACGGGGGCTGATTATTAAGTTCGTGGATACCCTTGATAAAACACTCAAAACAATTAGTATTTAGTGTTTATGCGTCAACCATTTTCTTAAAAAATCGTTCAGAAGAGGATGAAATGGATCATAGTCCATCTGTCCTTTCAGCGTACAAGCAAAGAAGGAAGCTTGTTAACCAAGTGTATGTATATACGTCGACCACATCAAACATTGCACTGCGGTATAGCAGGATCATAATCTTTCTGTCCCATCTTAACTTAAAGCAAGCACTATCTTTTAAAAAAGATGGTCGGCGCAATCTTTAGCAAAAAGATTTGTTGTGCAACATAAAAATTGCTGATGGTGAATCTTCTAAATTTCATACAACTTCGATTATATGTAACCTTTGGAGTTTGCTTAAAATATGGTAATGGTCTGCATAATGCATTATTTAATCAAATGTTCATGTATTTTTGACATGTGTTGGAACTTAATATACTACTCAAAGTTTGCTAGAATATTACCTCATATAATTAATTGTTTTACTCAATTTGTTGTTGTTTAAGAACTTTTTTTACATTATGAACAAGACAACCATGGAAAAACAGGAAATTATGTTAAAAAAACTTGATGTTAATGCTAGATCTTCTGGAGTACATCGCCGCTCGACTTTGTGTTTTATTGCCGACCCGGTTAGCCTGAAGATGTTAGAGTGCTCGGTTGTCACTCGGGAGATACGGGTTCGGGTCCCAGGCTATGTAGGTCTTGCCCTACTGTATCTATCATATAGCTACAGTCACATGTCCTTCACCTCTGATTCATGTTTAGACGTTGTCAGTTGATTATCGAAGGGCAAGTAATAGTTGTTATTAATAATTTCAGGTAAACAGGTAAGGTCCAATGATCGCCGAATATATGACTGTAAAATTGTTGCAAAACGGGGTTAAACCTTATACACTAACATTTTGATCTTATTGCTAACTTGACTATATCAGTTTTAATAAACAGTAAAACCGCAATGATAAGACCACCCTAGGGACCCTTTGAAACCTGTCTTCATGCTGAGGTGGTCTTAATATTGATGTTGAATAAAGAGTAAAACAGTGAAAATGGAATTGCAAATTATGTTCATATTATTGTGGTGGTCTTTAAGAGAAGTTTTACATTATAACATATAATAATTCAACGAGGCCACAAACTATCTGCACTTTTCAACAATATGTCCGTTAAAATGTTTTACTATACTACAAGCAAGTGTTTGTCTGACCAACCCTACCTGAAAGCCAGTTTATCCATGACACTTCTTTATCAGGGACACTGTTTTATGTATGTTGCTTGCGTAATCATATCATGGTAGGCCCGTATACGTACGTCGTCTTGCATTACTTGTTCTAGTCTTCAAAAGCTTAATTTACATCTTAATCGAAATTGATATTTTCAAAATAGTTTAAACATGTTCCCGTCTGTATTGTTGTAGCATGTTAGCAAAAAACTCTCAACTAGTCAGTAATCTTTCCAGACTGGTAATGTTAGTAGCAGTTAATAATAAACAGGTCACTGACTAGCTCGTTTTCGATGCTAACCATAACAAGATGTAATATCTACCGGTGTTTTTTATCGGATGATTGTCACATAATGATTACTTTGCGCTACTCTAAAGTTATCGGTTAAATAATCTGGGATTCAAAGTATGGATTATTATGACATCCATGAAAGGATATTACATTCTGTCGTCACCAAGCTAAAGAACATATTCGTCATATCACAATGAAAAAGTATTTCTTGATGAAATTGCATTTATAGAAGTTTTCTTAGGGATTAAAAAACGGTTGGAATCGTTCAATTTGACATCTGTTGCTTATTAAACACAGGCAAACATGGGTGACGTTGTATTTGGCGCTGTCGTACTAACATGGCTTTGCTATTTGCATATCAGTGTTGGGTAAACCAATCAAATCTTACGTTAACCACTAAACCAACTTCTCTTCAACCGAACAATGTTTGTAACCTTGACGCGGATTGGTTAATCTTTCCATAAGGGGTAAGTTATTTTACCGAAATCGATTTGGGATTTGGAGTGACCAGCAATCGTAACATCTCGGCAGTTTTTATGTTGCACAACAAATCTGAACCTTCAAATTGCTCCGACCATCTTTTTTCAAGATATTTCTTGTTTCATTTAATGTTGGTCCGTTATCAAGCAACTTATACTTGTAAGTTCGGTGATTGCTACGTGGTAAATACCCCCCCCCCCCCAAGAAAGCACCAAAGAACATTAGATGAGCATCTGTAGGCAATGATTCTCTGACCTATGTGGGAGTGTATTAAAGATTGAATGTGGAGTCTAGTGAGACCATTTTAATGGACTCCGCTGAATAATCTCTAATGGATGACAATTTAAGTGCTGTATGTCGTCAATATGCTGTGGAAATAGTTTACAATCCATAAGATTTGGTTTAAACGGTGAAATATATATTCATATATGTCCATCACAGATCACGCGATTATGAATCAGATTCTGTACAATGATCAATTTCTGTTAAGAATTTAATGGTTTGTCTCAAATACCAGACGGATTGATATCAGATGTCCATGTAACACACCAGTTGACTTCTTTCAGAGTATATCAAATAACATTGACATTTCACAGACAATTCAAACATCAACGATTTAATATCATTTAATTCGACTCGAGACGTTTATTTATCGTCGCCACCGGTTTCCCATATGGGCGTCAGGATAGAGCATGCTACAGAATATGACCAAGTTCCAGAAGCACCCCTAATTATGTTACGTGCCCGATGCAAAACATCGCACATGGGGCCTCGATTTATCAAAGTCTCGTCCGAAAGAACTGTCAGTGATGGAGTGGTGAATCGAACCTGCGATCCCTGGAATACTAGTCCAGCGGGTTACTACTGGACCACGGATCCGCTTCGAAAATTATTGTCTAATCCACGATATTCGATAGTGACAGTGATGGCCATTTATAGAGCAAACTTATTTTGTTTTATAATTTGATAATGAAATTACCACACAACAAAGCAATACTTTGATTAGAATTTCCCAGATAAAACATTGAAAAAAGCAGACATCTTGGAAATTACAAAATCGGAATGCCTATCCTATCAAACCGTTTTTAATATGAGATTCCGATCCTTAATTGGTTGCTAAATTATTCATAAATCAATTGGAAAATGTGCACGGTTTCAGTTCCAGCTTTAAATCATAGGAGTGCTTTTTTACGAAAATTTTGGAATACGTGGATTCCAGCTTTATTCTTTATGTTCACTATAAATTGAACGCTGCTATGATTTACAACCTCTTCGGTAAGTGACGTCATTTCAAGAAAACGCAACATGTGATGTCACTATTTGCAAGTAGGAACACTATTCCCTATATGGTCACTTCGTTTTCATATTGCCATATTTTGCTTAATCTCAGTAGGCCTACAAGGTTACGTCAGATGTGGAAATGATGCCACTTATAGAACAGGTTGGAAATCGTACAGCGGCGCTCATTTATTATAATGAGCTTCATTTAGATAAAGTAAGTATGTCTGTCTTTTGTGTTTTGTGAATGGCAAGTATACCCGACCCGTGCCAAATTTTCACCTCAATGGGTGTCTCGCTGGAGTGGTTGTACAGAACACATTATGTCCCTAGTTCTACTTTTGAAGTCAAGTTTCAAAGACAGTATATGTATGGTTAATGACATATTGTCATAAAGCAACCATTACATGTATTTATAATGATAAATATGCCCAGAAGCACGGCATTTGTAGACGACGTTTAATCATAATGCATGTGTATGTTACTTACGGCGGGAACCTCTTCGCAATACATCAGCTCATATTAGTAAATTGTTCCTGAGACATCTCTCAGTGTTGTTTGAGATGAATATGACCCCCTATTATAATAAATAACCACTTTATAAATATGTTCTCGGAGATGCATTTTCTTTTTAAGAGATAGTCGATAGTTTAGTTCTCCTAGTCAGAATTTTTTTATATGTATTATATGACTAAGATAATGTTATTACAAAAAGATTATCGTTGTTCAGCAACTTAAAATGTAAACAAAGTATAACAGGAGTATATGAGTTAAAAGTTATTATTGCATTGTTCATAAATACTTCATAAAATAATCGAGTACTATTACCATATCGTTGTATTTCATGATGGCGTGTTCAGTACCGTTTAACTTTCTTTCCGGAAGGGGCGATAAAGTATTAAAATAAATCAAAAGTACATTTACAGTTTCAATTTTTAACGAAAGCTGGCGAAGTATTTATAACAAAAAGGTGACAACAGGTTGTTCGTTATAAGAGACATAAGAACAACAAACTGAAAGACTAATATCCAACGTTGGATAAAGATATTGACTGTTTGCAACACTGTTTCCTACGTTTTACAAGATAAGCTTGCGCTGTTATGACGAGGCATAACGAGTAGGTCGGTTTTCTAAAATTGGATGAAATCAGGCGAAAAATTCTACCGAATATTTACCTGATATATTATAAAGCTATGTCTGGGAATATAATGCAACTAAATGTGTGAGTGTGTTATAACTTAAGGACATGACATATTGTCACATAAAATGGTGCTGGTGTTGCATGTTTTGATGTAAGATGTCTAGACGTGAAAAAAATGGATACTATTTATGTCGCTTTCTAATAGTTATAAGGTATTTGCATTAAGGCCATCCTTATAAACTTTTTGTAACTGTGTTTTTTCTCGCAATCTTTGGGGAAAAGTCGGTTAGTAGACTTAGTATGAGATTATTTGTGTATACACCCGTAATATACGAATACACTGCACAAAACATCCGCATGAAAAGGCGAACATTGAAGTCCGGACGAATTTCGGTGTAACCGCCTGGTATATGAAAACAAGTAATTATATATATGACCAAACCGTTTTCTACACAGGATGAAATGATTTTGCTGCAGAAACTTCATAAACAATTGCGTAATTATACAACTGCCATTAAGCATTTATGCATTATACATTTATGTATTTATCATTCGTGCTAGCTCAGTTGGTAGAGCGCTAGACTGAAACGCGGCAGATCCGTTCTGTGTTCAAATACGGCGTAAACCCTACGAAACAAACAAACACAATAAGATGTTTCCCTTTGATTATTTGTTTGTAACTGTTCAAATCCTGTATATGTTTTAAACATATCAATACTATATTGTGAACATATTGTACGTATCATCGTCTGAGACACTTAACATACTTTGCAATGGGAATATATAATTACAGTATCAAGTTTCCATTAGGAAATTGCTCCTCTATACTGAAATAATTTGTGAAAATTGTTTTCAGTGACCTACTGAAAATATTGTTATGAGGTATTCATGCCTTCTACTGGAAGGGAAATTATGTTTTGTATTATACATTGTTATGAATCTTCAAAACAGTAACATGAATCGAGAATTATTGTCATATTTCCCATTAAAGCTGAACAATCGGCCACTGACATTCTTCTACCTGGTTTCGTAGCAAAAATTTAATTTTGATTCGCCAGAAGCAATAAAAAAGACTATGCTGCATTCTCGGCAGCAATTAAGATAATCTCATTGGTAATGGTTTCTGATTCTCCATCGAAAACATTTTAACAGTATTCTTGTACTTGCGTTTTTGTCTTTTGAGTTTATACAATGGGCAAGGACATTGTTCTGGTTATTATGCGCTTCGACGGAGGAGCATTTAGCCGTCGCTTCGCCTGTCCGTACATTAGTACGTGCTTGTGTCCGTCCCACAGTCGTGACCGCGCTATTTTTCAGTAACCACATACCGGAGAGCACTGAAACTTAATGGGAAGGTTCACTACTAAGAACGAGTCAAGAAAGTCAGAAATAGGCCGCAAGCTGAGACTAATTGTTAATTCATGAAACACAACCGTTATTTTGTCCATTCGGTTTTAACGGGTTTGCAATGGCTACAAATTTGATGTTTGGAAAAGTGTTTATTACCAGCTTATTAAGTTAATTATTTTGTTAGTTTGGGTAACCATAAAGTTTATCCTTGAACTGCCGGGTATGACGATAGTTACAAACCGAATAATTGTTGTCCATGTAACATTGGATGAGGGGCATGATTAATAGCTTCTTCTGTGTGATAATAGTCTTAAACACTTTCTCTGCAGACAATTTAACTTGACAGAAGATTTCTTGATGGTCTGCGACATGTTCCCCAGATGAATTCCAACGATACTTAAAAGAAAAGACTGATTCAATGCCACGATCTCAAAATATGACATTTAAAGAGAAATATTATATATATTTTGCGTTTATATGATGAACTTTGATAGGTACAGCGTCATCAAAATACGAATTTATTGTTAAATTGCACGTGGTGTTCACTGATACAGAATCGTCATTCAAAATAATCCCTCAGACCTTTAAGTCACGACGAACATCAACGCTGTGACATTTGTCATAACTATGCATCATGTTTGATGTCGTTTAAATATGCACTATACATATATAAGGATGAAAGGATATCGCTGCAGAAATTTCAATTGCGTAATAATATAACTGCCATTGAGCCACATGCTAATTATTACGTCGGTGATTCTTTCCATGTTACGTGCTGGTGAATACTTTCGAAGCCATAGTTTCACCTCTTTACTAGTGATGTCATGTTTCTTATGTGATGCAAGAGACTTCATGTTCTTGTGTGAACATGTAAGTTATATATACATTTATATATTTATCATTCGTGCTAGCTCAGTTGGTAGAGCGCTAGACTGAAACCCGGCAGATCCGGATTCGATTCATGGATTGGGCAGGTTATGTTCTTCCGTGACATAGGCGGAGAAGTTGTCAATTTGTTGCGGATGAGCACGTTAGCAGCATGGTTGTTAATTAATTTCAGGAGAACTAGTTAGGTCATTTGTCCGCCATCTTTGACTGAAACAGTGTTCAAATACGGCGTAAATCCTACGAAACAAACAAACAAAATAGGATGTTTCCCATTGATTATTTGTTTGTAACTGTTCAAATCCTGTATATGTTTTAAACATATCAATAATATATTGTGAGCACTGTATTATGTTGTTTCGTATTTGTTTGTTTCCTCATTTCTTCATCAGTGTTCATGTTAACAGAGAAATTGTACGCATCATCGTCTGACACAATTAACATACTTTCCAATGGGAATATCTCATTACAGTATCAAGTTTCCATTAGGAAATTGCTCCTCTATACTGGAATAGTTTCTGAAGAATTTGTTTCATTAACCTACTAAAAAAATGGTAATGAGGTTTTCATTTCTTCTACAGGAAGGGAAATTATGTTTTGTTTTATACATTGTTATGAATCATCAAAGTTGTAAAATGATTCGAGAAGTATTGTCATATTTCCCATCAAAACTGAGCTATCGGCCTGAACTGACTTCTTCCGATATTTCTTCCACCTGGTTTCGTAGCAAACGTTTTTGGTTCAACAAAAAGCAATTAAAAATACTATGCTGCGTTCTCGACAGCAATTAAGGCAATATTATTAGCAATGGTTTCCGATTCTCAATCAATAACAGTATTGCATTGAAACTTATTGGTAAGCTTCACTACTAAGAGGAGATGTGCATATATTCGGAATGTTCTGGGTGAATGGTTTTTCACATACTTATGGTCCTTTCCTTATTTACATATTTCGGGGAGCATCCATCAGATCTACCGATATTCTTGTAATTTAAATGTATAATACCTATTTAGGCGGTTGAATGAAAAACACTTTAAATTATAACATGCCCTACTCTGTTTTCAAGATATTCAAATATCCATCGTCACGTGATATTCGTGAAGCAGTGATTAATGCACCGCTATGCGAGACAAACGCTACGAGAGACTTGCATTGCAAAATCAGATAAATTGATTCGTTCACACCGAATGACATAAGAAACTTCCTATGATAGCAAAGCACAGCTTGCAAGGCAGTATATTTTGCAAAAAACATGTGAACAAGTAACTTTGATGAATTGGATGTACAACGGATGTTTCTGAGGTTCATTATCCTTTATTTATGACAAAACTATGTCGTCAACATTGCTCATGCCTATGGAAATATTAATCTTGCACCAGTGATCAATTTAAATCAATTCAAGACCATGTTTTGGTTTTCCTTGGGTGCATACACTATTGGCAAAAAGCACAGATTGCTGCTTTCAGCTTTGCACCTTGTCTATGTTTCTGTTAAGACAATGGATGTCATGTATTGCTTACTCTGTGCACATTGTAACTAGACGAAACGCCATTTACCTCCTTGTACAGTTGTTCTTATTGTGAAAATAGGCTTTATTAGAAGTAATTGCGAAGCTTGACATCGTGTACTGGTTGTAATGTATTTAATTGGATTATGTGAGACTGAAGTAATTTTGCTCATTCTGTAGACAACTGGTGTCTTTATTTATTGTAGAGAAGCCTATAAAAACTATTTCCTTTTAGTTCTATGGTTTCCATCTTTCATTGCCTCATTGCAACCATTCAGTGTCTTGTTTCATACGAATTAAACATTCAATTCAGCATTAACATTCATTTTACCCTGTACTGAATTAAATGCTTAATTTAGATCATCACAAAACACTTGTACTTGGGGTAATGAAAGACAATTAAACGGCTGTAACATCTTCCACCGTCCTTAATGCAAATTTGGAAGCTGCATCACCGGCGGCGTATTAATTATGATGCGTAATTCATCGTAGGGATTTCGTGAATTATGTTCATATTTTCTAAGCAATAACACTCAATAACCCTATTTGAGACAAACGTTGCCCGGGTTTCTACATCAGATGGATAGAGCGATTAAGCTGTTACAGGGAACAACACATTCACAAGCCAGTGCCTCCCCACACAGACCTTCGGGAAAACAACAGTCAACAAAACATGAGGCACCGAGGAAGTGCTGGGATAGACATGTAAGGGATAGGGTGCAAATAATGGGCATCACAGGGGAAAGGTTTAATGATTGGAATGCATCACATCACAGAACGAGTCAAGAAAGTCAGTAATAGGCCGCAAGCTGAGACTAATTGTTATTTTACGACCGTTTTTTGTCCATTCGGTTTTAACGGGTTTGCGCTGGCTACAAATTTGATGTTTGGAAGTGTTTATTACCAGCTTAAGTTAATTATTTTGTTATTTTGACTAACCATAAAGTTTATCCTTGAACTGCCGGGTATGACGATAGTTACAAACCAAATAAATGTTGTCAATGTAACATTGGATGATTAATAGCTTCTTCTGTATGATAATAGTCTTAAACACTTTCTCTGCAGACAAATTAACTTGACAGAAGACTTCTTGATGGTCTGCGATATGTTCCCCAGATTAATTCCCATGATACTTTAAGGAAAAGACTGATTGAATGCCACGATCTCAAAATATGACATTTAAAGAGAAATATTATTTATATTTGCGTTGATATGATGAATTTTAATAGGTACAGCGGCATCAAAATACGAATTTATTGTTAAATTGCACATGGTGTTCACTGATACAGAATCGTCATTCAAAATAATCCCTCAGACCTTTAAGTCACGACGAACATCAACGCTGTGACATTTGTCATAACTATACATCATGTTTGATGTCGTTTAAATATGCACTATACTCATACATGTATAAGGATGAAATGATATCGCTGCAGAAATTTCATAAACAATTGCATAATAATATAACTGCCGTTTAGCCACATGCTAATTATTACGTCGGTGATTCTTTCCATGTTTCGTGCTGGTGAATACTTTCGAAGCCATAGGTTCACCTCTTTACTAGTGATGTCATGTTTCTTATGTGATGCAAGAGACTTCATGTTCTTGTGTGAAAATGTCAGTTATATATACATTTATATATTTATCAATCGTGCTAGCTCAGTTGGTAGAGCGCTAGTCTGAAACGCGGCAGATCCGGATTCGATTCACGGATTGGGCAGGGTTGTGTTCTTCCGTGACATAGGCGGAGAAGTTGTCAATTGGTTGCGGATGAGCACGTTAGCACCATGGTTGTTTATTAATTCCAGGAGAACTAGTTAGGGGCGAATTTGTTTGTACCAAACCGGTTTGAATCCAAAACTGGTTTGTCAAACCATTCATTTGTTTTAACTAACTGGTTTCAAACTAAAACAAGTTTCTGTATTTGTTAATAACAAATCTGAAACTGGTTAATCAAACTGACCGAACCACCTCCAAGTGTGGTTTGTCTGGTTTGATTTATCCGAATAATCGTATACTAGTTAAACAAAATGGTGGACTGATTTTATGGCGGGTTACCGTGCCACTCATATGTGGGGCAATGTTTAAAAATAAATGTTTCTTTGCTATATTGGAACCCGGCTTTAAAAGTGTCCACTATGTTACGTTGCAAAACAGACGTTTTAAAGTTCTTAACTCTGATTTTCTTATCTCGCACAATTAAAATCACGTGGGCCATTTTTCATCGACTAAACCATCTGTTTGTTTGCAAACCAATCTTAATCTAAATTGGTTTAAGTTTTTCTACCAAACTACAACAAAACTGAAACATCAAACCTGATCCAGGTTTTGCAAAACAAATTCGCCCTAAGTCATTTGGCCGCCATCTTTGACTGAAACTGTGTTCAAATACGGCGTAAACCCTACGAAACAAACAAACAAAATAAGATGTTTCCCTTTGATTATTTGTAACTGTTAACTGTTCAAATCCTGTATATGTTTTAAACATATCAATAATATATTGTGAGCAATATGTTGTTTCGTATGTGTTTGTTTCCTTATTTCTTCGTCTGTGCTCCAGTTAACAGAGACATTGTACGTATCATCGTCTGAGACACTTAACATACTTTCCAATGGGAATATCTAATTACAGTATCAAGTTCCATTAGGAAATTGCTCCTCTATACTGAAATAATTTGTGAAGAATTTTTTTTCATTAACCTACTGAAAATATTGTAATGAGATATTCATTCCTTCTACTGGAAAGGAAATTATGTTTTGTATTATACATTGTTATGAATCTTCAAAGCTGTAACGTGAATCGAGAATTATTGTCATATTTCCCATTAAAGCTGAACAATCGGCCACTGACATTCTTCCACCTGGTTTCGTAGCAAAAATTTGATTTTTGGTTCGCCAGAAGCAATAAAAAAGACTATGCTGCATTCTCGGCAGCAATTAAGACAATCTCATTGGTAATGGTTTCCGATTCTCCATCAAAAACATTTTAACAGTATTCTTGTACTTGCGTTTTTGTCTTTTGAGTTTATACAATGGGCAAGGATATTGTTCTGGGTATTGTGCGCTTCGACGGAGGAGCATTTAGCCGTCGCTTCGCCTGTCCGTACATTAGTACGTGCTTGTGTCCGTCCCACAGTCGTGACCGCGATATTTTTCAGTAACCACATACCGGAGAGCACTGAAACTTAATGGGAAGGTTCACTTCTAAGAGGCGATGTGCATATTATCGGCATGTTCTGGTTCAATGGTTTTTCACATACTTATGGTCCTTTCCTCCTTCAAATACTTCGGGGAGCATCCATCGGATCTACCGATATTCTTGTAATTAAGATGTATAATACTAATTTAGGCGGTTGAAGAAAAAACTCTTCAAATAATAACATGCCCTACTCTGTTTTCAAGATATTCAAATATCCATCGTCACCTGATATTCGTGAAGCAGTTATTAATGCACCGCTATGCGAGACAAACGCTACGAGAGACTTGCATTGCAAAATCAGATAAATTGATTCGTTCACACAGAATGACATAAGAAACTTCCTATGATAGGTACAACAACGGACGTTTCTGAACGTAAGCATTTTGTTGTGGGAATGGTGATCACACATTGTTCTAGTCAGTCGAAAAAAAACAACGTTGTTCTGCCTATTTTGAATGAACATATTTTTGAACAATTTCACCGAAAATAAAAGCACTTTGAGCCCATTAAAATGACATCAGTTTTGTTACTAGAAAATAACTAAGGTTCATATTCATTATCCTTTGTTTATGACAAAACTATGTCATCAACATTCCTTGTAACTAGACGAAACGCCATCAATACTCTATTTACCTCCTTGTACAGTTTTTTCTTATTGTGAAAATAGGCTTTATTAGAAGTAATTGCGAAGTTTGACATCGTGTACTGGTTGTAATCTATTTAATTGAATTATGTGAGATTGAAGTAATCTTGGTCATTCTGTAGACAACTGGTGTCTTTATTTATTGTAGAGAAGCCTATAAAAACTATTTCCTTTTAGTTATATGGTTTCCATCTTTCATTGCATTGCCTCATTGAACCATTCAGTGTCTTGTTTCATACGAATTAAACATTCAATTCAGCATTAACGTTCATTTTACCCTGTATTGAATTAAATGCTCAATTTAGATCATCACAAAACACGTGTACTTGGGGTAATGAAAGCCAATTAAACGGCTGTAACATCTTCCACCGTCCTTGGTGCAAATTTGGAAGCAGCATCACCGGCGGCGTATTAATTATTGATGCGTAATTCATCGTAGGGATTTCGTGAATTATGTTCATATTGTCTGAGCAATAACACTCAATAACCCTATTAGAGGCAAACGTTGCCCGGTTTTCTACATCAGATGGATAGAGCGATTTAGCTGTTACAGGGAACAACACATTCATATGCCAGTGCCTCCCGACACAGACCCCCGGGAAAACAACAGTCAACAAAACATAAGCCACTGAGGAAGTGCTGGGATAGATATGTATGGGATAGGGTGCAAATAATGGGCAACACGGGGGAAAAGTTTAATAAATGGAATACATCACATCACAGAACGAGTCAAGACAGTCAGTAATAGGCCGCAAGCTGAGACTAATTGTTATTTTACGACCGTTTTTTGTCCATTCGGTTTTAACGGGTTTGCCCTGGCTACAAATTTGATGTTTGGAAGTGTTTATTACCAGCTTAAGTAAATTATTTTGTTATTTTGGGAAACCATAAAGTTTATCCTTGAACTGCCGGGTAAGGCGATAGTTACAAACATAATAATTGTTGTCCATGTAACATTGGATGAGGGGCATGCTTAATAGCTTCTTCTGTATGATAACAGTCTTAAACAATTTCTCTGCAGATATTTTAACTTGATAGAAGCCTTCTTGATGGTCAGCGATATGTTCCTTAGATGAATTCCAACGATACTTTAAAGAAAAGACTGATTGAATGCCACAACCTCAAAATATGACATTTAAAGAGAAATATTATTTATATATTGCGTTGATATGATGAACTTTAATAGGTACAGCGGCATCAAAATACGAATTTATTGTTAAATCGCACTTGGTGTTCACTGATACAGAATCGTCATTCAAAATAATCATTCAGACCTTTAATTCACGACGAACATCAACGCTGTGACATTTGTCATAACTATACATCTTGTTTGATGTCGTTTTAATATATATAGATATTTACTAATGCACTAAAATAACTTTTAGGAACCCATTCAATAACATCATCATGGAGAATTCGCTTTGTAATACCCATCTGCGTAACATTTTGTAGTTAAGTACTTTGTCAAATGTATACACATTTATACGCCCAGCTTGCTCATATGATAGAGCGTTAGACTGCCATCCGGCAGATCCGGGTTCGATTCCCGGGTAGGACAGTTTAAGTTATTTCTTGGCATTGCCTACGGTCATGTCCTCCACATGTACAAAGTTGTCAGTTGCTTGCGGAAGAGAAAGTTACTACTGGTTGATAATGAATTCCAGCAAAACTGGTTAGGTCAACTGATCGTACATCCTGTTTGATATTTCAATAACATGCATTGTAACTACATTTGACAAACATTAATGATTCTATATTATCATTTATGTTGGTGTTGATTGTCATATAAGTAATATATCAACGTTTTACGCAACACTTGCTATAAACATACCTCTTCAAAAGGCTTTATTGTCTGATCAATTGCGTACATACATTATTTCAAGTCAATAAAGATTCGATTACCTTATATGAGCGCTGCTATGGGATTTCAAGAAAACACAAAATGCGATGTCAGAATTTGCAAGCAGGAAACAATATTTACTCCATATGGTCACTTCGTTTTTCATATTAGCATATTAGGCGAATAGTGCTAACTGTCAGTACATGGTGCGTTTTCTGGAAATGGCGTCACTTAAAGAAATCGTACAGTGGCGCTCAAAATTATTCAATTATAAATTCAAGAAAGCAGCAAGATCGTGTGGAAATGTAATATTTGTAGGACATTTTGAAGTAAAACATTACCAATTTGAATTATTGTATCAGAAAATTTTACTGGTCCATCAAATAGTGCAGGGTTCTTTGGAATAAACATTAGGTTTTCACTTTAGGCTTAAACTTTCAGTGTGAAATATAATTCTCTATTATATGTATGATTATGTTATATAAATAGCTCATACTTTGAGTTGAACAGTAATACATGTATTTTCAACGCGATAGAATACTATCACCAGAGGCACAACAACCGAGTGTGATTGATGATATTACACCAAAAGCTGACAGTGTTATATGTTTTTAAACAATAACTGCTTCTACAACGAATAGCATACAAAAGTAATAAGAATGCAATCGACTATTTATGTAAGTTTTTCATAATACGCCCTTTGTCAGCAATAAGGAACATCTTCTGTCCCTGATGCTTCTCAGAACCATACACTGCCTATAACTTACCGTCGATATTGTTTCTCCTTAAACGTAATGTCAAAACATTACATAATAGAAACAATGAGATGTATTTGGAATTTCTTGTTGTTCATACATTTTCAACTTTTAAACCATTGTTCTGTTCATTTATTACTGATTTGTGATAAAATTAACTGATCCTGAAAGAGTGCAAGCCTTTTTTCACTTTTTAAAGCACCACATGTACAGTATATCTCTTCAGCTATAGCGACCAGGCTAATTCGGAGCACGAGACTGTCAGGCTTTGGGTCGTAAATATATGTTCGAGCCCCAAGTTAGGCGCTTCGTTTTTCATTACTAAGCATGACCTTTGCTACATATTTCGAGTGTTTCGAGCAATTTTGAACACCTTCAAAGACCTGTTTGCTGAAGAATTCTTTTGACTGTATATGTTTATATACAAAATCTGTTTGTAACATTTTTTTTTTAAATAAACTGATTTTCTTTCATTTTGTCTTAATTTATATCATTATTTTATGCAATTATTACGCAAAATCATTTAAAATAAAAATGATTTACAAAATTCAGCTTGTGTTATTAAGAAATACTTGAACACCACTTTGGTTTCTTTTTCTCTACACGGATTCCATTCATGGTCTCTTCAGATATAACACTATTTATATAGCAAACTGCTGGTGACATTAATACATTGCATCAAATTTCACTTAGTAAAATGTATAGTTTGGGAAAACTCTAAATAAGTTCTGAATAACATGATCATTTGTGTTATATTTTCTATATATCACTGTGTTGCATATGTTTATCTGTGTTGTCAAGTGAATTGTTTTACATGATGTAAATAGCACATTGCAGATATGTTCTTTATATGTATCAATGGTCAAGTGTTACTTCAGTTCAGACCTTAGAGTGTGTACGATATTATGTTATACCGAACTATGATTCAGAAGTTGTGTACATTTCAACAGGTATAAATGAAGAATCAAACTGAATCATTGTCAATTAAAACCTTCAAAATGTGTCTGCAAGCGATACAGTAAATATCCATTCCATTGTGCCAAATAAACGAATACAGTTTAAGTGGGAAAAATCAGATTTATTTTAAAGGCAAATTAGACTAAGTAGTTAGCCAACGTCACTTATACAGGTTAAAAGAGCTTATCAGCCAGGCTGTACTTCGGGAAATATCCATTACCTAATGACAAAGTAATTTGAAATCAAATATGTGGTTTTAATTGATTGACATCAATATCTCTATTCATTTGAATCATACGTCATATTCAAACAAGCTGACATAAAATCTATTGAGGGGGATATATATACTTATTTGCGCCGAATTAAAACGCGCTCGTTATTCATACAATACATGTAGCAAATCATCTGCACCATAGTCGTATGTTTACTTGCCGGTTGTTCTCCTAAGTTAGTTAGAATACCCTAGATAAGTTTTTACAATATTCAAAGTTATGAAAATGATATATTTCGGTAAGAATTATACACACTTGCACAGTCATTGTAATGTAAGCACTATTGTTACCAGATCTTCTCCACAATTTCAACTAATATTCTTTATATTATTTACCGCAATCTAAACGCTCGCTCTGCCAGTCTTATATTTCATGACATGTGTTTCAATGTGGATTGTATATACATGTATATATAGGCTGGTATTATCGATACTAACACACATGAACGAAATTAAATCGGGCAGACAAATAGAAATGAATGATGATATAATCATACATCTGTATGATACTATTAAGTAGAGTACTTAGCAATCCAGAAAGTGTTAATTAAGAATATACCCTTCAGTTTAGCTATCATTTAGTCTGCTTTCCCAGGGTTCTAGAAATCCACTTTCCCGACGTCCCGAACTAGTCTTATGCTGAATCGGACTACCAACATTTGAGTTGAAGTTAGTCCCGGACAAGTTTTTAAAGCTAACCAACAGCAATTGTTCAGTCGTAAATCAAACCTTAGAATCCCATAAACACATACAAGTCATGTGATTATTAATTTTAGATTGTGGAGCTATCATTGCGTATGCTTATTTGTTATTAAATTGACCGATATTCTCGGACAACTAGCTTCGCATGTCGGGCAAGTCAAATTTTACATTTCCATTAGTCTGGGACAAGTGTCTTTGAATTGTCTCAATGGAAAAGTATTTTTTTTACCAAAAAACAACTTTAAACTCGCTTAAACCGTCTTACCATGAAGTGGGTTTTAAGCAGATGTTTTAACTCGTTTTTGTGCCTAAAAACACGCTTTATCTCACTTCTAGCCAATAAAAACTAACTTTTAGAAAAGTGTGTTAAAAACGCCACTAAGTTGGTTAAAAAAAGAGAGAGAATACGTAACTACAGGGAAAGCCACATACATAAGACAATGCCTCCCCACGTAGATCTCCGGAAAAACAACAATCCACAAAACATAAGGCACTAAAGGAGCTCAAACGGTACACATATTAAGTAACTGAGGCGCAAGGAATGGCCCAGCAGACCACAAGGAATAACAAGGAGAATCAAAGTGGACAGTAAGGGAAGGGGAGGTGAAAATTAATGGATGGAAAAGATCACAGGACAAGTCAAGACAACTGGCCTTAATAGGCCAAAAATGGGCAGAAAACAATCTGAACACTGTATAAAGTGACAGAATTGCATAGGGGAAAGGGAAATACAAAACACATTCATAACATAAACAGAAACAACAATCATATAGCGAATTACAGCCTTGGAACTGTCAGTATAAAACTGTGCTCGGTAAGCTAAAGGACCAATTTTTAACCCGGTGCTAATACCGCCGTTTTTAACTCGGATTAAACCCAGTTTAAAACCGGGTTTCGCTCACTTATTTGGGAAGGATGCTTACCGTTAAATATACCATCCAATATCAAAATAAAACTCAAGACAAGTTTTAGAATGATAAAGATACGATATCCAAAAGAGACCGATGATATACAGTAAAACATCACTTTAAGACAATCTCAATAATAAGACCGCCTTAAAATGAAGAACATGATTTTCAAGTCCATTTTCACCATTTTGCTCTTTATTCAACCTCAATAGTAATACCACCAAAACAATAAGACCAGTTTTCAAGGGTCCCGATTGTTAAGGAAAAATAATCAGGAAAGCAGGAAAGACCCTATAAAAAGTACAAAGGCTAATGAATGTAGAACTTATATGTATACAATGACTGACAGGGAAGCCAGTCAAATATGAGTTCGATGTTTTATCAGACGCCTGAGACACTGAAGTGAAGCCGCCAAAGGCACCACATGATTGGTTCAATACAAACATAACACACCTTTCTTGCGATATTAGCTTGGGAAGGAATCGCATTGATCTACACTTAACAAAATTAAATAAGAGTGCAGGTATAAATATGACCGTATCTAAGTCAATATTAGTCTGATCTTGCTGATATTGTCAACAAATATAGCGTAGATACCTGGCATAAAAATGTGTTTATTTCATGCCATAAATCCACAGATTGAACAAATAAAATCAACAAAGTTGATGGTGCGAAAAATATCAGTACTGCAGCTTCCTCTTAAACATGCTCGGGTTGATTGCAAAGAGTCTTATAGCGCATGTCGATTCTTGGTTCAACACACCGTGTTATGTAGTGTGTTATGTGGTCTTTAAGTGAAGTTTTACTGTATAACATAATTCAACGAGGCCACAAAATATCTGCACTTTTCAACAATATGTCCGTTGAAAGATTTTACTATACTACAAGCAAGTGTTTGTCTGACGAACCCTACCTGAAAGCAAGTTTATCCATGACAATTCATTAACAGGGACACTTTTTTATGTATGTTGCTTGCGTAATCATATCATGGTAGGCCCGTATACGTACTATAATATGTGCGTCGTCTTGCATTACTTGTTCCAGTCTTCAAAAGCTTAATTTACATCTTAATCGAATTGATATTTTTCAAAAGAGTTTTAAAAATGTTCCCGTCTGTATTGTTGTATCATGTTAGCAAAAAACTGTCAACAAATCAGAGATCTTGTCACATAATTGTAACTTTGCGCTAGTCTAAAGTTATCGGTTAACTTATCTGGGATTGAAAAGTATGGATTTTTATGACATCCATGAAAGGATATTACATTCTGTTGTCACCAAGCTAAAGAACATCTTCGTCCCATCACAATGATAAAGTGTCTTGATGAAATTTCAATAATAAAAGTTTTCTTAAGGATTAAAAAACGATTGATATAGTTCAATTTGACATCTGTTGCTTATTAAACACAGGCAAATATGGGTGATGTTGTATTCGGCGCAGTCGTACTAACATGGCTTTGTTATTTGCATATCAGTGTTGGGTAAACCAATCAAATCTTACGTTAACCACTAAACCAACTTCTCTTCAACAGAACCATGTTTGTAAACTTGGCGCGGATTGGTTAATCTTTCCTTAGGGGGTAGGTTATTTTACCGGACTCCACTGAATTTCGGTGAAGTTACCGAAATCCATTTTGGATCTGGAGTGACCAGCAATCGTAACATCACGCGTTTTTATGTTGCACAACAAATCTTAACCTTCAAATTGCTACGACCATCTTGTTTCAAGATATTTCTTGTTTCATTTAATGTTGGTCCTTTATCAAACAACTTATACTTGTAACTTCGGTGATTGCTACTTGGTAAATAACCCCCACCCCCCCCCCCCCAAGAAAGCACCAAAGATAATAGAGAACATTAGATGAGCATCTGCAGGCAATGTTTCTCTGACCTATGTGGGAGTGTATTAAAGATTGAATGTAGAATCTAGTGAGACCATTTTAATGGAACCCGCGGAATAATCTCCAATGGATGACAAATTTAAGTGCTGTATGTCGTCAATATGCTGTGGAAATAGTTTACAATCCATAAGATTTGATTTAAACGGTGAAATATATTATCCAATATGTCCATCACAGATCACGCGATTATGAATCAGACTCTGTACAATGATCAATTTCTGTTAAGAATTTAATGGTTTGTCTCAAATACCAGACGGATTGATATTAGATGTCCATGTAACACACCAGTTGACTTCTTTCAGAGTATATCAAATAACATTGACATTTCACAGACAATTCAAACATCAACGATTTAATATCATTTAATTCGACTCGAGACGTTTATTTATCGTCGCCACCGGTTTCCCATATGGGCGTCAGGTAAGTGCAGGATACAGAATATGACCCAGTTCCAGAAGCACCCTAATTCTTTTACGTGCCTGGTGCAAGACATCGCACATGGGGCCTCGATTTATCAAACTCTCTTCCGAAAGTACTGTCAGTGATGGAGTGGTGAATCGAACCTGCGATCCCTGGAATACTAGTCCAGCGCGTTACCACAGGACCACGGATCCGCTTCGAAAATTATTGTCAAATCCATGCTATTCCATAGTGACAGTGATGGCCATTTAAAGAGCAAACTTTTTTTTTTATAATTTGATAATAAAATTACCACACAACAAAGCAATACTTTGATTAGAATTTCACAGATAAAACATTGAAAAAAGCAGACATCTTGGAAATTACAAAATCGGAATGCCTTTTTTAATATGAGATTCCAAACCTTAATTGGTTGTTTCATTATTCATAAATCAATTAGAAAATTTGCACAGTTTCAGTTCCAGCTTTAAATCATAGGAGTGCCTTTTTACGACAATTTTGGAAAACAGGGATTCCAGCTTTTTTCTTTATTTTGCACTCAAACCATTCACTATAATTTGAGCTCTGCTATGGTTTACAACCTCTTCGGTAAGTGACGTCATTTCAAGAAAAAGCAACATGTGATGTCATTATTTGCAAGCAGAAATGATATTGACTACATAATGTCACTTTTTTTCGTATTGCCATATGCGGGCGATCATTGCTCACTGTCAGTACATGGTGACGTCACATGTGACGTATTCTTGAAATGATTCACTTATAGAAGATGTTTGAAATCGTACAGCGGCGCTCTTATATTATAATGAGCTACATTTAGATAAAGTAAGTTTTAATTCTGTCTGTGACATAATGTAGTCGTTAGCGTTATATAAGTACCTTGAATAGCTAACATAAGCCGTCATGGTGATTTTCACTGACTTCCTTTTAACTCATGTACTCTTTTGAAGTTAATTCGTTCAAGTCCATTCTCTAAGACAGTATTTATGTAAGGTAAATGACCGGCATATGTATTATATTGATATATATGCCCTCAAGGAAGGCATTTGTAGACGTCTGGGGCTTCAAACAATTTAGAAAGAGTTATGTATATGATATGCCGCCATGTGCTACAGGTTTCTAGACTGTGAACCGAATTCTACGAGAGCGGAATCGATACCACACAATCGATTCAGCAGCATACCTGTTTCGACTTTGTTCTTTTGTAAGACTTCATCTTGATTACTTTTTCTCTCTTCTTTTTGAAAATGTCCTGATTATTCTCTGCAGACTAAACTCAACTTCTTGCAGATAACTACTTATATCAAGTTTCACATCAACATCTATAGTAATCAGGGAGGTGCATTGGTTGAGGGGTAGAGTGTCTGACTCGAGGGTGGTGAGTTCGAGCCTCTCACTTCACTTCACAATCCCTTATATTGGCGCTAGTGCTGGTTGGTAGCCAGGAAGCAGTCATCGATAGTGATTAGTATCAGTTATAAGAACTTGTTTCACAATCGATGTTAAATATAATCACTGTATTGTGCAATGTTATCAAATAATGAGACTTTATAATAATGACATCATCTCTATTGTTGCAAACTGTATTAATGTCAATGTTTGAAATTTACACTTTGCATGTATCAATAATCTACAATCGTTATATTATCAATATCAGATTGAGACTTTGTTATTTTCAGCTTCTATCACGCTAGTTTTAGCTTTATTTTATTTTCTCTCCTCATTCTGTTCTTCAACAGCTTTCGATCATCTGACATAAGCGTTTCGATGCCGGGTTAAGCTGGTTTTAAATCATCACCATATCGTCATCTTAGTCGCAATTTACAAGGCACACGTTGTTTTAGTTGTTCTGTAGAACAACTAGTTATATGGCAATTTTCGACAGTCGCATCGCCTTTATACGAACACTATTTTTTCCGGTCGTGGCGCAAGAATAACAGGTAAGTGAATCGGTTCAAACATAGTTCAACAGCTGAGCGTAACCTGCATAACATACTTAATACTGGTAGTAATATTTACTGCACAATTAAATTGAACGGTTCAACCATAGACAATAGTGATTCGTACTTTCTGTGAATCTCGAAGTGTTGAATTCCAAACCTGTGTTCAATACCGAACAACTTCAGCGCTTTGATTTCATAATGTCATTGAGTTTGTCGCCACTCGCGGTGTATTCTGTTATAATCTGTGTCTTCTGTTCTGTTCAAATATTCGTGTATGTAGGAGAGAAATATCTTGTAATAATGATGCTTATAGTTATCATTTAATTGCAAAATATAATTGTTAAAATATAACATACTGAGATCTGTGTATACTTTTACATCTGTTATAAGGTATACATTTCTCCAGGATGTGTATAATGTTACAGTTAAGACCATTAATATGTTATGCTGGTTCCGAGGTTATTAAACTTAAAGACATACCTTAGGTATATAATTAAGAGCTTGAGATCTCTTAGAAGGTATAAATTTCTCCAGGTTGTGTATAATGTTACAGTTTAGACAATTAGTGTGTTCATGCTGGTTCCGAGGATATTAGTGTGTTCATGCTGGTTCCGAGGATATTAGTGTGTTCATGCTGGTTCCGAGGATATTAGTGTGTTCATGCTGGTTCCGAGGATATTAGTGTGTTCATGCTGGTTCCGAGGATATTAGTGTGTTCATGCTGGTTCCGAGGATATTAGTGTGTTCATGCTGGTTCCGAGGATATTAGTGTGTCCATGCTGGTTCAGAGGATATTAAACTTAAAGACATACCTCATTTTCAAATTTCTGTTTTCTTCTCTATTGTCGAACATATACCTGTGCTATATGATTCAGCGAACAATCAGTATAAGTATGCCGTATACAGACTAATATTAATATGTGATCGAAAATTAGAGAACATTTACGCACAATAGAGATTTTTGTTTAAACTTACTTATTTTACGTCGATTGAGTAACAATATCTTACAACTTATACTAATCACTTAGATTGCAAAGTTCGTGACCAAGCTCCGCCCAGTGGGACTCCAACTCACGACATTCGGATAAGGATTCAAACCCTCCACTCCTAGACCACTACGCCTCCCTTTTTGAATTGGTGCCCAGGTTCAAGATACTTTAACCTCAAACCAAGGATCCAATGCTAAACAACTGAGTTTGGGAACCAGTGTCGGAATGCAGCCTTGTCATTGGTCACTTATAAGACTGTGCTCAGAACCAACCAATCAGAAGCTTGCGTTTCGAGACTGGTCTCAAATCTCAGATTTATAACCTCAAACCATGTATTCTGATAGTAATTTTATGTAAATTCGATTTTCACCCAAACATAATATCTTAAACTTTGACATTGGGTACAGTGCCTGACTCTTGATCCGAAGTTCTGGAGTTCCACTCAGACGGTGATCAGCGTTCGATTACTCTAGATTCGCAATCTCTGAGTTCGGCGCAAGTACTAGGTATAGTAGCCAAGGGTGCAGTCATCGAGAGTGATTAGTATCCTTGTGAGAGTCGATGTAAAATACATCAGTTTAAACCAATCCCAATAGTCATAGCTGAACATCTAGTATCATGATAAATCCAGTCGATAAATACAGAGAGAAAATATCGTAAGCTTTATTTTTCCATATTAAAACATCGAACACAATTGAGAGTGTGCTGTAGTGATTATCAAAGCAAAACATAGCTTTACTTAGCATTGCAATATCCATAAAAATAGAGTTTTTAATAAAATATATTAGAATATATATTAGTATAACAAACATTTCCCAATTAACAATCGCTATGTATCTGCGACGTTTCGTTGATGTGCGATAAATGCACCTATAGCAGTTTAATCCATCTAACCACATACAGACGAAATTATAATGTACCATTTATGAATATTGTCGAATGTAAACTAATGAAAAGCGTATTCATATCTCTCTTATTCCAATAGTTTTGTTACAATCAAAGATTATATTATCACTATGTACAACACGTGATTTAATCTAGTAAGTTCTTAACTAGATTCTTTCAGAACACATCATTTCTGTCTTGTATTACAATTACAATTATCCGTAGTGATATACATATGTATTCATGTTGTCTGCATTAAAACGGTATTAAAATATCGTATCATCAACACATTCACTTTTCAGCATTAATGCTTCATTCTGTACGTAGAATTGTATTTCCAACAGTTCAGTCGTGCCCGTGTCTGCGGCATCATGCGCGGGTGTTTGTCCCCCTGTAGAGCATATGATTCTCTGCCCTACGCTTACACCGTTCTGACGTATTCTGCTAGTTGGTTTACGGACGCCAATCGGTGTACATTCGTCATCATCTTCCCGGTACTCGGCTACGCTATCGTTGTTTTCACCAGTTTTATCCCATTTCATAAACGGTTCCGTGCGTTTTGAATGAATAACATTACGACTTGGTACGTGCTCTATGTCCGAGAATCGTACAATTCTACGATTTTGTGTCGTGTAAATATTGGCATTTCTACCATTTTCGAGCTTACTAAATTTTCGAGACCGGAAGTGTAAAGGCACGTGACCATTGTCAAAACTGCTTTCTGTTTTGGTGAATGGTTCTTTCTTTCGTTTACCACAGTTACAGAATATGCTAAGGCACACTCGCCTGAACTTAGTACTCATTGCCGAGTAAAGAATGAAGTTAGTCGATGAATTGATAAGTATCAGAAGATTTACAATGTTCCCGGCAATTCTGCGATTATTGTTGGCTTCCTTTGTCAACTTCGTGGGCACGTACTCGAGATAAATGGAATATAACATCACTGCCGCATTTGGAAATTGGCAGAGAAGAAAAACGATCACAACCCCTATTAACATTATCGTAATTCGATTTTGCTCCTTCTGACGTCGATTTCTATCATGTGTAATTGAGGTATACGCCATCTGTTTACGGATATGCATTGCGGAAATAACAGCCCGTACCAAGAGTCCGTTAAATGTTGACAATAGAATTACCGGTAGAAATGTAAAAGTGAACACAAGGAAATTATAATAACCGATTTGGTACCCGTCCGTTTGATACATCTCGGTATCGACGAACTCATACTTTGTGTCGTTGTCTTTGGTTACTTCCGTTAGTCGCATTTCAAAGAATTCGGGCACCGTACAGGCCACAGCAAACAGTACAACGCCACATGTTATAAAGCGAGCACGCTGCGGTGTGCAGATTGCTCGACCTTTCATTGGGTAACACACAGCAACAAGACGTTCCAGAGAAAACGTCACGGTTAAACAAACGGAGACATTGCTGCAAATATCTGCGAGGGTTTTACTGTAATAAAACCAGTAGGTGTAAATCTCCTGCCTTTTAACCATTTCATAATGATTCAAACTTAGCGTGAAACTGAACACTACGTACATTAAGTCAAAGATAGCGAGTGCCGTAAGATAACAGTTGGTGGAGGATAACATAGCACAGTTTGTTAGAACACATATACTTATTATATTTCCAAATAATCCAATTGACGTAACGATTGGTACTAATAGTCTCTGTACAATAAATCTGGTTGTAGTCAAAGCGTCAATATTGCCGGAATCCAGCTCTGTCTCATTGCCTGTTGAACAATTATTCGGCATCATATCCGCACATACAGCGTTAAAGGACAAATTCGTTTCCATGGTGACGTACTATAATGAGATGTTTATGACTTAATCATACCACATAGCTTGCTTGTTTTCTTGTGAATCAGCTTTAATCTGAAAAGAAAAATTTGATTTGTATAAAATAATGCATCTCGTTTCGACTAAAAAAAAGCAATCAGAACTGCGGCAATTATACGCTCGTACGTATGACAACGGAGTATTTTATGGTGGGTAATGGTGTTTAAATCAATGATATTACGTTGTTTTGTTCAGTTTTAATCTAGATGTTCTTTCTTTACGAGACGGAACGTAAACTTATATATATTTCCTGTTCTCTTAGTTCATTTTCCACAGCCGCGGCCGTGGTCCAGTGGTTAGTGCGCTGGATTTGTAACCCGGCGATCTGGGTTCGATTCTCGGTCGCGGCAGGTCATACCCTTCCATGAAAATTTGACAAAATTTACAATTTTCTTCCACATGTGGAGAAGTTGCCGACTCCTTTTCAATACTAACAATAGAGTTTTAACATTTTTGTAAACATTATAATCATCTAAACCAATCTCGTACCTGTTGGAAATGTATAATATTAAGGAGAATACCTATATAAGTCATTGGCTTTCGGTCTCATCCTTTTTACATACATTAACTACTGAACAAACTCGTTTCATGTAAAATGTTGTATATTGTATTGTATTTTTATGTTGTTCATAGTATGTAAATAAAATATGTTTAAACTAGCTTGTCTTTCATTTTTATTTCGTTTCCAAAACACTCGGTCAGAGAACGTAATTTGGATGAATAATTGCAATCAACTTGCATACTCATCATAATAATAGAGTCAACATTTAATTCTATTAACGACAACGTTCTTTAAACAAGAACATCGTCCAGCTTTCCTGTATAAATATCAAGAACGATCTCTTTTTGTTAAAGCCATTTCCTGTAAATTAAATTATCTCCAGTCCACGCGAAAATGGTACCAGTCGAAAATAGTCAATAATCAATAATCAAAAATAGTCAATAATCAATAATCGATATTGGCTCAATGTTATCACCGATCTAATATATTCTAATCTAACATGTCCTGATCATTATCGTTAACGACTAAAACATAATAAAACAATTTAAAGACGGTTTTAGTAAACGTTAATGACTGAAACAATTAAATATGAACGTCTAAGAAACAATGATTTACCATCTCGAGCGAGCCTACCATACGTAGATTAAATGCATTCATTAGTGTCTGTGCAATATAGAAAATTATGATTGACTTGGTTACATGCTTCCTGATCATGTTCCTTGTTTCTTTCTTTGTATTATGTTCATCCCAACGAGTTTCTTTTAATCATTAATTGCTAACTAATTAGAGAAATGCTACTAACGAAACTTACCACAATGACAATCTAGATATACAAATTATCAAATTACTAGTACTAGACTTTACTAAAGTGTTTACGTCATATACAGCAAGCGTTTTCATGTTATGTGAAATGTTACAAGATGAGTGAATCGGTTTTTTTAACGTGTATAATTTTTAAATAATACTAATTGAAAATATTTTTTCTAATATGAGAAATAACACAAACGGAGAGAGTGATATGGGTTGTCGTCATTCTGACTATAGTAATAGTACCCGTTGGACATCAAACTAATACCCCCGTTCAAGCATTATGAAAGATTAACAGCCCCTAGAAAGCCTTGTGAGTTTGCATCGGTACGTCACGTGCGGTAAACCAATGCATATCATTGGCTGTTTAATATCTTGATAAATGACTGGTACATGAAAGCAGGGCGAAAAGAATGGTTTTCTGAATGTTGAACAGTAGTACATTAACAGACGTTCCATTATATCGAAAGTGTAATTGCTGTCTAGCTAAAGGCGATATTTTTGGGAATCTCACAATATATGTATTTCGTTATAGAACACCCGAAATTCCCAAACGGATTGTCTATATACTATCTCAGCTGTATGTCGCCTACGGTTATCTGTTTAACACCGTTTTTAATGAGATAAATGGATATATCATGATTTACTGAGAACATTCCGGAACATTACCAAGCAGTTATCAAGTTATATATACATTAAAACACTTATCACAGGTCTATCTGAGTATTGTGACAATATACGACATTTTTCCAACAGTCACTAAACGACGTTATTATTCTTAATGACCGGCAAATAATTGTATTATAATTATATTAACAGTACAAATGTAGATGCATTTGAAAAATTAGAGCCCTATTAAAAACGTGGACGATTACGCCCAATATTTATTTTCACTTCATGTCAATTATATTGCGCACTGTAATTTCTTGTTAATATAAGCAATCCTTGATATCGCACAATCATTTTAAACTTGGAAAGAATTTTTTTTCCGTATTGTGTTAGTCGACAGACCAAATTTTGATAATATCATTGGCCTACAGTCTTAAACTGAGCAAATATACGCACATTAGTATATGGCGTGGTTAAAAATGTGGTCTTTATACGAAAAGTGTTTTTAAGAAACATTCGTAATTTACCTTAATCATAAATTTATATATGATAAATTTACACAAAAATGACGTCAGGTCCCTGTGGTGTAGTGGTTAGCATAACGGACCGGCAATCCGTAGACCTGGGTTCGATTCCAGGTAGCGCCATTGACCGATTTTTCGTGTTTCTCTAACATGACTTTATTACACCGAAGCATACAAATATTCTATTTCATTTTGGTCGCTTTATTATTGTTTAACTAGTTAAATACGTCAATTATCTCTGTTGAATGCTTAATATTTAAGGCTATATGTCTTATTGGACGCTATGTAAGATTGTTTAAATATTGGTGCAAAGTGCTTAATACCGAAATCCGTATTATCATTTTTTATAGCATACATTGTTGAATGATATTGACTTAAATAAGAACAACTGTGAATCTGACATTAAAACCATGTTGTATAGTTACGGTTTTTGGGTATTTCTGGGAAAACCAAGGAAGTATAATAGATCCATGCAAAATCATTAGTGGTTTTAAACAACGGGTAATTGATTGCTTTATTCAAAATTGGAACTCTGACTTATCTCAAAACTAAATATTATGTGTATATAAACATTTAAAACATGTATTTGAATACGAAACTTATCTTAACAACATTACAAATAAGTCTTGTAGAAACTAAATTTCGTGTTTCTGCACTCTTGTCTGCGAATGGAATCAAGCAGATAGGGAAGATCTCGTATAGAGAGAAATGAGCGAACTTACTTAATATGTAATAATGGAGACTTGAAGGACGAGTTTCATTTTATTCTTAAGTGTTGCAAATATCAACTTTTATGAAGGCGATACATAAATGAATAGTATTGGCGAAAACCTAGTATGTATAAATTGGTTCAATTATTTAGTTCTAAGAATGATGTGGTTTTAAAAAGATTGACAATGTATCTACAAAGAGCTATTAAAGTACGTACTAATCTATTACGTTCTTAATTGGATGTTATACTTATAATGTTGTATTTCATATTTATTCATATTGTATCACTGTCGTTTGTCATGTGTATTGTAATATTTCGTTTGAATATGTTGTATGTATAAATTAATAAATCATTCTGTTCTGTTTTTAACTATCAATTTGATAATTTCACTGTGAAAAATGGGATAATAATTTACCGTTCCTCTGCGCTAACCCAACGGAAAATATGAAATATAGGTATTTATACTTGATATAGTATATTGTTTGCGTCAATGAGCAACTATTACACTTTTCATAATTACAAAAAATAATGTTACATTTTGTTGATTCGTATTGCTAATATCGTTTCAAAAAACAAAAGATTTTGTGAAACTGTTTTATTTTATTTTCATTTTTATAAACTTAAAGTGTTTTTCATTTCTTTTCTTTTTCAATTAAAATATGTCACATATGAAGCTCAGAATATACCCACGATGTTAATTGGATGTTATCGTTAATTTCATTTATTTATAAAATAATATATAATTATCTTAAAAGTTTTGTAGTAAATGGTAGATACCTGTTAACCAAACTACCTCGTAAAAGATAAGGCCGTGTCTAAAAACATGTCTGCGTTACCCGGACCATTCCGTACAGTCAGGTTATAGCTCAAGGTTTTTGGCTTTTCGTGTGCAAAACAGCTAGATAAATCCAAATTATATACAAAGTCTTAAAATCGACCTATCAACGTAATTGTGTTTATGATACGGTACACAGACGTTTTCAAGGATGACTTCAGCAAAAACAATCATTATAAAAATCATTATTGAAAATATGCTCTTCGGTGAAATAATTATATTCTGTTAAAGCAATACTATGGTCATTTTTTGTTCATTTGTTTACCAAATCAAACATGTAAAATATATTTCCTATAGTTAAAACATCAATAAACATGCATTAACAAAGAATGAACTAACACTGCATTGATCTGTATTTGTTAAAGAAAGATGTTTGTACATCATAAAATTAAAACAATAATCCGTTTTTTCTAACAATCAGGCTATTTTACAAGTTATGTCTGATAGTAATGTGGTAAAACAGATATTTTCAATCAGTTATACATTGCAATGTTTCTTATTAGAGATATTTTAGCCAATGTAACAACAAATACTGGATGAAGCCGATTCAAACATGTTATGTTCAGATGAGCCAGATATATCCTTAATATATAAATGATAAAATACCTGCGTTAAACAGTCCTTGTTCGAATTATTATATTCATAGAAACTAGCTCTACCTTTATACTTCCAATGTAACAGCATCCTTTCACCTAAACCGCATTAAATAGGAACGCATTATGACGAGAGAATAGAAAACCAATAATGTAGTCTCCGAGACTTCAGTTGTATAACGTTATTAAACGCAACAAAACGGCAGTCGTCTGGAGATAGGTAACAAAACATATTTTCACCAAGCAAGAACAGTCACGCGTCCAAGAACTCCGTAACAATTCCTCAGGTGATTTGAATAAATACTTTAGCACCAAGCTAGGTATCTGCTTGTATAAAAGTTGGTCTATTAAGTACCTCATACGGCCATTCTTCGACCACACTGAGTTCTCAACTTTTGATTTACCATGAGCCATTACCATTTAATGACAAAACATATAAATGTAATTATATATTTCCTGATAACTTCAGTATGATGGCATCACTGTCTGCACCTTTGGAAAACTGGTGGATAGACTGAACTGTCTCTCTTCAAATCGACCCAAATAATGTGTTAAAATGCCGCAATTTGGTGCGGACAAAACTCCGTCGTATGCAAACATCGCACACATCATAATAATATACTAGACCCTTAATGTAATCTTAACTAAACTGCTTCCATGAGGTTCTCGATCACATAAGACAACTAAATGCAAAATATTACAAAGTTTTACCGAGCCGTTTTAAAGTTTTTCAAGTTTTAAGATTAAACCGACTTGCTTTGAGAGGTCAAAAATTCCACTCATGTTCTTCATGCATAAAAAAATGTTTTTAGTTCAAAATGAGACTTTTTTATCATCTGTTTGCGTTATTCTTAAAAAGAAAGTGCTAGTGATATCATAAGGAAAAGAATATAGGTGGTACTTCATATGTATACACCCTCCTGTAAATGACGTAATTTTTTAAGTCACAATAAGCAATGTCAATTTTCAAGGTAGCATAATCATACATAATAACGTTAGTACTCTAATATAATGGACATCAAAATTATCCTCAACACCTCTTTAACAAAATATAACAAAATGAAAAACTTTTACCGTCCAGTTTTGCTTTGATAACATCTTGTAATATGTATGTATCAAATTTTACCGTGTAGAATTATCAAAATTTGGAGAAATATGGCATTTTTTGGGGGAAAAAATTATATAATTTATATTTTATAATTTTATGTCAGTTTCCTTGTCAAAAAAGTCAGTAAGACAAGACATGTCATGAAAAAAGCAAAGGAAAAAATTTGGGCATTGCGGGGATTTGGACCCTGGACCTTTCGCATGTAAGGCATGAGGCTTAACACCTAGGCTAAGGATTGATCAAGGTATTCCAAATGAATTAAAATTTACATTCTCATTAGGGTGGCGTACATAGAGGATCTTACATGAGTGCTGATTTGTTATGGTTTTTATGTAACGAGTCGACTGAAATAATATGACGCGAGGCTCTGCCGAGCGTCATATTCGTTTCAGTCGACGAGTTTCATAAAAACAATATCAAATAAGCACGAATGTAAGATTCTATTTATCACATAATACTATCAATCTTTAAATAAACAATATTTTGAATAAATGCCAAATTCAGAACAATTGTAAACAATATGCTGTCATTTAAAGTGACGTCACACTGGCCATTTATGACGTCATAAGTGACGTCACACTGGCTATTTATGTAACTAGTTACATATGATATTTATGTCACTGCTTTATGCCACTCCTGTGCAAGTTATGTGATAAAAAGATATATATAACAGTTTACGGACAGTTACATACACAAGATGGTTTACATTTTGTTAACTAGTGGAAACATATTACAGCTAAATGCATTGATAACTTTGAAACTTAATTCGAAAGTTATTCTTGTCATGGGATGTATCCGGGTTTTTTTGAAAATGTTCGTAATGATCAAACACAGGAGATCGTCACGAGTTATTTCTCTTTATCCTTTCTAGAGTTCCATCCCTTTTTTCCTTCTGTAGTATATGTTAAGGGATAAAGGGAGAGAACTGTAGATGGGATAAAGAAAAAGAATCCGTGAAATCTCATTTGTACTTAATACATACATACATTCATAGAAGGGAAAAGGGAGAGAACTCGTGAGGTTTTTTCTGTGTTGTCAAACAAGACAAACATCATATTTCGAAATATTAAATGAATGCCATTTTAGTTTGTATGCAAGAATAAAACGTATTATGACTGTCTTGAGCTCATTAACAGCGTAAGTTAGTGAAATTGGACTACACAGTAATCTTTGCACAACATCTACTGACATGGATTTACAAACCCTTGGTTCAATTACGAACATTACTAACATTATTAAACATAACCGAACATTGCCGAACGTTTCCGAACGTCTGCGATCGGTTTGCTCTACTGAACACGTGACCGTTTTTGTACGTTGTATTGAATGATTGAGCCACCACCACTAAGATTTACCCTTGTCCGTCCGTCTATCAGTCCGTTCATCCGTTCGCCCGGCCGCCAGTCAGTCCATCCGTACCGTCCGTCGGACTCAGGTTCGAGTCGCTTATGTCTCAATAAGTATTGGACGTAGGATAACAAAATAATAACAAAATCACTAGAAACTGGTGCATTCTACTGTATCTATCTCTTGTTAAGTGACGTGGTTCAAAGTTTGAAAGTGTGCATTTTATTATTGTGTATCCCAGTTGCCCAGAGTACCCTATCCAAGGATGATGTTCAACAAGTTTTATGATTCTAAACCTTGAGGCCAATATTGTCATCTTAAGTATGATTTTGACATAAAAGTATTCGAGATACAATTCTTATACTCATTGAGGAGTGTCATGTCTATTTTTAAAGACAACACAGTAGTTATTACATTCTCGTATATTCCGGTATGTATGATCATGAATCTGTCACTTATTTATGATGAATCGTTGAATTAAGTTTCTTGTAAGGTTTATTTCCAGTTACATAAGTTTTAAAAACGCATGAACCACATGCAACAATTATATGGAGCTATAAAAACACGTGATATCAGAGCTCTAGAAAAACAATTCAAATACATTTGTCCCGGACTGATGGAAATATAAACTTTGACTTGTCCGACATAGGAAGCTAGTTATCCGAGAATATCGGTCAATTTAGTAACATATAACGTTACGTACACAAGGATAGCTCGACAATCTAAAATTAATAATCAAAGTTGGTACATTTAAAAACAGACTTGTCCGGGACTTACTTCAACTCAACGGTTTGTAGCCCGATTCAGCATTAGACTAGTCCGAGACGTCTGGCTTGAGTGGATTTCTTGAGTCCTAGACATCAGTTGAACCGATATAAAAAACATCGTTATGTAGAAAAACGAGTTTCCATAGCAACAAGCAGACCACCCTTCAAGGCGTGAATTATGACACTGAGCCAATAAAAGGTGATCCCTAGTCTACCCAGCATGATATCAGAATGGGGTCGCTGATTTACACGGTACAGTACAACCTCACCAAGCGTTTCCCTCAACAATAAGACCAACCTGAAAATTACGAACACAATTTTCAAGTCCATTTTCATTGTTTTGTTGTTTAATATTCAACCTCAATATTAAGATCACCTCAATAAGAAGATCATGGCCCGACCTCTCAAAACATCTCAACTCAATATGAGATTTTGCTTAAACCAAAGCCTGAGTTTGAGACAATCTCATGTTGGATCTCTCGCAAGTTTTCTGAGAAAAACTCATCTCATCGTTCTTGTCTTGTTGTATCGATTTTGAGTTTAAGATGAGAAAATCTCAACACTTTGAGACAATATTTGTCCTGAGATTTAGCTTAAATTGAGAGGCCTCGGGAGCATTCTCGACAGCTCTCGGGCATTTCCGTACCACTTCGTTACTCGGATAACACCCTCTAGTGTATGTAAGGCGGAGCACTATGTAGCAAAACTCAACATTTTGTGCGGTCAAGAAATAGTTCTCGTAAAACGGATTTATAATTTCAATAACTTCGATAAATTCACGTAAGAGATGGATTATCGTTGTCATTTCTAGTTAAAAACTCACATATTTCAGTCTTCATATAGCTTAAATATTACATTCATCAGCACTCCAGCGTTCATGCCGCCATCTTGTTTTCATGACATTCGAATGGTATTTCCGAAAGTAGTGCCTAACGTACATCCGAGGCACTTGACGTAGTTGGCCGAGGATTTCCGAATGGCTTCGGGAGATCGGAGCCAGTTTTCTTTTTCTTTTTTACAATTTATTTCTTTATCTTTTTTAACATCGCAAATAAACAATACATATTAAACATTTTGCAACAATAAATTCACTAAATTCATTAAATTTCAACATTTTCTAAAAAAAAAAAAAACACATAACATAATACATTACATAAATAATTTCCTCACATGACATAAATGCTTTAAATAGTTTATAAATTTTCATTACATAGGCAGTAAAAAAAAACAATTTCCGTATTTCACACACTCACATAAACTTATTGCATCTTGCATTCGTCTTTTAAGAGAGGTAAGCAAAAAAGAAGAGAATATGATAATTTTTGTACGATTTTATATATCATTAATGATGTAAGTGTGAAACTTTTGTATAGTAGAGATCGTTTTTTTTTGTGTTCGGAGCCAGTTTTCAAGAATTCAAAATATGGTTGCATGAAAGAGGTTTTACTGTAGTAGACAGGATTCCACAGTGTGGTAATTATACTCTCATGAGGTTTTGCCTTGGAGAAAGTGATAAAATAGTTATAGTTCCCCATATGGCAGAAGGTATAATAAAAGGAAAGGCTACAGAGCATACTCTATCAAGCATGAAGGCGCCAACTCCCCAGACAAATTAGAAAAGATCACAGGCTTTATTTCATCAAAATAATTTTAAAAAACATGGTATATGTGCAAGAATGTAATCAATCAAGGGAAACAACAGGATGCCAAATAATATATTAATATGATACATTTTACAAAAGTATTGTTTTCGCTGAAGTCATTTCATTCTAGTAACAGCAACATTTGCATCTTCTGATGTAATTATTTCCATGTATGTCCCATGTGCGGCACATTTTCCGTTTTATTTATAACATTGCATCAGTTGCATTATTGTTATTATTTCTTCAATACCAATGTTATATATGTATTTAATGTAACATTATAAGATACGTGTTACCACTCGGTAAGTAAAATGATAAGTAGTTAACTAGATTGGATTTCAGTCGTCTGTTAATGAGCATTCGGAAGACTTAACATTTCACTAACTAAGTGGTAACACGAATCTTATCTAGTTAACTACTTATTGTGTTTCTTAATAAGTGAAATTCGCGAACCATAACTAGATAACCCGTTAGTGTATATACATCATAAAAAGGTAACTTATGGCAGTTCTGGGCACTTTCAAGCCCGTTTTTAGTCTTATGATATTTATCTTACCGAAAACGTTTCACGTATATTAACTAGATAGCTAGATACTGATTGCGAGATTTAAATGGTAAACACGAAACGTTATCATGTTAACTGGTGTCAGTAATATGCTATCATAAAGAAGTTATTCTGGTTTATGAATATTGTTAAAGTCAATAAGACATTGATAATTAATTGACAACACTAGCCTCAAGTGAAACCAGCGAACGTCACGCATTATGTCTACTTATGGCTGATTTTCACGACTATATGGTAATGAAATAATGTATACGAGCACAGTTTTACTATAAATCCATCCTAGATTGTTTCAAAAGGTGTCTAAGACGTTCTTGTTACATCTTTGTGGGTGCTTTTTATATTTTTCGGGGCAGCCGTACTAACACGGTTTTGCTATTTGCATAACAGTGCTGTGCAAACCAATAAAATCTTACGTTAACCACCAAGGCAAGTTATAATCAACCGAACAACGTTTGTAACCTTGACGCGGATTGGTTAACCTTTCCATAAAGGGTACGGTACCTTACCGAAATCCACTGAATTTCGGTGAGTTGACCGAAATCCATTTTGGATCTGGAGTGACCAGCAGTCGTAACATCTCGGCAATTTTTATGTTGCACCACTAACCATAACTTTCAAATTGCACCAACCATCTTTTTTCAAGATATTTCTTCTTTTTCTATTATTATATAGTAAATATTGCGGATTGTATTAGACTACATTATAACCTTACATACAAATGGCACATGAATTGACACGTTGACCTACTGATCAAGTTACTGTCTGCTTCTGGTGACCCAGTACGTGTCAGAAAAAGCTGGATTTTAAGGACCTAGACGGGATGTAATTATCGGAATATAAAGCTTTTTTTATTTCCTTCTGATTAGTTCTGACAAATAAATGACGATGTTTTTGTTACAAATCGAAAGTAAAGAGAGAAAAGAAGACTGGACAGTATTTTATTTGTTCGGTAGAACAACTAGTTCTATGGCCATTTTCGACAGTCGCATCACCTTAATATGATAACTACTTTTCCGGAAGTGGCGCAAGAATAACAGGTAAGTGAATCGGATAAAAATGGTTCAACATCTGAGCGTAACCTGCATAACATACTCGAAACTGGTAGTAGGCTTTACTGCGCAATTAAATTAAATGGTTCAACAATGAACAATAATGATTCGTATTTTCTGTGAATCTAGAAATGTTGAATATAAAACTTAAGCGTTCAAAACCGAACAACTTTAGTGTTTTCTGCGCTTTGATTTATGTTTGCGGCTTTGTCACGTATACCCAAATGTGTATGTCCTGTGAATGTATTTTCTGAAAAGTAGGGGTCCATTTGTCAAAATGGACTTTTTACGTCTTCTCAATTGTCAACATAACACATACATGTATCATGCAGCAATGGTACTTCTTTTCGTCGCTATAAACATATTGCAAAATTATTTCGTTAGGCACAATAAAATCTGAAAATATTTATTAATGTGTTATAGTAATTCTAATGAATGGCTTAAAGACTGAAATGTTTTGTATTGGTGGATATTTCACAATTTTTCAGTTGCAATCATTCAAAATGGCGCTAGATGGTAACTATTAATTTGTTTGAGTAATTAAAGTTCTTCACGTTTAATGGACTGGGAGAAAATATTGTCGTCAGAAGAGGGGATAAGGCGATCATCGACTTAATTTGGCATCGATTAAGACAAAGACCTCGGAGACAGACAATGACTGGTGGAGATGACATGTAGGGGAAACATTGTCGGTCGTTCTCTCGTGTAGAAGTAGCAATAGTAGAAGGGATAGTATAGAAGACAAGAGAGGTGCGGCCGGTCAATTTGATGAAAACATCATTGCGTCGGTTGTAGTGAGTTGTAAATAGTCTTATAACTATAATATATGACCGCTTTGTGAACCTTTAAACGTTAGTTACTAGTAGAAATTTATAAATAGTTCAGTAACCGATATTCAACGACATGGCAAATGCATTGCATAAGTGTTGCATATTGTATCTAAAGATAATGTGTTGTGTTGCGTATTGTAACTAAAGATAATGTGTTGTATTGCGTATTATATCTAAAGATAATGGGTTGTGTTGCGTATTGTATCTAAAGATAATGTGTTGTATTGCGTATTATATCTAAAGATAATGGGTTGTGTTGCGTATTGTATCTAAAGATAATGTGTTGTATTGCGTATTATATCTAAAGATAATGTGTTGTGTTGCGTATTGTATCTAAAGATAATGTGTTGTATTGCGTATTATATCTAAAGATAATGTGTTAGGTTGCGTATTGTAACTAAAGATAATGTGTTGTGTTGCGTATTGTATCTAAAGATAATGTGTTGTATTGCGTATTGTATCTAAAGATAATGTGTTGTATTGCGTATTATATCTAAAGATAATGTGTTGTGTTGCGTATTGTAACTAAACATAATGTGTTGTATTGCGTATTATATCTAAAGATAATGTGTTGTATTGCGTATTGTAACTAAAGATAATGTGTTGTTTTGCGTATTGTAACTAAAGATAATGTGTTGTATTGCGTATTGTATCTAAAGATAATGTGTTGTATTGCGTATTGTAACTAAAGATAATGTGTTGTATTGCGTATTGTAACTAAAGATAATGTGTTGTTTGCGTATTGTAACTAAAGATAATGTGTTGTGTTGCGTATTGTATCTAAAGATAATGTGTTGTGTTGAGTATTGTAACTAAAGATAATGTGTTGTGTTGCGTATTGTAACTAAAGATAATGTGTTGTGTTGCGTATTGTATCTAAAGATAATGTGTTGTGTTGCGTATTATATCTAAAGATAATGTGATGTGTTGCGTATTGTAACTAAAGATAATGTGTTGTGTTGCGTATTGTAACTAAAGATAATGTGATGTGTTGCGTATTGTAACTAAAGATAATGTGATGTGTTGCGTATTGTAACTAAAGATAATGTGTTGTGTTGCGTATTGTAACTAAAGATAATGTGTTGTGTTGCGTATTGTAACTAAAGATAATGTGTTGTGTTGCGTATTGTAACTAAAGATAATGTGTTGTGTTGCGTATTATATCTAAAGATAATGTGTTGTATTGCGTATTGTATCTAAAGATAATGTGATGTGTTGCGTATTATATCTAAAGATAATGTGTTGTATTGCGTATTGTAACTAAAGATAATGTGTTGTTTGCGTATTGTATCTAAAGATAATGTGATGTGTTGAGTATTATATCTAAAGATAATGTGTTGTGTTGCGTATTATATCTAAAGATAATGTGTTGTGTTGAGTATTGTATCTATTTTTATTATAAGAATCGTTACGTAGTCACTGGAATGTATTTTTTTACAGAAAACGTCACATTTGTGGCGCTAGTTTTAGCTTGCCGTATGATTATGGAATCTAGGAACACTGGTCAGATCAACCGACAGCCGTATGTAACTGCACTAATGTTGGAAAACTGCTCAAAACTGCAACGCACAATTCTGAAAGAGAGACTTGTCTGCTCTAAAATACAAATTTCCACTCTAAGAATTACATGTGTATGCAAGTTTGCATGTAAACATGCGAAGTCATAACTATCTACTTAGACAGTGCTCAATGGCACTATCAATCTATATACTATGTCTTTGTTAATGTCGCATCTAAGGATATACATATGGGCTTTTCTCTCCTCCAGACATGAAATCACCATAAAAGAGTATCATTCTCAGGTCATACATGACAGTTTTGAGATTGGACTGAACATTATAGGGGCGTTTGTATCAAAATTTATCCTGAATCTAGACGACTGTCTTATACAGTAAAACCTCATTTAAAGACCACCTCAATAATACGATCACCTCAATAATACCCTCACGTCAGAATTAAGAACACAATTTACAAGTCCATTTTCACTGTTTGGTCTCTATTCAAACTCAATATTTAAGACCATCTGAATAAGAAGTCCAGTTTTAAAAGGTTCCAAGGGTGGTCTTATTATTGAGGTTTTACTCTAGGTAGTGAGCAAACCTTCTGACGTAGCAACTGAGCAAAACAGAGAGAATACGTAACTACGGGGAACGCCACATACACAAGACAATACCTCCCCACGCAGACCTCAGGAAAAACAACAATCCACAAAACATAACGCACCTAAGGAAGTCAAACTGTACATATATTAAGGAACAGAGGCACAAGGAACGGCCCAACAGACCATAAGGAATAATTAAGAGAATCAAAGTGGACAGTAAAAGGAGGGGGAGGGGGGAATTAATGGATGAGCAAGTCCCATGACACTCATAAAATTTTAAACTGTGAAATCATGAAGTATAGGGATATGAAATAACGGATCATCCCGATCTATAAAAATATGTTTATGCTGATGTACGTAATGGCGTAGGAAGTATTATCCAAGAATTTAGATATGTTTAACTGACAGAAATCTTTCTTTCAGCCAATCATGACGCCGTTGTAACAATAATTCATGTATATAAGGCGATCAACTGACAACTGCCGGAAAGCATCGGAGATAAACGATGATTTACTAGATGTATATCCTCGGATATATAGCCTCAGTCCACTCATCAATATACATATACCGTCGTTTTTAAATTATCTCTCTTCAACTATGGAACTCAGACTTAGACTTTAAATTTGCAAACTTTATATTTAGAAGCATTTGGTTTTCATTAAATCTAAACGCATGAAATTCAATCTGAATAACTGTTATTTCCCTCCATACACAGTGGATAATTTTTACTAAAATCTTGATTGTTTTAACGACAGAGGAGCAAAATGAATATTAAACATATAATTGTCTGAGTTTTAGACTTATGGTTTTATGCGCCTGGAAACGTAAATACATAGTTTTAGGATCGCATCGACGATATTTTGCATTGATATCATGGTTTTGCTATTTGCATATCAGTGTTATGTAAACCAATCAAATCTTACGTTAACCACTATACCAACTTCTCTTCAACCGAACAACGTTTGTAACCTTGACGCGGATTGATTAACCTTCCGATAAGTTGTACGTTACCTTACCGAAATCCATGTTGGGTCTGGACTGACAAGCAATCGTAACATCTCGGCAACTTCTTATGTTGCACAACATCTTAACCTTCAAAATGCGCCAACCATCTTTTTTTCAAGATATGTTTTGTTCTTCCTTGTTGTTTGAAGCAAGGCACGTTCGTTTAAGTCATAAATCCAATGACGTATTCACAAAGGGGAAAATACAAATCTTTACGGAAACTATTTAGCGGATTAAATAAGGCGTAATTGTGTCTGACTGCATCCTTATTACCACACAGGAAACATTGAGTATGAAATATGTTGCCAGATAAATTAGAACAATATTTATTATGTTGTTTTCGACTAGTATTGTTCAACGAACTTCGTTTGAGTGTTGTCTGGGGGAACAAAAAAGCAAACAATAACAATTTTCAGGCAAACATATTGACAAAAAAAATATTAGTTTGTATCAGCTGTCACCATACCTACGGACGAGTGTAATGGCCATCATAACGTATAATCACCATTCCGTATCGTAGCGTCGTACGTCACGAGCGGCAATACGACCCTCTGATGGTCCGTAAATTCGATCCGTAAATTCAGAATATTCGAATATTTGGTTTATACGATTTATATGCATTTTTTTATTTATTTTAGTCGTTTTTGAAAATTTGATAAATATGTATTCGGTATACTGCATAATACAGTAAAACCTCAATAATAAGACCACCTTTGGGACCCTTAAAACTGGTCTTCTTATTGAGATGGTCTTAATATTGAGGTTGAATAAAGAGCAAAACAGTGACAATAGACTTGAAAAATGTGGTTTTAATTTTGAGGTGGTGTTATTTTTTAGGTGGTCTTTAGGTGATGTTTAGCTGTATTCTGAATACGTATGAACATTTATGTCTCTATTCTACATTAGACAAAGTGTTCGTCATGTATTTACTTTGAAATGTTGCCGTTCAAGTTTGAAATATTATTTTATTAAAAAAGCGTCTCTCGGACCGTTTGTTGTTACTCTTTATCGTATACTTTCTTAAGTACAGTCAAACCTGTCTGTAAAGACCACCCATGGGAACAGCAAAATGTGGTCTTTGTTTACAGGTGGTCTCTATTAACAGATTAGATATCATTGAAAATGGTCTGATGGGAGATAAAATTGGTGGTCTTTGCAGACAGGTTTTGCAATAGTGGTCTTTGTTCGCAGGTGGTCTTTAACACAGGTTTGACTGTAGTTAGTGGATTCCTAAACATACTTTGTTACTCGAGTTTTACCCGTGTACCAATATAGACAATATCGTGCCAATAACCACTTCAGATCCGCTATTAGTCTGAAAATATTTGAAATAAGACTTCAATAGAAATAATGTTTAATATTATAATAGATTAGTTTTCATATGTAAAGGGGTATACAATATATTTTATTCCATACCAAATCTAGCTGAAGGACAGTTTGACGTTTGTCTTCCGATATTTTGTTTCGAATAACCCATTTCAATTCGACGTGCCTATGAAGATACATCGGGACCTGATAGGTTTTTCGAATGATACCAAGTATTCAGATAGAATGTTGTCGCATAAACCAGGTCCGACAGTTCATGTAAGTGAAACAATTTGATGTAAAAAGTCAACTGCAAATAATTGCCAATTCGCATTTGATAGATCGATCCAACATGCTGATATTGTAGACTTCATCCCAGTCAATATACTCTTGCATTGAACATAACTCATCTCTCTTTGTCTCGGGAATAACGTAATACTCAGACAATTTCCTCGGAGATCATTTTAGGTCAGAGGCCTTCTACTACGGTAAATAACCGTTCTTACAACATTCTGATACACAGAAGTGATTGAAATTTTGTTGTTGTTATGTATTCTTGATGTTTGAACACTATGGAAAAAAACATTCGCTTTGTTTGAAAGTATATACTGTCGTTCATTCGAATTCATCGGGTCCGAAATTTTAATTCGAATAATACTTGATTTCGAATAGCCCACATCAATTCGCCATGAAGAAGATGCATCGAGACTTGATATTTATTTCGAATGATACCATGTATTTGGATAGAAGGTTGTCGAATAAGTGAGGTCAGACTTAAATCAAAATATATCAACAAAGTTTAATTTATTTTATTTTTATCGCAAGAGTATTCAAAGCTGGAAATTTTGATAGAAAAAATACAAATTCAGGTAATTGTGTGGAATTCGCGGCATATTGAACACTGGTAATGATAAATGATCCCTTTGAGGAATATTTTTCTTACTGACGGAGGATTTTAGAGCAGACTGAACATGTGATTTGATAAAACACGGATTATACTGATCCGTGCTTGCCCGTGGAAACTGACCTGTACAATGATGGTTCGGTCTAATGTCCACGTACTAGTTACTGTTGGCTTTATCTAACAGTATATAGATCGCCATCCTCGGTACCCAGGCTATTCATAAAACATATGATACGCAGGGCAAAATGGCTAGCGAAACTTCGTTATGCATGAATATTCATTAGCATTTCTCGGTCAATGAAATGGTCAATAACAAAAATGAAGGAATCTCCTTCGTGAAGAGCTTTCAGCAAATTCGACAAAATGGCTGCGACCATTTTAAAAAAGTGCAATTTGAAAGCCGCGATCTCATTGGTTCGCTCAGAACTGCCATTACATCAGCAATTTCCGTATCGCATGAGGTGTGTGTCATGCGGCCAATCTGTCGGCTGGATTTCACCTCATTAATTATTCATGAGTATGAGATTTTACAGTCAGTTTGCCAAGGGTATGAAATATGTTATAAATAGCCTTGGTACCGAGCATGATAGATCGCCCGAACATAATTATGATGGTTGTATTTGATAGTCAGCCAGGCAATTCCTTGCTTTCCCATTCCAATACATGGTTGCCCTAGCACCACTAAATCCCTAATGTTTCACAGACAACTGTTTCAACGGGGACTCTGTGAGAAGGCCTTGTCTTTTGTATGTAACGTTCCCTGTAACAACTTAATCTTTCATACATACATTTACTTGTTTTTGAGTCGTATACAGTCAAACCTGTGTTAAAGACCACCTGCGAACAAAGACCACTATTGCAAAACCTGTCTGCAAAGACCACCAATTTTATCTCCCATCAGACCATTTTCAATGATATTTAATATGTTAACAGAGACCACCTGTAAACAAAGACCACATTTTGCTGTTCCCATGGGTGGTCTTTACAGACAGGTTTGACTGTAGTTGTATGTATGAATATCTGAATGTTCTTGTTGAGTATATAAATACAAAGGAACACAGTTGAGAAGCAACCCATGTTTCTCCAGCGACATAATGCAGTCGGACGTCGTTCATTCGATCTTATTGGGTCCGGAATTTTATTTCGAATAATACATGGTTTCGAATAGCCCATTACAATTCGACGATCATAATAAGATACATTGGAACTTGAAATTAATTTCGGATGATACAAAGTATTCGGATAGAATGTCGTTGACAAAACCATTTCAGATGGATCACGTAACAAAGGAAGCTTCAGATATTTGAGCTAGGATTGTGTCACCATCATAAATTGTCTATATACGCATTATGTGAGAAGTCTAAGGTTTGTATTACAAAAGGGAATCGTAAACCAAGATAACTGATACCGCCAACTAATCTGCAAAGCACGTGTTGTGTCTGACTGTTATCTAACTGTACTTTGATGATTATATTCTCTGTAACCTTACGTTACTGAAACAATGTAATATGATCATTGTACAGAAAGATTAACACAGATTTATGTAAATGATGTTAAGTGCAATAGAATTATCTTCTCTGGAATTACATTAGATTTTATCCAAGAACATAAAATACAGTCCTTTCTTAAGTCGTTTTCTAATATAATATTACGATCGAACAAATCCTTCAGAAGAATTCAATAGAATCCTTTCAAATACGTTGTCTTCTTTCTAGTTTCCATACCTTCTCCAAGTTCCGATGGTTTTATTTCGTACACCGGTGATTGTAATGCGGAGTTTCTGCGTTGTGAATGTTTGGCTTCCTTTTACGACTCTTTCTCACTTCATATATGAGCCGAGATAGCAATTATATTCCCAAAGGAAAGCATGCACGAATTTGGATTCAATTTTGTCAGGGCTCTAGAAATCAACTAGCCCGACGTCCAAGACGTCTGCTTCAGAATCAGGCTACCAACAGTTGAGTCCCGGACAAGACTGTTTTTAAAGCTAATCAACATTAGTATACAGTTATTTCATGGTTATTTGGGTAGCAGTCAAAACTATCGGGCAACAGTTCAGATGTCATCCCCGACACCAAGGGACTACAGTTTTGACTGTTACCCAAATAACCATGAAATAAATGTTTTATTATCTAATCAAAATCGCGAATCGAATACGGAAACGACCGAACGTTTATGATATGCCGTCTAAAAATAAAATTTGGAAATTCCAATGACTTCATAGCGCCAGAGGGAAACAGTTCATACTGTTGACCGGGGCATAGTTTAATCCAAGACAAATTGATAGCTTTCATGTAAAACAACAAAGAATAACAGATTTGTATTTATATAAGGAATCAGGTAATAACAATCGTAGTTCAATTGTAAGTCAAACCTTAGAATCCCACAAACACATACATGTGATTTTTAATTTTGGATGTTGGAGCTATCATTGTGTATGTTTATTTATTACTAAATTTACCGATATTCTCGGACAACTAGCTTCCTATGTCGGACAAGACAAATTTTACATTTACATTAGTCCGGGACAAGTGTCTTTGAAAACAAATTCTAGAGCCCTATTTGTTTTCTGTTTCAGCAGGATAACCGTAAAGACATTTCAGAAAGCACTGGTTTGTCAGAAAAAATTAAAGTAATTAGACATGTCAGAGACATACGGGAGTCCATGCAGCAACATTGTAGACACAATTTTCTTGCAGATCCTACACTGAACAAACGATTCTCCGGGGGTTAAACTGATCGTAATTGTGAGGATCATGATCATAAAGACGTTACGTCTGTGTGGTAATCCGCAAGCTCTAAGGAACAGACTAACGGACTTCCAAGCTTCCAATCTGATTAGCACCAGAACCATAATGCCGCTTCATTATCGTTACACTGCCTGAGCGTCTCGGGGAGCTGATTGTAACTAGACCGACATAGCCTGAAGAATTAGAACCAGAACTCAAGTCAGGACTACAGTGCAATAATGGGACTAAATCGAGTTTTTCATATTACAAATGTTGTATCTTTATTTATATATACAGCTGGGCTCCACGATATTGTCTGCAATATCCAACAGATGTATTTTAGTATTCCCATGTTAAAGGTACATACTCTTATTTTTTGGCATAATATCCTCAGTGATAAATATGAGAAAATTGGTGGTAAATAACTTCATACAGATGTACTCAACAACACTGCATTGTCACTTTTCTTACATGTTCACCAAAGCCACAAACTGGAGCGTCCGATAAGTGTATTTTTATATCCGGACCTACGTGCCGAGGTAGCACCAGCATAGGAAATACCTGTATCGGCCTCGAGTTTTGCAGTTCCAGGAAAATCTTTAAGAAAAGTTGCAATGCAATATTTTAGAGTATGTCTGTGTGAAGGCAAAAAATGCCATTTTCTACAAATTATTCCGTAGCATATTTTGATAGAAAATCCGACTATCTACCTTTAATATCAGCGACAGTTGTTGTTGTTGTTTTATTTCAATTTTATTTTCAGATCATCTTAGCTTTTGTAGTTTTTAATAGTCTCATTTACATCCTGATGTTAAAACAGTATGTACATGTACAATGTATTGTGTGTGCATGTGTGAATGCGCGTGTGGTTGTGTGCGTGTGCGTGCGTGTGCGTGTGTGAATTCTTGTTTGTTTGTGCGTGTTTATATTGTTAATAGAAGGCCATATTGAAAAAAAGATGTACAATTTTTTGGATTGACCAGCCATCGTTACATCTCGGCAATTGTTATGTTGCACAACAAATCTTAACCTTCAAATCGAGCCGACCATCTTCGTGTTTGTTTAGTTTTAACCAATAAAGCAAAATTGAAATTTGTGTTAACTTAATAGCCAATCAGCAGTTATCCGTAATGTCTATTAAATTGATAAAGGAATGAGGTGGCTTCAACAAATAATTGCTTTAACGTTTAATTTCGCTTAAAGAGCCTTCACTGTATTTGACTGAGCATTACCAACTTCGTCTATTAGCAAACGATTACTACAAAAGAATATTTCCTGAAGATTCAACTCATAAAAATAGCATAAAATATTAATGCTTTTGAAGTAATTTCAAGACAGATTTTATTCCTTCACAAAACAAACCAAATGCTTGGAATTAATTTTAATTCACTTTAATCCCTCGCGTATTTGGCAAGACGGAAGTTGCGTGAAAAGAAACCAGTGTTTTGAAGACCCTTAAGCACAATAGACAGTTTAATAGCTGTAATGAATGTGGTTGAGCAAGAAAATGTCGTCAGGACGTCTTTATTTTTATGTTTGTAATCATATTACATTGGTTTGATTTGTCTCATGCTGGTTATACAAGTAACGGTATCACTGTGTGTAACTGTACTATGTCTCATGCTGGTTATATACCAATAACGGCATCACTGTGTGTAACTGTACTATGTCACACACTGGTTATATACCAATAACGGTATCACTGTGTGTAACTGTACTATGTCACACACTGGTTATATACCAATAACGGTATCACTGTGTGTAACTGTACTATGTCACACAATGGTTATATACCAATAACGGTATCACTGTGTGTAACTGTACTATGTCACACACTGGTTAAATACCAATAACGGTATCACTGTGTGTAACTGTACTATGTCACACACTGGTTATATACCAATAACGGTATCACTGTGTGTAACTGTACTATGTCACACACTGGTTATATACCAATAACGGTATCACTGTGTGTAACTGTACTATGTCACACACTGGTTATATACCAATAATGGTATCACTGTGTGTATGTACTATGTCACACACTGGTTATATACCAATAAAGGTATCACTGTGTGTAACTGTATTATGCCACACTGTTTATATACCAGTAACGGTATCACTGTGTGTAACTGTACTATGTCACACACTGGTTATATACCAATAACGGTATCACTGTGTGTAACTGTACTATGTCACACAATGGTTATATACCAATAACGGTATCACTGTGTGTAACTGTACTATGTCACACGCTGGATATATACCAATAACGGTATCACAGTGTGTAACTGTACTATGTCACACACTGGTTATATACCAATAACGGTATCACTATGTGTAACTGTACAATGCCACACACTGGTTATATACCAATAACGGTATCACTGTGTGTAACTGTACTATGTCACACACTGGTTATATACCAATAAAAGTATCACTATGTGTAACTGTACTATGTCACACACTGGTTATATACCAATAACGGTATCACTATGTGTAACTGTACTATGTCACACACTGGTTATATACCAATAACGGTATCACTGTGTGTAACAGTACTATGTCACACACTGGTTATATACCAATAACGGTATCACTGTGTGTAACTGTACTATGTCACACACTGGTTATATACCAATAACGGTAGTACTGTGTGTAACTGTACTATGTCACACACTGGTTATATACCAATAACGGTATCACTGTGTGTAACTGTACTATGTCACACACTGGTTATATACCAATAACGATATCACTATGTGTAACTGTACTATGCCACACACTGGTTATATACCAATAACGGTATCACTGTGTGTAACTGTACTATGTCACACACTGGTTATATACCAATAACGATATCACTATGTGTAACTGTACTATGCCACACACTGGTTATATACCAATAACGGTATCACTGTGTGTAACTGTACTATGCCACACACTGGTTATATACCAATAACGGTATCACTGTGTGTAACAGTACTTTGTCTCACGCGGGTTATATCAGTAACGGTATCACTATGTGTAACTGTACTATGTCACACACTGGTTATATACCAATAACGGTATCACTATGTGTAACTGTACTATGTCACACACTGGTTATATACCAATAACGGTATCACTGTGTGTAACAGTACTTTGTCTCACGCGGGTTATATCAGTAACGGTATCACTGTGTGTAACTGTACTTTGTCTCACGCGGGTTATATCAGTAACGGTATCACTGTGTGTAACTATACATTGTATCACGAGGGTTATATCAGTTACGGTATCACTGTGTGTAACTGTACATTGTATCACGAGGGTTATATCAGTTACGGTATAACTGTGTGTAACTGAACATTGTCTCACGAGGGTTAAATCAGTTACGGTATAACTGTGTGTAACTGTACATTGTCTCACGAGGGTTATATCAGTTACGGTATAACTGTGTGTAACTGTACTATGTCACACACTGGTTATATACCAATAACGGTATCACTATGTGTAACTGTACTATGTCACACACTGGTTATATACCAATAACGGTATCACTGTGTGTAACTGTACTATGTCACACACTGGTTATATACTAATAACGGTATCACAGTGTGTAACTGTACTATGTCACACACTGGTTATATACCAATAACGGTATCACTATGTGTAACTGTACTATGTCACACACTGGTTATATACCAATAACGGTATCACTGTGTGTAACAGTACTTTGTCTCACGCGGGTTATATCAGTAACGGTATCACTGTGTGTAACTGTACTTTGTCTCACGCGGGTTATATCAGTAACGGTATCACTGTGTGTAACTGTACATTGTCTCACGAGGGTTATATCAGTTACGGTATAATTGAGTGTAACTGTACTTTGTCTCACGCTGGTTATATCAGTAACGGTATCACTGTATGTAACTGTACTTTGTCACACGCGGGTTATATCAGTAACGGGTATCACTGTGTGTAACTGTACGTTGTCACACGCTGGTTATATCAGTAACGGGTATCACTGTGTGTAACTGTACGTTGTCACACCCTGGTTATATCAGTAACGGGTATCACTGTGTGTAACTGTACGTTGTCACACGCTGGTTATATCAGTAACGGGTATCGCTGTGTGTAACTGAACGTTGTCACACACGGATTATACCAGTAACGGTATCACTGTGTGTAACTGTACGTTGTCACACGCTGGTTATATCAGTAACGGGTATCACTGTGTGTAACTGTACGTTGTCACACACGGGCTATACCAGTAACGGTATAACTGTGTGTAACTGTACGTTGTCACACACGGGTTATACCAGTAACGGTATCACTGTGTGTAACTGCACGTTGTCACACCCTGGTTATACCAGTAACGGTATCACTGTGTGTAACTGTACGTTGTCACACACGGGTTATACCAGTAACGGTATCACTGTGTGTAACTGTACGTTGTCACACACGGGTTATACCAGTAACGGTATCACTGTGTGTAACTGTACGTTGTCACACGCTGGTTATATCAGTAACGGTATCACTGTGTGTAACTGTACGTTGTCACACGCTGGTTATATCAGTGAGAGTGTATGTATACTTCCCTGCGTTGTGCTTAATTATATTTCTTAAACGCACGAAAGACCAATCACTGAAATCTGAAATGATCCTGGCTAGAAAAAGGATAACGCCAAAGTTTGGAACATTCAACCTGTCAATATCGGAAGTTTCTCGAAGTTCGTAGTATTTAACCCGACAGTATCTTTCGTTAAATTGAACCCATCTAAATACATGGACATTCGTGATGTCAACTTACTATTACCTTATGAAAATACGCACATAATCCAAAAAATAATCCTATTTTCCAAAAGTTTTTGTCTGTCAGGAAACAGAAATCAAATCAATGAATGTAATGTATCGTACGGAAAGACCTAAAGCAAATTGAATTATCTCTCCAGCAAGGCCAACATGCGATATAACAGACGTAATAAAATTATACATTCAATTTTACAATCTATAAGGAAGCCGTGGTTTACATTAGTTCATTTCTTGCATTAATGGCGATGGGATATTTCTATCGTTTCACAGACAGCTGAGGTATGACCACATATGTTCGTTACTTTCTTCGTAGATACTTCCTTCATAGACAGCTGAGATATGTCCACATATGTTCGTTACTTCCTTCATAGACAGCTGAGATATGTCCACATATGCTCGTTACTTCCTTCATAGCCAGCTGAGATATGTCCACTTATGTTTGTTACTTCCTCCATAGACAGCTGAGATATGTCCACATATGTTCGTTACTTCCTTCATAGCCAGCTGAGGTATGTCCACATGTTTTCGTTACTTCCTTCATAGCCAGCTGAGATATGTCCACATATGTTCGTTACTTCCTTCATAGACAGCTGATGTATGTCCACATATGTTCGTTACTTCCTTCATAGATAGCTGAGATATGTCCACATATGTTCCTTACTTCCTTCATAGCCAGCTGAAGTATGTCCACATATGTTCCTTACTTCCTTCATAGCCAGCTGATGTATGTCCACATATGTTCGTTACTTCCTTCAAAGATAGCTGAGGTATGTCCACATATGTTCGTTACTTCCTTCATAGATAGCTGAGATATGTCCACATATGTTCGTTACTTCCTTCATAGACAGCTGATGTATGTCCACATATGTTCGTTACTTCCTTCATAGCCAGCTGATGTATGTCCACATATGTTCGTTACTTCCTTCATAGCCAGCTGATGTATGTCCACATATGTTCGTTACTTCCTTCATAGACAGCTGATGTATGTCCACATATGTTCGTTACTTCCTTCATAGACAGCTGATGTATGTCCACATATGTTCGTTACTTCCTTCATAGCCAGCTGATGTATGTCCACATATGTTCGTTACTTCCTTCATAGCCAGCTGAGGTATGTCCACATATGTTCGTTACTTCCTTCATAGCCAGCTGATGTATGTCCACATATGTTCGTTACTTCCTTCATAGACAGCTGAGGTATGTCCGCATATGTTCCTTACTTCCTTCATAGCCAGCTGAGGTATGTCCACATATGTTCGTTACTTCCTCCATAGACAGCTGAGATATGTCCACATATGTTCGTTACTTCCTCCATAGACAGCTGAGATATGTCCACATATGTTGGTTACGTCCTTCATAGCCAGCTGAGATATGTCCACATATGTTCGTTACTTCCTTCATAGCCAGCTGAGGTATGTCCACATATGTTCCTTACTTCCATCATAGCCAGCTGAGGTATGTCCACATATGTTCGTTACTTCCTTCATAGACAGCTGAGATATGACCACATATGTTCGTTACTTCCTTCATATTCAGCAAACTGAAATTGATACCATCTGCACAGCCATGAAGTTCGAATTAGTTTTAACTTAGAACTCTTCTGTTACGGGCGTGTGTACTCAGAAACGGTATTGGGATAGTTTGTTATTTAAAACGATCGTGTTGTTAGCCTAGTATTTCAGTTTTAATTATGTTACTATGTGCAGAAATAATAAGTAAAGAATTACGCTATCAATTGTTGCTTGAATAGTTTTTATATCAATATAATGGTTCCCCTGATGTTGCCACAGAATTTATCGTATTACTTATAAATTTTCCTGCGTCTGCATCTCTTAACAGAATCTCAGGTGACAATACACGCATTATCTTTTTACGGTTAAGTTAAGAATCCATCCTTTGATCTTCGTTTTTTACGATGGACATGGAATGAATATGGTAATCGACGTTCTCAATTATCCTAGTACTGAGTATTTGTACATTATTCAAGGATGCTACGGAATCTATAAATAATATACAGTTACATAATAATGTATTACCCGGTTTTAAGACAGACACAGTAATCATGACAGACGCTAGTTGTCCGAGATATGGTTCAAGGAAGCGAACCAAAGGCAAAGTCAATTCCTCATACAGTTGACAAGCATTCCAGGAGAACAGCGATCAAATATGACTATAAGATAAAAACGACTCTCAGAACAATCGTATATTTTTTTAAGAGGATAGGAAAACAATCCGTGCAGTCGGAAAAGACCGACAGGTTTCAACAGACATTAATTACATGAAAATAATTAAACAGAGAGAATAAGTAGCTATAGGGAAAGTCGCATACATAAGACAGTGCCACCCCACACAGACCTCCGGGAAAACAACAACTAATAAGTATAAGTGCTATCCAAGGTGGATGAATGATAACAGCATTTAATGCAAGTGCGGGGCGACTTTTTACGGCCGCCACACTGCACAGGCAAAACAACTGTAATAAAACTAAATAAATAAAGAAGATAACGTTCTTCACAATGTTGCAAATTGTAAATTATAAATCTTGTGTTTGTGGTGATCGTTTTCAATGTAAACATCACCAACTACAGGACATGATTTGTTCGACTAATGTTTTAAAGTTCATTGAATTAACGTGAGTACCTGCATCAAATGTCCAACAAAAGGAAGGATACCCCACGGTACCTTCATATTAAAGTACACAAGATTACATGTAGGGATTGACAGATTGCCACAAGGAGTAATTTTCTGGCTTAATAATCTCTGTGTGAGACAAATAAATTGATTCTTGAAAGAAATTCAGACCATCGAGGTAATAATGGTTTACACAATGCACAACATTGTAATAAAGGAAGGACTAGGTTGTTACAGGAAACGCCATATTCACAAGACAATGCCTCCCTTCGCAGATTCCAGGGAAACATGAAGCGTAAGGGCAAACATCCATGGGAAGGGCAAAACAAGGACTTGCCTGGCTGGTTATCAAAACAACAGAGACAATCTCATTATGTAGAATTTAATCAAAACTAAATTGCAACAAGACAATGACATCGGTTTTCTGCATCAGTTATTAGTGCCACGCATTTCTGTCTCTAGTTCGGCTATATTTGAAACGGAGTATTGTTAATGCAGATTATCTTTCGCACTCATTAATATCAACTATCTGCAAAGCATGGTCATTACGAATAATGATTTGCTATGATTTTTGAATATTAATGATCTGTGTGGGGAGACTCTCTTTTGTGAATGTGGCTTTCTATGTTCATTGCGCTGTTTTTCTCGCTTTGGAATTATAAACCTGTTCAAAAATACTACACGTCTCCGCTATCTTATCAGTTATATATTGGATCTCATTGTTTCTTCTCCTTTCATATACATTCAAACACTCTGTCAGCTAATTATTTTTCGGCGCGGACGTACTAACATGGCTTTGCTATTTGCATATCAGTGTTGTGTAAACCAATCAAATCTTACGTTAAGCACTATACCAACTTCTCTTCAATCGAACAACGCTTGTAACATTGACAGGGATTGGTTAACCTTTTGATAAGGGGTACGTAACTGAATTTCGGTGACTGTACTGAAATCCATTTTGGATCTGGAGTGACCAGTTACCGCAACATGTCGGCAATTTTTAATGTTGCACAACAAATCTTAACCTTCAAATTGCGGCAATCATCTTTTTTCAAGATATATCTTGTTTCTTCTCCTATTAATATATGATTGCAGACATTCTGTCAGCTAGTTATTTCTATAATGGTATGTTATTTTTCCTTTCGGTGTCTGTTGTCGCTCAGGTAATTCCAAACATCCATTTTAGCTGTTATATTTCAGTCAATGTTCGAAATCAATTTTAAGAAACTGCTATTGTATTATTGAGGATAAGAACAAAGACGAGAATTGTAATGCGTAAATTGATTATCTGTTTCCAAAAATGGAGTAGTCGAATCTAGAAATAAACCTGACATTTAAGAAAACCCAGTTGAGCATTGTTTCGTAATTTGTTGACGACACAAGGAAACTGTTAGGCACAAAAAGTAGCATAGAATAAACTTGTTGGAGCTATACATTTATTGTTACCATGTTATTAGTCTTGTTTATATTTTTGATCAGCGTAACGCACATCTATGGGCGTTGGCGTTTCGATGACACAACATTCAATATGAGACAAGAAACACAAACAGAACTTTTAACACTCGCAATAATGCTCCATTTATAATTGTACAAAGGTAGAGTGAAATGGTGAAATACATAGAGCATGATTTTGAACTTAGGCAAAATTAAAAAAATAGTTTATTTGCCATCTGTTTACCTCCACGTTAAGATGCTGCAATCCATGTAGTTATATTGGCCCACAGCGGAAATTATTTTTAGGTTTTGTATTGTTTTAATTTGTAAAACGAAAATGTTGGTTTAAAGAATATATTGACTGCTTACCTTTTAGGCCTACATAGAAGGTCTGGAGTCTGTTTGTCCTCTTTGATTCTCTTTAAGTTAGTTATGCCTTATAGGCTGCCAGGCCATTCGTTTCACCTCTGTTCCCTAACGTTATAATGTACACTATAACCTCATCAAGTGCCTTATGTTTTATGGATTGCTGTTTTCCCGGAGGTCTGTGTGGGAAGGCACTGTCTTGTATGCGTGGCGTTCCCTGTAGTAACTTATTCCTTCTCTTTTGTTCCGTGGTTTATTCCATCTATTCAACCTTTCTCCCTTGCCGTCCCCTTAAATTCTTAATGGTTGTTTTCATTGTCGGCCAGATCATTCCGTGCTCCTCTACCCCCATACATGTTTACCATTGCACCTCCTCAGTCCCTTATATTGTGTAGGCTGTTGTTTTCCTGGGGTCTGTGTGGGGGTATTGTCTAATATATGTGGCGTTCCCGAGCTGTAAAAAATAATGTATTTTTTTAATTTATAAACGAAATTCATATTGTACTTGCCAATTTGTTATGCAACCATTCTGTTTATTTGAATCACATCCGTTTCCGATTGCTGTAAAACTATAGCCTTGTGAAAAGGTTTAATCGTTACGTCGCACCTTTGCTAGATTCCAACCCTATTCAATTTTTAAATGTACAGGCAAACCTCGCTTATTCGACAACCTTTTATTCGAATATCTGATTCCATCCGAAATAAATATCAGATCCCGATCTCTTTCCTCTAATACAAACTGCACTAATAGAAATACATATCGTGAAATAATTTGCTCGTTTGTTTAGTATTTTGTTTATCATACTCCTACACCCTTTTCACATAACTACATGGACGGTAGTTAACTCCCTTGGTATAGGGAATGCATCACGTCGAATTGACATGGGTTATTCGCATTCGGAAATCCTCGGCCAACTACGTCAAGTGCCTCGGATGTACGTTAGGCACTACTTTCGGAAATACCATTCGAATGTCATGAAAACAAGATGGCGGCATGAACGCTGGAGTGCTGATGAATGTAATATTTATGCTATATGAAGACTGAAATATGTGAGTTTTTAACTAGCAATGACAAAGATAATCCATCTCTTACGTAATTTATCGAAGTTATTGAAATTATAAATCCGTTTTACGAGAACTATTTCTTTACATTAAAAAATGTTGAGTTTTGCTACATAGTGCTCCGCCTTACATACGCTAGAGGGTGTTATCCGAGTAATGAAGTGGTACGGAAATACCCGAGAGCTGTCGAGAATGGGGTTATTCGATGAAGTCGAATAAGCGTGCTTCGACTGTATGCTTATTAGATCTTGTAGATGAAGAGATTCTTGCAAAGGCTTGAAGGAAATGCACCTAGTATACAAACAATAATAGTTTGATACTTTTGCAGTCCGTCCAGTTAGGTCAGTGGTTAGAAGTTCGATTTCCGACTGTGCAAGTCATGATAATATTATGTCCTTCCATAACATTTGGCTACGGTCAGTTGTCCTTCACGTCTGATTCTTGGGAGGAAGTTGTCATCTTCTATCCGTAGTACAAGTTAGCACTGGTTGTTATCTAAATCCAAGAAAACTGGTTAGGTTGTTGACCGCCGTATATTACTTTAATATTGATTTTTGAGGGAAGATATTTTTATTTTCCTCGTAAATAAGTATGTGTGAGTCGAGGACATCCCACTCCATACTTTACAAAATAGCAGTTAGTATGCATAAGAAAAATTTGAAGGTTAGTATTTCATATATTTCTCTAAGAATCAATGCAAGAGATACAAATAAATTTATATTACACCAACGCAGAAATTATTAACTAACATATGGTTGATTTGTACAATATTCATATTATAAAGTATCACTAAGATGTCAAAATTTTCATAAAACATGATAAATATTACCCTCCAAAAAGTAGTTAAAGTTGAACTTGCATTCAGTTTAGTTTACGTTCTCAGCTTGTTTATATTTTTAATAAGCATATTGACTATTATACATGTAATTACATAACAAAATTGGCTACAAGTGTTCAGTTAATTTTATTTTCTTCCTTTGCATGTATTTTGTAAATACTTCCCTTGTAAACCCGCAATAAACTGCAAACATGGACTTACACATGATCACATGTAAATGCATTGCATAATAATTGGTTCGAACTGTACTTGATATAAAGGACATTCTAATATAAAATGAAATTCGTCTTCTAAAACATTACATAGTTGACATTTTCTTTCTGATCGTGGTATAGCATTTAAGGTTTATTCCATCTTCCCGTTTCAATTTCCAGTCTATGGCTTGATACTCTTAATCTAGTCAAAGCAAATCTATATTAAGTAATATAAATTTTATTATTAAAGATATGGTTTAAAGTCAAAATATCATATAATACGGAAAGATCCGATGGATACTACCCTGGCTCCGATCTCTCAAAGCATCACAAATAGAAATCTCAGGTAAATATGAGATTTTGCTCAAAATAGAGACTGAGATTGAGACAAATCCGACTGCTGAAATCCGACTGCAATTAGGGCACATGTATTAGTTTACCAACACGAAGTTTAATCAAGCATTAAATAATTGTTAGATATAAGATTAACAATGTGATTATACATTTAATAGCTCATAATTTTCTTATTTAAAATTACGATGATAAAGTAAAATATTTTTAGTGGTCTGACATTTACTCATATCACTGTAAATGTCAATGTAATCTTATACATGTGTTGTTAATATAGGCCAAATTACGCAGTTTTAGTGCCAACATTCTGATTTCAACCAGTAAATGATAGGATAATAATTATTACTAAAAGAAAGTATAATCATGTTAGTACACACGGAAATTCTATAAAAGGAAAATACATGGAATTGTATTACATTTTATGCGATTTTCTCAGAATATAAGGTCTCATTACATGAATGCCCCCATTAATTATAAATAATAGGCAGCATGTGATGAACAGGAAGTAAACAAAGGACTCATTTTTGTTTCATTTCACCGGGATTTGCAGAATGATTCATGAACTAGAGGGCTCCGTAACAATAGGTTTGGTGAGCATTACGGCTGGTGAGGCTAAACTAAATACAAGTCTTTGAACTCCCGGTTAAATGCCGGTTTTGCCAAGACCGTTGTTCGGTGTAAGTCGTTCAAGTTGTAGCCAAACCAATGTACTAAGTTGTAGCTTAACAGTGAACCTTCGTAATTATCATCATCAATTTAATCCAAACCGTAAACCAGCAGTCGATACAACTCAGCAGTTTCCATGGCGAGGTTGTACCTAGGTTCGCAGTTTTGGTTCACGGACTAAAACAGTATTTACAACAAATAGACGCTGAATTATGACCGCTTTAAAAAAGGTTAATAAATATATTACTCTTCGAAATTCATAACCAAAAGTTTCAGTAAAATTCACACACGTATTTTCATTTTGTTCCATATGTAAAAGCATATATGAGCACCGCTGTATGATTTCCAACCTCTTCTTTAAACGTCACCATGTACTGACAGTAAGCAATATGTTCCGCATACAGCAATATGAAAACGACGTGACCATATGGAGTAAATATTGTTTTCGAACAGTGACATAACATGTTGTGTTTTCTTGAAATGAAGTCACTAACAGAAGAGGTTGTAAATCACAAAGCAGTGCTCATATATGTTCAGTTTAAGTTTAATGCAAATAGAATTATTACATTCAAATACATCTTCGAATTCGGTACGATATGCATGCGTGCGCCATCAATACGGTACGAATAATCTCGTAATGTCTCGGAAAGTATAATGCGATTTTATTAACCGCGAACGTATGAATATATTACCTGGACCATAACATTTCAAAATAGGCGCAATGAAATGTTCGTGTTTGTCCGAAAGTTTGACGGAGAAAAAGCCGCGGTAGTGTTTCGATAGAAAACTAAACCAAATAGCAGTTATAGCTTTACGCACGAGAGCATTTACTTACCTAAATTGATATGGATCGGTCCTGAAAGTTCATGCACTTGTGTGTAGTGAATCAAACAGCACTATAGTCCGCCCGAGATAAGGTGAAACGCGGGAAAATTTGGTTCGATTGATAATAGGGTATTCAGATTATAAGCATTATCATTGCAAATTTTAAATCAGTATTCTAAGTAAAGAGTTATACGAAAGATATCAAACTTCCGTAATGCGCCGTGGTGTAGAGGTAGAGAGAACGCTACCGTACCAACACTTCATTTTGATTATGAATATTACGAGTTCGAATCTGGGCGAAGGTACATTTTTTGTGGGACTTAACATTTTTATTTTATGTGTAATTAATATTTTGCTGTCATTGTTTTGTGTTGCTGTTGTTGTTTTTGTGTTTCTTTTCTGTTTTCCTTTTTCAATTTGTTTGTTTTTTTACATTTTATTATATAATTTTGTACAATCGCACAAATTAGTTCAAGCATAGTACAATGTATATCATAACAGTATATTTACATGTAAATATAGAAAACATTAACAAAGGATAACTAGATGCAATCATTGCACTCATCTGCTGTGTCGGTTGCAGAGGTCCAGTCGTCCGTATCAGAGGCAGTGTCTGTTGCTGAGTCACTTGATGTGACTTCAATCTCCAATCGTTCCATTTCTCTGTCGATGAGAATGTCCAGTACTATTTCGATTTTCTTGACGAGCTGACAACACTTTTTCCAGTCTTCTGCCGTGACACTTTCAATTGCTGCTTTCGTCAGTTTTATTATGTCTTTCACATTGAACGTGAAATTTCGATCCGAAGCTTTGCGTTTCACATTCGCCCATATCAAATCAATTGGATTAAAATCCGTATGATTCACCGGTCTACGCTGCTGCTCTACGGACTGGTGCTGAGAATGGTGCTCCAAGCTGCTGCTGTTGCTTCTCCTTCTGACACATCTGTTAATATAAGAAAAACACAATGTCTACAAAATTAACAAAACTGAATGAAAATTGCACGAGTTTTTATATTGAAACATATCACATATTCACATAATTTATTGTTCATGTAGCTTCATTATTTATCATTAATGTTTATCACTCATATTTGTAAATAATACAATGCTTGTCAGCATATATCATATCACACGCCTACTATATACATTGAAATATTCCGTTTTATCATTTAACCTTCGTATGAAAAAGCGCTGATGAATTTGTCAAGTTCATATCGAGACATCGAGAGCCGTCTATCGCACACATATTCGTTTAAATCAAAAACGTCAAACGATATAATACAATTATTCAAACAAGTTTAACATAGGACGGAGGTACGACATATAGTACGTATATAATTATGGAAACGTTTGTGATTATTGAACATTAATAAATTCATCATTTTGTACAAAATCGTATATTACGATAATGAAAACTTATCCTGGGCGGACTGTACGAGGGTTTACTATGTGAATTGTCAATAAACAACGACTGTACCGGACATGAGCGATTGCACTGAGAAGAAAACGTTACCTAAGCCAAGCTGTGGAGATACTAGTGCTTGGATCACGTGGGTTTAGTCCGATGTAAAGTTTGAAACATTAGCTGATGATCTGGATAAGATGGTGAAAGAATATGAACATGTTGGAATGGAGAGTGGGATATATTTCGTTTAAAATTGTCACTTGCAATCTTGCAAACTAGTGTTTTACTGATGGTCACAACGGCATGACATTTCCTGCTAAAATGTCTTTACACTGTTTTAATCGTTTCGTTTACATTGTGTGCCGACAATAAATATAGTGTTGTTAGATTGACCACGAACAGGTGTATGAACTTTCAGGACCAAGACATAACGAATAAGGTAAGGCAATGCTCTCGTGCGTAAAGCTAAAACTGCTGTTTAATTTACTTTTCGATCAAAACAGAACCGCGACTTTTCTCCCACAAGCTTACGGACAAACACGAATTTTCAATAAACTTAATTCGAAATGTAATAGTCCGGGTAATATATTCATACGTTCGCGGTAAATAAAACCGCACTATACAAGTTTATATTTGTACACAAATTGTCAGGAAAATTATTAATTAATGTACATATTTCAATACATACGTTGCTCTGGTGTTATACATATTTAACAAGGTTATGCCCTTATGTAGTGGTAGACTATGAACCTTTAAAGCACAGATTGTGCAATATATTCACGGCCATAAATTCTCTCGACTGAAGACATTTTGCAAGATTTATTTCTTAAATTTGAAATAAAATACGCATATGGGACACACTTACTTTTTTAGTTGATTGTGATGAATGTTCACAACTGTCAGCTACGCTTATATCTGGCAGAGGGAGTTCTTACGCCAATGACATTAGAATTAAATATGATCTAGTGTAGATGTCGTTACGCAATTGGTTAAAAGTTTGCAAAATATGCTTCAAGTTCAAATTTTTTGTAATGCAAGATGAACATACTGCCTTACATTATGTTGTCTAGAACATTGCAAAGTAGCAACTGAATCACGTGTTTGCGGACAGCTGTGGCTCCTTTATGAGCCTCTTCATTACATTGAAACTTTTCATTTGACATTTCATATCAGGCCCCATCTGTTGTTATAGTACTTGTAACATGTTGCGTAATATATAATTCCGTCACTGATTAAATATGTAATTATCTGTAAAAAATAAGAAACATGATTTATTCAACAAAAACTAAATCGTAAATAACAAAACATCAGCATTCGCGTAAAAGGAAAACTACGAGTGAAAAATAACGATCTCCGCGTCTGTATGTCGATTTGTAAGGGTTTTTTTTCAATGCGGGTTTTAAATGTCATGGCTACGCACCGACCACCTGTGCATAACAATAGACTAACAAATAAAATGTAGGTCAACCACGCTATGGGTCAACCACAACGTTGAAACGATAAAATTCAATAATTATACAGTTGAAAAGATTAGTTAATAATAAAGCATAATATACAACACAATCACATACCTTAATTTAGCTTTTGTAGCTTACAACAGCAATAATTACGTTACAACGCACAATCGTTCGTTCTCGACATAGATTCCCGCCGGTCTGCGCATGCGCACAATAGGCTCTGTTCGATTTTGTTCCCATTTGTTTTCAAAACCGAGTCCATTGCAAAACGACGCTAACAGAACTCAATATGCACGGCGTTGACACGCCGTGCAATGAAACATTTACAAGCTTAGTTTTCAAAATGCTAGAGCGCCGTTTAAACGCTTAGTGTGCGCATTAGGAACATTTTATGCTGGCCAAAGCGAAACAACACATTTTGGTGTTCAATGGTAGATACTTCAGTAATAATAGTACAGTAAAACCTTAAATATTAAGATCACCTCAAACTTAAGAACTGTTTTGCTCTTTATTCAAATTCAATATTCAGACCACCTCAATAAGAAGACTAGTTTTCTATGGTCCAAAGGGTGGTCTTATTATTGCAGTTTACTGTATTACTTGTCCTTCTGTGGACCATTGTGCCGGACAATTCATTTGAAACACCATCATGTTCATTACGAAATTTAAATTGCAAATTGTGTTATTCAAAGTAGCTTACAAAGCATCAGAGTTTTCATTTATAAATTATTATTATAACAAACATGTGGGGGAGGCTTTATGTTACATGCCAACAGTTAGGAAAACTTCATAATGTAATATTGAAGAAAGAAAAAAAGATCAGTATGGCTTTGAAACATGCTATGCCAAACGGAAGACGGTGATAGTTTCCTGGTAAATTGAAACTACCAACCGAGTACCTACGATTGTTTTTATAGCCGCACAATATTATCAAGTTATCGCAGGTTATGTTTAAATGTGTTTTGCATGCTACAATATTTTAATATGCATGACACATACGAGTATTCTGATTAGTATAGCTTGCCATAATACGATTGTCAGAATAATGTTTATTGTCGACCACCGACCTTTAACATTTCTTTTAACTTAATATTGGTTGCTACTGTGTTTCTACCACAGGACATATGTTCGTTACTTCCTTCATAGACAGCTGAGGTATGTCCGCATATGTTCGTTACTTCCTTCATAGACAGCTGAGATATGTCCGCATATGCTCGTTACTTTCCTTCATAGCCAGCTGAGGTATGTCCGCATATGTTCGTTACTTCCTTCATATTCTGCTGAGGTATGTCCGCATATGTTCGTTACTTCCTTCATAGACAGCTGAGATGTGTCCGCATATGCTCGTTACTTCCTTCATATTCAGCTGAGGTATGTCCGCATATGTTCGTTACTTCCTTCATAGACAGCTGAGATATGTCCGCATATGTTCGTTACTTCCTTCATAGACAGCTGAGATATGTCCGCATATGCTCGTTACTTTCCTTCATAGCCAGCTGAGGTATGTCCACATATGTTCGTTACTTCCTTCATAGACAGCTGAGGTATGTCCGCATATGTTCGTTACTTCCTTCATAGACAGCTGAGATATGTCCGCATATGCTCGTTACTTTCCTTCATAGCCAGCTGAGGTATGTCCGCATATGCTCGTTACTTTCCTTCATATTCAGCTGAGGTATGTCCACATATGTTCGTTACTTCCTTCATATTCAGCTGAGGTATGTCCACATATGTTCGTTACTTCCTTCATATTCAGCTGAGGTATGTCCGCATATGTTCGTTACTTCCTTCATAGCCAGATGAGATATGTCCACATATGTTCCTTACTTCCTTCATATTCAGCAAACTGAAATTGATACCATCTGCACAGCCATGTGGTTCGAATTAGTTTTAACTTAGAACTCTTCTGTTACTGGCGTGTGTACTCAGAAACGGTATTGGGATAGTTTGTTATTTAAAACGATCGTGTTGTTAGCCTAGTATTTCAGTTTTAATTATGTTACTATGTGCAGAAATAATAAGTAAAGAATTACGCTATCAACTGTTGCTTGAATAGTTTTTATATCAATATAATGGTTCCCCTGATGTTGCCACAGAACTTATCGTATTACTTATAAATTTTCCTGCGTCTGCATCTCTTAACAGAATCTCAGGTGACAATACACGCATTATCTTTTCACGGTTAAGTTAAGAATCCATCCTTTGATCTTCGTTTTTTTACGATGTACATGGAATGAATATGGTAATCGACGTTCTCAATTAACCTAGTTCTGAGTACTTGTACATTATTCAAGGATGCTATGGAATCTATAAATAACATACAGTTACATAATAATGTATTACCCGGTTTTAAGACAGACACAGTAAGCATGACAGACGCTAGTTGTCCGAGATATGGTTCAAGGAAGCGAACCAAAGGCAAAGGCATTTCCTCATACAGTTGACAAGCATTCCAGGAAAACAGCGATCAAATATGATAATATGATAAAAACAACTCTCAGAACGATCGTATATATTTTAAGAGGATATGAAAACAATCCGTGCAGTCGGAAAAGACCGACAGGTTTCAACAGACATTCATAACATGACAATAATTGAACAGAGAGAATAAGAAGCTATAAGGAAAGCCGCATACATAAGACAGTGCCACCCCACACAGACCTCCGGGAAAACAACAACTCATAAGTATAAGTGCTATCCATGTTGGATGAAATGATAACAGCATTTAATGCAAGTGCGGGGCGACTTTTTACGGCCGCCACACTGCACAGGCAAAACAACTGTAAAAATAGATAAATAAATAAAGAAGATAACGTTCTTTACAATGTTGCAAAATGTAAATTATAAATCTTGTGTTTGTTGATGATCGTTTTCAATGTAAAACATCACCAACTACAGGACACGATTTGTTCGACTAATGTTTTAAAGTTCATTGAATTAACGTGAGTACCTGCATCAAATGTCCAACAAAAGGAAGGATACTCCACGGTACCTTCATATTAAAGTACACAAGATTACATGTATGGATTGACGGATTGCCACAAGGAGTAATTTTCTGGCTTAATAATCTCTGTGTGAGACAAATAAATTGATTCTTGAAAGAAATTCAGACCATCGAGGTAATAATGGTTTACACAATGCTCAACATTGTAATAAAGGAAGGACTAGGTTGTTACAGGAAACGCCATATTCACAAGACAATGCCTCCCTTCGCAGATTCCAGGGAAACATGAAGCGTAAGGGCAAACATCCATGGGAAGGGCAAAACAAGGACTTGCCTGGCTGGTTATCAAAACAACCGAGACAATCTCATTATGTAGAATTTAGACAAACTAAATTGCAACAAGACAATGACATCGGTTTTCTGCATCAGTTATTAGTGCCACGCATTTCTGTCTCTAGTTCGGCTATATTTGAAACGGAGTATTGTTAATGCAGATTATCTTTCGCACTCATTAATATCAACTATCTGCAAAGCATGGTCATTACGAATAATGATTTGCTATGATTTTTGAATATTAATGATCTGTGTGGGGAGACTCTGTTTTGTGAATGTGGCCTTTTCTGTTTATTGCGCTGTTTTTCTCTATTTGGAATTATAAACCTGTTCAAAAATACTACACGTTTCCGCTCCGTTTATCGGATATATATTGGATCTTATTGTTTCTTCTCCTTTCATATACATTCAAACACTCTGTCACCTAATTATTTTTCGGCGTGGACGTACTAACATGGCTTTGCTATGTTGCTCAACAAATCTTAACCTTCAAATTGCGCCGACCATCTTTTTTTAAGATAGTTCTTGTTTCTTCTCCTATTAATATATGATTGCAGACATTCTGCCAGCTAGTTATTTCTATAATGGTATGTTATTTTTCCTTACGGTGTCAGTTGTCGCTCAGGTAATTCCAAACATCCATTTTAGCTGTTATATTTCAGTCAATGTTCGAAATCAATTTTAAGAAACTGCTATTGTATTATTGAGGATAAGAACAAAGACGAGAATTGTAATGCGTAAATTGATTATCTGTTTCCAAAAATGGAGTAGTCGAATCTAGAAATAAACCTGACATTTAAGAAAAGCCAGTTGAGCATTGTTTCGTAATTTGTTGACGGCACAAGGAACATGTTAGGCACAAAAAGCAGCATAGAATAAAACTTGTTGGAGGTATACATTTATTGTTACCATGTTATTAGTCTTGTTTATATTTTCGATCAGCGTAACCCACATGTATGGGCGTTGGTGTTTCGGTGACTGAATGTTCAATATGAAACAAGAAACACAAACAGAACTTTTAACACTCGCAATAATGCTCCATTTATAATTGTACAAAGGTAGAGTGAAATGGTGAAATACATAGAGCATGATTTTGAACTTAAAAAAATCGTTTATTTGCAGCCTCCTTACCTCCACGTTAAGATGCTGTAATCCATATATTTATATTGGCCCACAGCGGAAATTATTTTTCGGTACACAATTTGTAAAACGAAAATGTTGGTTTAAAGAATATATTGCCTGCTTACCTTGTAGGCCTACAGAGAAAGTCTGCAAGCAGCCAACAAACGTTGCTTTACCTGTGGCCTTATGTGGTTCTGTTCATACGAATGTACGATTTAATTATACAGTATTTTTTTCTAAAGGGTTGTTCTTTGTGTCCCTATTCTGCCTATGATTACTGATTTTCTTGGCTTCCCCAGTATTTTACTTACAGTTCTAAGGCTGTAATTCGCTGTATGATTATTATTTCTTTTTTGTAATTGTGAATGTATGCCATATTTCCCTTTCCTCTGTGCAATTATTTCACTTTATACAGTGTTCAGGTTATTATCTACCCAGTTTCGGCCTATTGTTGCCAGCTGTCTTGACTTGTCCTGTGATATTTTCCATCCATTAATCCCCCCTTCACTGTTTGTCCTTTTTGATTCTCTTTAAGTTAGTTATTCCTTAAAGTCTGCCATGCCATTCGTTTCGCCTCTGTTCCCTAACGTATGTACCCTAAAACCTCATCAAGTGCCTTATGTTTTATGGATTGCTGTTTTCCCGGAGGTCTGTGTGGAGAGGCACTGTCTTGTGTGTGTGGCGTTTCCTGTAGCAACTTATTCCTTCTCTTTTGTTCCGTGGTTTATTCCCAGATCTATTCAACATTTCTCCCTTGCCGTCCCCTTAAATTATTAATGGTTGTTTTCATTGTCGGCCAGATCATTCCTTGCTCCTCTACCCCATACATGTTTCCCATTGCACCTCCTCAGTCCCTTATATTGTGTAGGCTGTTGTTTCCCTGGGGTCTGTGTGGGGGTATTGTCTAATATATGTGGTGTTCCCGTGCTGTAAAAAATAACATCTTTTTTAATTTATACACGAAATTCATATTGTACTTGCCAATTTTTTATGCAACCATTCTGTTTATTTGAATCACATCCGTTTCCGATTGCTGTAAAACAATAGCCTTGTGAAAAGGTTTAATCGTTACGTCGCACCTTTGCTGGATTCCAACCCTAATAACTACGCTACCGCTTCACTTTTTAAATGTACAGGCAAACCTCGCTTATTCGACAACCTTTTATTCGAATAGCTGATACCATCCGAAATAAATATCAGATCCCGATCTCTTTCCTGCACTAATAGAAATGGATATCGTGAAATAATTCGCTCGTTTGTTTCGTATTTTGTTTATCATACTCCTACACCTTTTTCACATAACTACATGGACGGTAGTTAACTCCTTTGGTATAGGAAATGCATCACGTCGAATTGACATGGGTTATTCGCATTCGGAAATCCTCGGCCAACTACGTCAAGTGCCTCGGATGTACGTTAGGCACTTCTTTCGGAAATACCATTCGAATGTCATGAAAACAAGATGGCGGCATGAACGCTGGAGTGCTGATGAATGTAATATTTATGCTATATGAAGACTGAAATATGTGAGTTTTTAACTAGCAATGACAAAGATAATCCATCTCTTACGTGAATTTATCGAAGTTATTGAAATTATAAATCCGTTTTACGAGAACTATTTCTTGACCTTACAAATTGTTGAGTTTTGCTACATAGTGCTCCGCCTTACATACGCTAGAGGGTGTTATCCGAGTGATGAAGTGGTACGGAAATACCCGAGAGCTGTCGAGAATGGGGTTATTCGATGAAGTCGAATAAGCGTGCTTCGACTGTATGCTTATTAGATCTTGCAGATGAAGAGAGTCTTGCAAAGGCTTGAAGGAAATGCACCTAGTATACAAACAATATCAAAAGTGTATTGTATATAACTATGTTGTGAAATAAAACTTCTATATCATACTGAGCACAAAAAAAGAAATTAATTATCGGCGAAAATGTCTACTTGAACAAAAAAAGTGTGAATTACTGTAGATATGATGCGCCAGAGACCACAAAGTTCGTATTGGAGTTCTCAGTAAAACAAATGTTTATTTTTGGCATAGCTATAACAAGAAATATCTTTCAAAAAGATGATCGGCGTAAGATGTGTTGTACCGGATAAACGAAGACAAAATAAACCAAGACAAAGCAATATCAAAGTTCATTTTTTGTTCATTCGTTTTATCTTACTGAATCAAATACATGTCGAAAAATGTCCTATTGACTTTTTATAAACAGTTATGTAAAAAGTTTTAGATTTTGTAGAAAGTGAAAGTAAAATGTACTGGATAACTTGTTGTAAATGAAGGTTGAATTTTTTGTTGAAACTATTTTTATCAATATTGATATAAATTTAAAACAGAAGCGGAGACATGTATTATACAGGGGTTCCCTTTATCCCCTAAACTATAAAACAACCAATCGAAAAAGTACTTCTTGGCCGAAAAAACAGCGTGTCATATTGATAGGACTGGTTTGCCCTGTCGCTGGAATTCAGCAGTAATTATATGAAGCATTATACGAACTAACAACATCACCTGATTGTGCCGACAAACACACTTAATGACAAGTTTTGTACTAACAAACAAAGACTTTAAGGCTTCAGGAAAACATAGGAAATGGCTGTAATATTACAGTAAGATAATTAGCTTCCTTGTTTATTATTTTTTATGTCTAGAAAAGTTGACTACATGTTTCCGTTACATTTCACATTTCCTCTTCGTTACGAATGCATGACCGGGTCATAATTATTCATGTCACTAGCTTGTATACTAGAACTGGAAGATAAGAACATGTGTGTTATATTTCCAGAACAAAATGTACATTTGTTAGATTGTCACGTAATGTTCTGAGTTTTTTTCCATTCACATGCCGCTTCATATATTTAGTGGAGTTCAATAACATTATATTATTATATACTATTTCCATTCACTTGCCGCTTTATATATTTAGTAAAGTTCAATAACATTATATTATTATATACTATTTCCATTCACTTGCCGCTTTATATATTTAGTAAAGTTCAATAACATTATATTATTATATACTATTTCCATTCACTTGCCGCTTTATATATTTAGTGGAGTTCAATAATATTATATTATATATAATATGTCCATTCACACGCCGCTTCATATATTTAGTGAAGTTCAATAACATTATATTATTATATAATATTCCCATTCACACGCCGCTTCATATATTTAGTTAAGTTCAATAATATTATAGTATTATATAATATTTCCATTTACACGCCGCTTCATATATTTAGTGAAGTTCAATAACATTATATTATATATAATATTTCCATTTACACGCCGCTTCATACATTTAGTGAAGTTCAATAACATTATATTGTTATATAATATTTTCATTCACACGCCGCTTCATATATTTAGTGAAGTTCAATAACATTATATTATTATATAATATTTCCATTCACACGCCGCTTCATACATTTAGTGAAGTTCAATAACATTATATTATTATATAATATTTCCATTCACACGCCACTTCATATATTTAGTGAAGTTCAATAACATTATATTAGTATATAATATTTCCATTTACACGCCGCTTCATATATTTAGTGAAGTTCAATAACATTATATTATTATATAATATTTCCATTTACACGCCACTTCATATATTTAGTGAAGTTCAATAACATTATATTATTATATAATATTTCCATTTACACGCCACTTCATATATTTAGTGAGGTTCAATAACATTATAATATTATATAATATTTCCATTCACTCGCCGCTTCATATATTAAGTGAAGTTCAATACCATTATATTGTTATATAATAATTCCATTTACACGCCCATATTTAGTATCTATTATTAAAAATACGCCCTAAAAATCCGAACTTCCATTCGCAAAAATGATGCAAAACAGGTGACCAAATAACATCAGGTTTTTATAGTACATGTATTTTGCTGTATTACTGGTGGTACTTTTCATCGTTTTTACTTTTTTTGAGGGAAGATATTTTTATTTTCCTCGTAAATAAGTATGTTTTGGTCGAGGGACATTCCATACTTTACAAAATAGCAGTTAGTATGCATAAGAAAAACTTGAAGGTTAGTATTTCATATATTTCTCTAAGAATCAATATAAGAGATACAAATGAATTTATATTACACCAACGCAGAAATTATTTACTAACACATGGTTGATTTGTATAATATTCATAGTCAAAATTTTCATAAAACATGATAAATATTACCCTAAAAAAAGTAGTTTAAGTTGAACTTGCATTCAGTTTAGTTTTCGTTCTCAGCTTGTTTATATTTTAATAAGTATATTGACTATTATACATGTAATTACATAACAAAATTGGCTACAAGTGTCCAGTTAATTTTATTTTCTTCCTGTTCATGTATTTTGTAAATACTTCCCTTGTAAACCCGCAATAAACTGCAAACATGGACTAACACATGATCACATGTAAATGCATTGCATAATAATTGGTTCGAACTGTACTTGATATAAAGGACATTCTAATATAAAATGAAATTCGTCTTCTAAAACATTACATAGTTGACATTTTCTTTCTGATCGTGGTATAGCATTTAAGGTTTATTCCATCTTCCCGTTTCAATTTCCAGTCTATGGCTTGATACTCTTAATCTAGTCAAAGCAAATCTATATTAAGTAATAACAATTTTGTCAAGATATGGTTTAAAGTCAAAATATCATTTAATAAGGACAAATCCGATGGAATACTTCCCTGGCTCCGATCTCTCAAAGCATCACAAATAGAAATCTCAGGTAAATATGAGATTTTGCTCAAAATAGAGACTGAGATTGAGACAAATCCGACTGCTGAAATTCGACTGCAATTAGGGCACATGTATTAGTTTACCAACACGAAGTTTAATCAAGCATTAAATAATTGTTAGATATAAGATTAACAATGTGATTATACATTTAATAGCTCATAATTGTCTTATTTAAAATTACGGTTATAAAGTAAAATATTTTTAGTGGTCTGACATTTACTCATATCACTGTAAATGTCAATGTAATCTTATACATGTGTTGTTAATATAGGCCAAATTACGCAGTTTTAGTGCCAACATTCTGATTTCAACCAGTAAAGGATAGGATAATAATCATTACTAAAAGAAAGTATAATCATGTTAGTACACACGGAAATTCTATAAAAGGAAAATACATGGAATTGTATTACATTTTATGCGATTTTCTCAGAATATAAGGTCTCATTACATGAATGCCCCCATTAATTATAAATAATAGGCAGCATGTGATGAACAGGAAGTAAATGGCAAACAAAGGACTCATTTTTGTTTCATTTCACCGGGATTTGCAGAATGATTCATGAACTAGAGGGCTCCGTAACAATAGGTTTGGTGAGTATTACGGCTGGTGAGGCTAAACTTAATACAAGTGTTTGAACTCCCGGTTAAATGCCGGTTTTGCCACGACCGTTGTTCAGTGTAAGTTGTTCAAGTTGTAGCCAAACCAATGGACATCGTTGTAGCTTAACAGTGAACCTTCGTAATTATCATCATCAATTTTATCCAAACCGTAAACCAGCAGTCGATACAACTCAGCAGTTAAATGGCGAGGTTGTACCTAGGTTCGCAGTTTTGGTTCACGGACTAAAACAGTATTTACAACAAATAGACGCTGAATTATGACCGCTTTAAAAAAAGGTTAATAAATACATTACTCCTCGAAATTCATAATCAAAAGTTTCATTAAAATTCACACACGTATTTTCATTTTGTTCCATATGTAAAAGCATATATGAGCACCGCTGTATGATTTCCAAACTCTTCTTTAAGTGACGTTCAATCTCTTCTTTAAGTGACGTTATTTCCAGAAAACGTCACATATGACGTCACCATGTACTGACAGTAAGCAATATTTGCCGCCATACAGCAATATGAAAACGATGTGACCATACGGAGTAAATAGTGTTTCCTGTTTTCGAACAGTGACATCACATGTTGTGTTTTCTTGAAATGACGTCACTAACAGAAGAGGTTGTAAATCCAATAGTAGTGCTAATATATATTCAGTTTAAGTTTAATGCAAATAGAATTATTACATTCAAAAACATCTTGGAATTCGGTACGACATGCATGCGTGCGCCATCAATACGATACAAATAATCTCGTAATGTCTCGGAAAGTATAATGCGATTTTATTAACCGCGAACGTATGAATATATTACCTGGACCATTACATTTCAAAATAGGGGCAATGAAATGTTCGTGTTTGTCCGAAAGCTTGACGGAGAAAAAGCCGCGGTTGTGTTTCGATAGAAAACTAAACCAAATAGCTTTACGCACGACAGCATTTACTTACCTAACTTGATATGGATCGGTCCTGAAAGCTAATGCACCTGTGTGTAGTGAATCCAACAGCACAACGAGGGTATAAATCCAATTCGATAAGGCTTTCATTATCGATGTATCCATTATATTGGGTATAGGATGGGAAGGTTGTTTAAATCATATTTTCAATAATGAACAGATGAATAGGCTGTATACAACACCCCTATAAGTGGTATTTAGGTAAACATGATAATGAAAGAAATAGCGAATTGGAGTTATATACTATGTGAATTGTCAATAAACAACGACTGTATCGGACATGAACGATAGCTCTGAGAAGAAAAGTTACCCAAAGTAAGCTGTGGAGATACTAGTGCTTGGATCACGTGGGTTTAGTCGATGTAAAGTTTGAAACATTAGCTGATGATCTGGATAAGATGGTGAAAGAATATGAACATGTTAAATCTTACAGAATGGAGAGTGGGATACATTTCGTTTAAAATTGTCACTTGCAATCTTGCAAACTAGTGTTTTACTGACAGTCACAACGGCATGACATTTCCTGCTAAAATGTCTTTACACGGTTTTAATCGTTTCGTTTACATTGTGTGCCGACAATTACTATAGTGCTGTTAGATTGACCACGAACAAGTGTATGAACTTTCAGGACCAAGACATAACGATTAAGGTAAGGCAATGCTCTCGTGCGTAAAGCTAAAACTGCTGTTTAGTTTACCTTTCGATCAAAACAGAACCGCGTCTTTTGTCCTACAAGCTTACGGACAAACACGAACTTTTCAATAAACTTAACTGGAAATGTAATAGTCCGGTTAATATATTCATACGTTCGCGGTAAATAAAACCGCACTATACAAGTTTATATTTGTACACAAATTGTCAGGAAAATTATTAATTAATGTACATATTTCAATACATACGTTGCTCTGGTGTTAACTATATTTAACAAGGTTACGCCCTTATGTATTGGTAGGCTATGAACCTTTAAAGCACAGATTGTGCAATATATTCACGGCCATACATTCTCTCGACTGAAGACATTTTGCAAGATTTATTTCTTAAATTTGAAAAAAATACGCATATGGGACACAATTACTTCTTCAGTTTATTGTGACGAATGTTCACAACTGTCAGTTACGCCTATATCTGGCAGAGGGAGTTCTTACGCCAATGACATTAGAATTAAATATGATCTAGTGTAGATGTCGTTACGCAATTGGTTAAAAGTTTGCAAAATATGCTTCAAGTTCAAATGTTTTGTAATGCAAGATGAACATACTGCCTTACATTATGTTGTCTAGAACATGGCAAAGTAGCAACTGAATCACGTGTTTGCGGACAGCTGTGGCTCCTTTATGAGCCTCTTCATTACATTGAAACTTTTCATTTGACATTTCATATCAGGCCCCATCTGTTGTTATAGTACTTGTAACATGTTGCGTAATATATAATTCCGTCACTGATTAAATATGTAATTATCAGTAAAAAATAAGAAACATGATTTATTCAACAAAAACAACATCGTAAATAACAAAATATTCCCATCCACACGACACTGGCTTCAATGTATCTGCATATCAACTGTCATAATCAAGAAATGTCTTGAACAAAAATGGTCGGTGCAATTTAGAGGTTAGGATTTTGTGTGTAAAACAAAACAATGGCGAGATGTTACGATTGCTGGTCACTCATAATCCAAAATGGATTTCGGTAAACGTACCCTTTATCCAACGTTGTTCGGTTGAATACTGGTAAGAGAAATAAACAATGGTGGTATATTTATTACGAAACATTTACAAGCTTAGTTTTCAAAATGCTAGTGCGCCGTCTAAACGCTTAGCATGTACATTATGAACATTTTATGCTGGCCAAAGCGAAACAACACATTTTGGTGTTCAATGGTAGATACTTCAGTATTATTAGTACAGTAAAACCTTAAATATTAAGACCACCTCAAAATTAAGAACTGTTTTGCTCTTTATTCAAATTCAATATATGGACCACCTCAATAAGAAGTCTAGTTTTCTATGGACCTTACTTGTCCTTCTGTGGACCATTGTGTCGGACAATTCATTTGAAACATCATCATGCTCATTACGAAATTTAAATTGCAAATTGTGTTATTCGAAGTAGCTTACAAAGCAACAGAGTTTTCATTTATAAATTATTATTATAACAAACATGTGGGCGAGGCTTTATGTTACATGCCAACAGTTAGGAAAACTCCATAATGTAATATTGAAGAAAGAAAAAAAGATCAATATGGCTTTGAAACATGCTATGCCAAACGGAAGACGGTGATAGTTTCCTGGTAAATTGAAACTACCAACCGAGTACTTACGATTGTTTTTATAGCCGCACAATATTAATCAAGTTATCGCAGATTATGTTTAAATGTGTTTTGCATGCTACAATATGTTAATATGCATGACACATACGAGTATTCTGATTAGTATAGCTTGCCATACTACGATTGTCAGAATAATGTTTATTGTCGACCACCGACCTTTAAGATTTCTTTTAACTTAATATTGACTGCTACTGTGTTTCTACCACAGAGCAGCGTATTTACAACATATGCAAAAAATCCAAATATGTCCCCATAACTTCAACCCATATTTCGGCGCAGCCGTACTAACATGGCTTTGCTATTTGCATATCAGTGTTGTGTAAACCAATCAAATATTACGTTAACCGTTAAAAGAACTCATCTTCAGCCAATAAAGTTTATAAACTTGACGTGGATTGGTTAACATTTTGATAAGGGGTACGTTACAACCAAAAACCAATGAATTTCGGTGAATTTACCGAAATCCATTTTGGATCTGAAGTGACCAGCAATCGTAACATTTCGGCAATGTTTCTCAGCTGGTGCACAACAAATCTTAACCTTCAAATTGCACCGACCATCTTTTTTCAAGATATTTCTTGTTTGTATAAGCTGCATTGTAACCACAGTTCGGATACTAGGTTTCATATTCATCTCAATCTAGCAATACAAAATAGTTCCCCTTTATAAAAGGTTCTTTGCATATACTTACTTTTTACGATTAAATGGCTCATTTATTTTTATGTCATGAAGACAAATAGTTTAGAAATATGTGCCAAAAACGTCGAAGAAAATGTTTTAATAAACATGTCAATTGCATTTAGTGATGACATGTCTTTTTTTAAGATGAGAAAAACCAGGCTATTGGTTTGCTCTGGGAGGGGTCAATGGTAAATAACGTCGCAAGTCTTTTGGCTGCTCCTGACATACTATTTATAATCTTGCGAACTGGTACGACACTACTGGATCTGTCAGAGATCGAACAATACCCGGTCGTGTACGTGCGACAACGTTATGTACTGGTCGCTTAATCACGTTGTCGTTTTTAACAGCAACCATTATTTCTCGGACGCACGCACTCATGCTCGGACAAGTATACACCGAACCGATATTGTCGCAACTAAGTCGAACTCACAATAAAGGACTTGACACTATCAAAATAATAAGATAATAAAAGTTTGATAATACACGAGGGGTGATAATTGAGTCAGACTTGAGAACTCGGAGGAATTTGACTTTTGTTTGTCATTAAAAATTGTACAGTAGACAACGCTTCATTTCAGTTTGAAGCCAGTCCCAATTTTAAAACTATGGACAACGAACACAGAGCTGGCTTACGGAAGGTTGGATCTACCTAGGTGCTAACCTTTGCCTTAAAATAGCTAAAAGGGGCACCTGTTGTTTTCCTCCACCTAGATAATTTGAAATGTCCTTTCATGACCCTGCCTGTTTATGTGACATTGTTAAAATAAATGACATTCCTTCCGATAAAACGCAATTTACAATCAATATTCAGTTATTTCTTAGAATCATTACAGATGGAAAATCGAGGAGTGTCAATTTCTTACAGCTCATTTAAAATGAAAGATAAAAATCAAAGAGAAATAATTTATTGATATACGAAAGAAATTGAAAAACTTGAAAAATCAAAGACTATTCCCGTATTCGGAAGGCTATATGATTAGGTCAAAAGTTGACTGGGTTATTAATGGCGAGAAGCTTAGAAAGTTGTTTTGCAATTTTAATCATTTGGATAACCCCTGCTATGAGCTGTTTAAGCGTTATTGATCGGATACAAATCTTTAATTCACACGCAGGCCGCAAAAGATACTTTTTAGCCATGTGTCGCGGTTTACTGTCAGCCATGCAGATGGTAGAATGAGCACCTATCGCCAAAGAATTGGAATACTTGCAGATTGTTGTATTCAGGACAGAGACTGATTTGATAAGCAGTAATATTTTATGGTATGGGATAATAGGGAACCTGGTCATTATCTAGGGAATTCTCAATGCTAAATGTTATACCAATGTTCTTAACAATACAGTGCAAATTAACGAACCTAGCATTTTCGAGCATGACAATGCAACGCCTCAAAAGGAGCGTATAACCATACAATCCCTTGCTCAAAACAATGTTAACGTCCTACCTAGACCCGCTTTATCCCCGGGCCTGAACCATGTAGTTAACATATGGGATGAATTGGGTCGGAGGGCAATGTCCAATCATTAAATTGACATCACAAACGACCTCTGCGAAGCACTCTGATTTGTCCCAGTTAATAACACAAACGCATTAATGTTGCACTGAAGTTTCGATGAAAACATATTAACCCCGATTATACGTTTATAACCAAAATATATACTTCTGAAATCGATGTATTTTTTTCTTTTGTGTCAGAGTGATATTGTATAATTAAACCAGACACACATGCTGTTGTCGAAAAGGGGCTTCCATCTCCATCCAAAAAGTCAGTAGCTCTAAAGAGCAGTGAATACAACAGTGCCTTCAGTACTTACATTAAACTAGATGCCAAAGGGCAACATGTCGAGTCAGTTAAATGCGTGGACATTATGCCGGTAGGACTTCACCAGTGGTCAGTTATAAAGGTACTTGAATAAATGTTAAACTTGGCAAGACTGATTTCTTCTTTTCTTGATTCATTATCCACCAGGTGCAGGGAGCTTACATAGTAATAAGCAATACATTGTTCTAGTTCTCTGTAATCATTTGTTGGATATAAAGTTTTCATATAGGGTTAGTGTAGTTCTTCACGCTCTCTGTTGTAAGGTTATACTGAAGACTCGTGTTCACCACTGAATGTACCACCTCGTTCGACGATAACTAAATGGAGAGGGAAGTCAAACCCCAAGTGCTTAACTTCATACGCTGATATGTATTCATCTAGAAGTTCAAAACTAGTGTTCAAACACTTTGCACTTGACATGCTACATGAAGTCAAATATTTTAATTTTCATATTATAAAGTCTATTAACCCTTTATTCACTATGTGGACTGGGCCGTAAACCCTAGATGCACAATTTCCCATGCAGATCAGTATTTATACCAATTTTTAAAAACGTTTTTCATTCATTGGACACTTGACATGCGAAACAAAATTAAAAAATCACCAATATAAGGCCCATAAACCTATTTTAGCTTGGTCAAAAGAAAAGGGCCGCTAAAGCCCGGGTGCGCAACTACTCTTGCTGGTTTACATTCCTATAAGATTTTAAGACTGTAGGTTCGACGGTTCATGAGATATGAACGAAACAAGTTTTGTCGAACTGACAGACTGACGGACTGACAAGGGTGATTGTAAGTGTCCCTAACACAGTTGTGCGGCACAAAAGTGTATGAGTAATATTGAAGATTAAAGCAACTCGTCTGTTACTTTATACTTAGTTATATTTAATATCTCGCATGATGTATAAATACAGTTGAATAATGTGTCAGAATTTAGTATCAAATGTTGGCTTTCGGTGTAAAAAAAGAACAATAAACCAATGTTAAGTATCAAAGTGTATCCCAATAAAGCAGTGCCGTCAATCTGAGAAGATAAAGACGACCCTCATAATCAAGGAAGAGTACACATCAATGTTAATAAAACAGACGTAAATTGATGATTTTATTTCCTTTGAAAGGAAGTAAGAGAATTAAATGCGGCAAGAGACATCGTGCCGTTAGAAGTACATGCACTCTATTTATTACTGACGAACGAAACTTGTGTAATACCAATTCACAAGACTGATCCAAATAACGGTATTCAATGAAGATCTTGATGCAAGACATTCAGTTCAGTACACAGTCATTATACCTGTAGCCAGGGGAGTACGGTGCATGCATTCGCTGGTAGTGTGACCGCAAAGGTCATAAGAACAATAAATAACTAATTAGTGGCAAATTCATCACCTGAGATAGGCAACACAACACCAATACAGCTATACATATCAAAAGTAACAGTAAACCAAGCTAACCACGTCGCCCTCCATGTGTTTAACAATATAGTGTACCACAGATGTTTTTGATTTTCTTTTTATATGAAGACAATAGCTCTGCGTAAAAAGTCAGGATCTCAACAACTACGTACGACATTCTCGACAGCTCTCGGGTATTTCCGTACCACTTCGTTACTCGGACGTAGTTGGTCGAGGATTTCCGAATGCTACGTACGAGTGGCATACATTCTAATCGGCTTCATATAATCTATCATAAAATGAAATAATTCGACATTACTCGGCACAATATACTAAGCTACTGTAAGCTAACTTCACTCTGTCAATTTTTAATATATTTTCTGTTTGTTGCACACGAGAAATGCATCTAGTTTCAGCTGCCGTGAAATATATACATGTATAATCCGTTATACGTGTCGATCATTGCTGGTGTACAATATCTGGACTGAGATGCGGGCGATTTTAGTGTTTTCCCAGCGTATAAAATTGACACGAATGAAATCGTTGGCGAATGACTTGTGGAAAAACACAAAATGCAACAGCTTAAGAAGGTACGAATAACAACGGAAGAAAGGAGAGGCGTATTGAGAATGGTCCAGCGTGAAGTTTCGAAACTGAAAGATAATTAATTCAAGTTCATACGCTTAGGATTGTCAACTTCTCTGACAGCGATGATAACATGGTAACAAACCTTAAATTTCGTACGCTTCAAGTCTTGTAATGCTCCTTAGTTGTCCTTTATGGTCGGCTGGGCCTTCCTTGCGCCCATGTTCCCTTGCGTATTAACCCATGCAACTCCTCATGCCTGATGTTTTGTGGACTGTAGTTTTCCGGGAGGCTTGTGTGGGAAGGCATTGTCTCGTGTATGTGGCGTTCCCTGTCCCTGTATTTTCTCGTTCGTAAGTTGGAACTACGAACCGCTTAATTCCTAAACAATGAGCAATTTTAACAATGAAACTTTGTCGTTTTGAGGTTAAGATGTCATCTTGACAGATGAAACAGTATTGCGCTTCACGCCCACCTGGTAATCTTATATGGTAGAGGACTATGCTGTCACCCTGGCGGTCCGGGTTTGATTCCCGGACAGGAAAGGTCATATCCTTTCGTGACATATGGATTTTACTTTACAATTTCTTGCCGTTTTATCGCAATACAGGCGGATCTCAGTGCAAGCCGTATTTATCAAGGCAGCCATTTCTGAACGCCCAGTCGGTAAACGGTGAAGAAACTACAAAGGTGAAAAGAATCGGTCCAATGGCAAGATCGCTCATTTGTGTTAATGCTCTACAGAGATTTGGCAAGATCCAAGGTGGAATGTGGCTGCATCCAATATAGATCAGACAGGAATGTTTCTTATACAACAAATACTATTCACAATCAATGTATGTGTCTTGCGTTTGATGCCTTTAGAATACTACCAATCAAGACTATATCAAATGAATCTTGTCATTATGTACGTCGAGAAAAACTCTGCAGAATGCATTCAGGTCGGCATCGAATAAATAAACCCCGGCTTTAGTAAATGTCATGGAAAAAACAGCGAATGATAACTATTGAGCTTCCACCAAAATTATCTTAAGACGTGTGCTGATTTGCATGCATTTTACCACTTCATGTCTCAATTATGATTATTTGACGAAGTTCTGAAAGCTGAAATAAATTATTGTGTTGTTAGTCTCAATAGTCTGGAGAGTTAGACCTTAATCTACCTCAGGAGATTATCACTAGTTATTTCCCTTTAACCTATCTAGAGTTTTACCCCCTTGTCCTTTCTATAGAATATATATCTCGTGACAATCTCCTTTGACCCCCCACTCGTTTCTAGTGAGTTTTGTGCAAAGGGAGACCACTGGTCAAAGTGTTTGTGACAGGTGCGAACGCTTAAAAGGTTATTGGCTTAATGGCAAATACAACTGGACTGGTATTTGAAGTAATGTTCTTGAGATATTTCTACTACAACACATCGTTCTTGTTGTGTCATTTTCACAGGGATTTCTGCACGGTTGCAAATTGACAGCAGCCTACAAATAACATCATTCCATTGAACGTTTGAGCGCTGCTGTGATATTAACAACCTATTCTGTAAGTGACACCTTTTAAAAAAAAACGCAACATGTGATGTCACTATTTTCAAGCAGGAAACAATATTTACCGTATGTGGTCACTTCGTTTTCATATTGCAATATGGGGCAAATAGTTCTTACTGTCAGTACATGGTGACGACACGTGTGAAGTTTTCTGGAAATGGCGTCACTTAAAGAAGAGGTTGGAAATCGTTCAGTGGTGCTCATTTATGGACATTTTAATAAACAGTAGTGAGTGCAGAGGAGTTTGGGTGCACAAGTGCTCCACGATGAATCTTTAGTGAGGTCAGTATCTTCAGATAACTATCCAAACACCTTCACATATAAAATACTCACATATAAAATGTTGTGCATGAAAACACACGATTGTATTTCACGTTAGCCACATCGTCAAGGCCTAAGGTTTATTTCTCCTCTGCCCTACCCTCGAGTGAATATTCGTTTTAGATTTTAATAATTTATGGACAATTGGCTCTTCGTAATTAACTGATTGCATTGTTCAAAACAATTATGAGAGGATTACTACCGAAACTGATTGATCCGTTTTCTAAACATTTGTCAGTTCTGTATTCATTTTAAGAGTGTACTTGATCTCAGTTTTGCAATTAATTCAATGCGCGTTAACTCATAGTGTTCAGTATGCTGGGTTTTTTTCGGCGTAGCCGTACGAACATTTGTTTGCTATTTGCATATCAGTGTTGTGTGAACCAACCACCAATGCAATTTCTCTTCAACCGAACAACGTTTGTAACCTTGACGCGGATTGGTTAACCTTTCGATAAAGGGTACGTTACCTTACCGAAATCCCCTGAATTTCGGAGAATTTATCGAAATCCATTTTGGAACTGGAATGACCAGCAATGGTTACATCTCGGCATTTTTTTTATGTTCCACAACAAATCTTAACCTTCAAATTATTGCTTGTTGAATAAGGTGTATGTGTATACTCCTCGTATGTGGTGTTATGGTAAAAAAAAGAAAGATGACCTGAGTTGAGTTATGGAATGTAGAACTCTGAGGTAGATAAAATGACCTTTTATGGACATAATTGCTTTAAGGTTACACGTTTTACAATATAGCGATCTCATCTAACTTTTTATTTCACTGCCGTTGATTTTAAACTCTAACCTTAACAATTATTGCATTTTGAATACTTGGAAAATTACGCGATGGTCCAACTGTTGAAGACAAACCTTCCCTCTGTGCAGACATCTTTATTATCATACAGACAATAACTGACAATATAATGTAGTTATATAGATTTTAGGGCTGTTAGATTGTGATTTTGTAGTGGACATGTCTCTGTATGAGTACACCGAGTGTAATTCTAACATCTGGTGTTGAAAGTACTACGCTAATGTTATCTTCCAAGTGACAAAGCTGATATATAGACTGTCTGGTTTGTTGATGAAACACGATAGTATGTGGAATATAATTCCGTCATCAGCAATGTCGTACAAGGAAATCGTATGCCGAAGGTACGCGGACAAACATGACCCGTTCAGTGTCACTTATTTTGTCGTATTTGTTGAAAAGAAGCGATGTTTATGCAATATGATATGAAAAAAATAAAGTGCGTTTTATTAACCGCGAACGCATGGATATATATCCTAGGCTGCGTTCAGTTACAGCTAGCAGTCGCAAACGTTTTGTTTTGTATCCCTGTTAGTTGCCATTTCCAAGATGAAATGACATTAATGACTGAAGTACATAATTAGTATCCAAACCTGCCCGGGGGTCAAAACAAAAACTGCCCGAGGTGAAAATCTAATCTGCCCGGGGGTAAAAACTAAACCTGCCCGGGGGTCAAAACCAAAAGTTGCCCGGGGGTCAAAAACAACTGCCGGGGGTAAAAACTAAACCTGCCCGGGGGTCAAAACCAAAAGTTGCCCGGGGGTCAAAAACAACTGCCCGGGGGTAAAAACCAAAAGTTGAACGGGGGTAAAACCCAAAAGATGTCCGGGGGTCAAAACTTAACCTGCCCGGGGGTAAAAACAACTGCCCGGGGGTCAAAACCAAAAGTTGCCCGGGGGTAAAAAAACAACTGCCCGGGGGTCAAAATCAAAACTGCCCGGGGGTCAAAACTAAACCTGCCCGGTGGTCAAAACCAAAAGTTGCCCGGGGTCAAAAGCTTGTCAGAGAAAAGTTGCGGTTTTGTTTTGATAGAAAAGTAAACCAAACAGCAGTTATATATTTAGGCATGAGATCATTTCCTTACCTAATTTGTCATGGATCGGTCCTGAAAATGCATACACTTGTGGTTAATCTTACAGCACTATAAACAAGAATTAATGTCAATAAATACATTTAAAAACAACAGAAATAGAACTCGAAGGCTTCTATCGAGCCATTATGATCAAGGGTGGGAAATAAAACATGAAAGCGATTTTACATCAAAGTATTTAGACACATATCCAAACTTACAGCTCAGAAATAATCACCAGTCTGTGTCCCCACGCTAATAAGCTACCAAACAATCACATTATCTCTGTCACTCATCCCAGCTTACACATAAGTTTCAAATAATTAATAATTACCTACAGCTTAGTCTTGATTGTTTAAATAATTAGCGAATAGAAGGACAATACAATCACACTCCACATTTTCATGAGATGATACGCAATACAATACGGTTTAAAACGATATAATATTATACTCGTATTGTTACACTTAACAACTACATATTTTAGTGAGCAAGCGAGTCCTGTTTATTTTGGATCATCCCTCGTACATTTGCACACCGTCCAACAGGATTATGTTGTATTGAGTTGTATGAATTTTACGCCGTTATTCAAGAATATTTCGTGCTTTACTGGCTTTAAATTGACTTAACCACTGCCCAAGGGCAACTAGTAAGTCCTAATATGTTTATTCGAAAGCAACTGACATCGTCCCAGATGAATTCTGAATTTCAAACCAGAACATAGTATTTCGTCTTTTAAATGTGTAAATGCTGAAAGAGTAAAACAAAATAGTGTAAGGCATGCATTTATTGCACAGTTATATATATATAGTTCTTGCGTTTTAGAACAACCCCCGATTGACGATATGGATAATCTCCCCTTGCCACTACACGGATGTAACATTACGGGACAAATGTACCTACAGACGATGGATGGAGTGTAACGGAATAGATCAGTCGCGAGGGTCGGACGATGAGCACATATGAGCACCGCTGTATGATTTCCAACCTCTTCTGTAAGTGTCGTTATTTCCAGAAAACTTCACAGTGTGATGTCACCCTGTACCGACAGTAAGCAATATTTGCCCCATATAGCAATATGTAACCAAAGTGACCATATGGAGTAACTTTTGTTTTCTACTTGCAAATAGTGACATCACAGGTTGCGTTTTCTTGAAAAGACGTAAAATTACAGAAGATGTTGTAAATCCCATAGCCCCGCATACGTGTCTCTTTTACACGCGTCTTCGTAACAGATTGTACAGCGACAGTATAGAGATGTGACGTCCGTGGCTCATATGTAAATTGTTGTGTGCACATCTAGATTTTGTTTGACTGGTATTTCACTATTAATGAAATCTCATGTACAACGATAATAACAGTAACCAAATGCATGCACAACGATAATAACAGTAACCAGATGCATGCAGAACGATAATCAGTAACCAGATGCATGCAGAACGATAATAACAGTAACCAGATGAATGCACAACGATAATAACAGTAACCAGATGAATGCACAACGATAATAACAGTAACCAGATGCATGCAGAACGATAATAACAGTAACCAGATGCATGCAGAACGATAATAACAGTAACCAGATGCATGCAGAACGATAATAACAGTAACCAGGTGCATGCACAACGATAATAACAGTAACCAGATGCATGCACAACGACAATAACAGTAACCAGATGCATGCACAACGATAATAACAGTAACCAGATGAATGCACAACGATAATAACAGTAACCAGATGCATGCAGAACGATAATAACAGTAACCAGATGCATGTACAACGATAATAACAGTAACCAGGTGCATGCACAACGATAATAACAGTAACCAGATGCATGTACAACGATAATAACAGTAACCAGATGCATGTACAACGATAATAACAGTAACCAGATGCATGTACAACGACAATAACAGTAACCAGGTGCATGCACAACGATAATAACAGTAACCAGATGCATGCACAACGATAATAACAGTAACCAGATGCATGCACAACGATAATAACAGTAACCAGATGCATGTACAACGATAATAACAGTAACCAGATGCATGTACAGCGACAATAACAGTAACCAGATGCATGTACAGCGACAATAACAGTAACCAGATGCATGTACAACGATAATAACAGTAACCAGATGCATGTACAACGATAATAACAGTAACCAGATGCATGTACAGCGACAATAACACTAACCAGGTGCATGTACAACGATAATAACAGTAACCAGATGCATGCACAACGATAATAACAGTAACCAGATGCATGTACAACGACAATAACAGTAACCAGATGCATGTACAGCGACAATAACACTAACCAGGTGCATGTACAACGATAATAACACTAACCAGGTGCATGCACAACGATAATAACACTAACCAGGTGCATGTACAACGATAATAACACTAACCAGGTGCATGTACAACGATAATAACACTAACCAGGTGCATGCACAACGATAATAACACTAACCAGATGCATGTACAACGATAATAGCACTAACCAGGTGCATGTACAACGATAATAACACTAACCAGGTGCATGTACAACGATAGTAACACTAACCAGGTGCATGCACAACGATAATAACACTAACCAGGTGCATGTACAACGATAATAACACTAACCAGGTGCATGTACAACGATAATAACACTAACCAGGTGCATGCACAACGATAATAACACTAACCAGGTGCATGTACAACGATAATAACACTAACCAGGTGCATGTACAACGATAATAACACTAACCAGGTGCATGTACAACGATAATAACACTAACCAGGTGCATGTACAACGATAATAACACTAACCAGGTGCATGTACAACGATAATAACACTAACCAGGTGCATGTACAACGATAATAACACTAACCAGGTGCATGTACAACGATAATAACACTAACCAGGTGCATGTACAACGATAATAACACTAACCAGGTGCATGTACAACGATAATAACACTAACCAGGTGCATGTACAACGATAATAACAGTAACCAGATGCATGTACAACGATAATAACACTAACCAGGTGCATGTACAACGATAATAACACTAACCAGGTGCATGTACAACGATAATAACAGTAACCAGGTGCATGTACAACGATAATAACACTAACCAGGTGCATGTACAACGATAATAACACTAACCAGGTGCATGTACAACGATAATAACACTAACCAGGTGCATGCACAACGATAATAACACTAACCAGGTGCATGCACAACGATAATAACAGTAACCAGGTGCATGTACAACGATAATAACAGTAACCAGATGCAAAATATTTAGGCAAATTAATAGAAAGCAAAGAAAGACAATGATTCGTTTTGACCTACATTTACACAAGGCTAGAAACACATCCATTCTACTCGTAATGTGAACATTTTATGTCCTGAATCCCTTATTAGGACAATTAGTTGAGAATGTAGTGCTTTATAACACTCCAATTCGACAATAAAACAGAGTTTTATGCCCAGCTATTAGTTTAAGTACCGTCAGGAGAATCTAGCTCGCATCACAAAGTTGTAGGCTAACAGCTCATTCCAATGTTCAGTAAATGGAACAGGAATTTACACAGATAAAGCGAAATGATTAAAAACGAGTACAAATGTTATAGTTATTATAGTGAAAGGTTTCCAGCAGTATATGTAAATACACAAACGATAAAGAATCAAGAATAATGAGAGCCTATCAATGCTAACCGAGTCACCACAGTAACATCGACATTGACATTAACGCCAAATTCCACGCAGCGGTTATCTTCCCTTGCAGTACATCAATAACTATCTTTGATAACTATAAGGGGAGATCACTGCGTAGGAAATTGCATTAAGCCCAGCCATATCAAACGTTAAGCCAACCTAGGTATCTTCATAAGTTAGCTACTTATTACGTTTCATTGCAATATGTTTTCCGTTATGGCTAGGTCACATGAATCTCCAGGTCATTACTTTAATGATTGAGTGGAAAAAGTTTTATTCATTAACAGCGACATAGACCTTGATAATATCGGTCACAAAATCAATAGCATCAGGTTCTCCGTGCTTTTAAGTTTGCTATCTGCACCAAGTCTTGAGACAAAATGTCAATCAGAAGTAAAGTTATTGAACGAAAACAGTTTTTGGAGTTTAAGTGACAGCGACTTTTACAACGACCAAAGCAATCTCAAAACCAGTCCCTAATGGGGTCTCCATATATAGCTTACTATACGCTAGTGATGGATAATCGGACAAATTTCATAATCGATTATCGAATCGGTTTTAAAACTCATAATCGATAATCGAATCGGAAACAATCGATCCATATCTAGTTTTTAGTGTAAGTGTAATGCTGACAGTTAATTTGATTTATGCAACAATATTTATTGCAATTCGATTAATTTCGATAATCGCGCCATCACTACTATACGCCGTATTTGGTTACGATGTATAAATCAGTCTGATAAAAAGGTAGTGAAGATTTCTTTCAATGTTTAGTTACAGCTACCTTGACACTTACTCTTACCTCCGAGTTCCCCAAACCTATTCCTGTAATCCGAGTCTTCTCTGTCCCTAAACCAGCCCCTTTTACGATTTTTGATATTTCATGTTGCTGGTTAGGGTCAGAGGAACTCCTATAGTAAAAACCCGGGGATTTCCTCTCCCGCGCGGGAGAGGAACTTTAAATCAATATATCTATGTAAACATTCATTGGATTAACATTTCAAGCATATACATCTATTATCAATATATTAATTAACCTATCTGAACCGTAACATTTGTTTTGAAAACCTTTAATACGTTGTAACGGTCAATCCTTTTCAGAGTAAGCTAAAAAATAATTTTCTTCATGTAAATATGTATTTGGGTCAAAGCACCTGGCTGTCACGTGATCGATGCAGATTGGTAAATTAAATATCAATTTACCGATTTGTTCGGCTAACTTACCGTTAAAATGAGACCAAACGCCACATACACCGTTGAAAGTACACGACTGTGTGGTTTTCAGTAATCCCCGGGTTTTTACTATATGAGTTCCTCTGACCCTAAGCCGCAAAAAAAAAAAAAAAAAGGCTATAGGGTCAAAGAAGTCTCGGATTACTATTCCTGGTGAAGTGATTATCTAAGTTCGCTGTACACTAAGTTTGGAGACAATATGTCAATGATAACTTAATTTACTGAATGGAAACTCCGCTCGTCAACATCTATCGAAGACATAAATTACAATAAAACTCAATTAAAGACCACCTCGATAATAAGATCACGAGAGAAACTATTTTAATACATGTAAAAGTATATTTCAAAACATGAGCGGCAACATATCAAAGTTAATACAGTGCATCTGCTCTTTATTTTTACTTCCTTTAAATACAAATGATTTACAGTTGATGTAGGCTAAACCATTGAACAGCTGAGCCTGCTTGTGTTTGAAACTTGATACAGGAACAAGTATTTAAAATCAACATAAATAACTCACATCATTCAATACATACAATATATGACAAAAACTTTGTCTAATGTAGAGTAGAGAGATAAATCTTTATACGTATTCGGAGTACAGTAAAACCTAACCTTAAGACCACCTCAAAATTAAGAACACAATTTTCAGGTCCATTTTCACTGTTTTGCTCTTTTCAACCTCAACATTAAGACCAACTCCATAATAAGACCAGTTTTCAATGTTCACAGGGTGGTGGCATTATTGAGGTTTTACTGTACAAAGCTTTATTTATAGTGGACGCAAGAAAAAATGACGCACTCTGACGTATTAAAGCGGAAATACATACTGTAATACAATTATGCCATCAAATTATACGCATCTGCATAAAACCTTATACATGGGAACAAAAACGAAATAGTAAGAAAATATACACAGAACCGAGGGATGCTCCCCGAAATAATAGTCTAGTTCTATTGGACAGATTGTGGAACTGACTCTCAGAATTAGAACAGCGGTTTTGACTTGTTTAGCTGGAGTTCTTCCGTTCACTGAGTGTCTACCGTTCTATTCAACATGTTTGGAACAGGCTTGAGAGATTCATAGGTCATTATGACACAAGCTATAGAGGCCTATGAGAGAATGCTAGTTGAGTAAAATCTCAAATTAAGACCATACTTTTAAAGTCCATTTCGACTGTTCCGCTCTTTATTCAACCTCGAAATTAGGACTACCTCAATATCAAGACCACCTCAATTGTTAAGACCATTTTTCAAGGGTCCCAATGATGGTCTTATTATTGAGGTTTTACTGTATATGTCGCCGATGGATTTGTATCTATCAATTGTTCTCATAATACACTACATATCTGTATAGTTTTCTCTTTTGAAGAAAACGAATATTTGCGACCTTACAACACTAATCGTATTAATTACGACTACGAACTCAATTTTGAAATATGATTTAGATTTTAAAAAATATGACTTTTTGGACAAAAGTCTAACTATTGTCTCATAAATGACAATCGCTATAAAATATTTGATATTTGGAGATCCTCGGAGGAAATCACGGGACGGGCTATATTTCCCATAGTGCCTCCAAATTATGACATTGACATAAAGTATCACCTCGCAGTTATGTGAAATATGACATGCCAAAGCAAGTGTCAGATAATGAATGCTTGGTGACAAGTTCATACGCTACAAGCGGAAAACCCAATGGTGATATTTGAGTCTGATCCCTGTAATAAAAAGTGACGACGTGAAAAATAGCTGGTCCCTCGGAAATTTAGGGCATTCCTACAATAACGACGTCTGGTGATTAGCAAACTATACATAGACATGCATCGTTGGTGTTGTCAAGCAATCGACGGAGAGAGATACTTAGGTTGTATGTAATGCTTTAGAGGCCAGTAGTTTGCTGCTGCTTGGTAGTAATATTTGAGTCCGATCCCTGTAATATAAAGTCGCAGTGGCCATGTGTAAAATAGCTGGTCCCTCGGAGCAATCAGCGGAGACAGATAGTAAAGTGGTATATAAAGATTTAGAGACCAGTAGTTCGCTGCTGCTTGCAGGTAGATGCAACCGATCCCGAAGAGTGAATAATTGATACTGGCTATTCCATCGAACTACATAAGATCTAGTACGTATTGTTCTCAATACTGCGGATAATTTGCAATTTTCCCCAATTATAAGCCATAGGATGTGTTTATCCATCTAAGACCGAACATGCTGAGTCGGTATTATTACTGATAATCGGCCAACAAGACCACAGGTTACAGACAACCGGTTATGTAATCATCCTCGGCACCCAGGCTATTCATAACATACATATGTTATGAATACATATGTTATGAATAGCCTGGGTATCGAGGATATTATATAATATATACGCGTGAAATGTATATGGCGTAGTGACGTACGAAAAAGGACAGCGATACATTGCCGCCAACTGGCATTGACTGTTAACCCAAAGCAAAATACTAACAAAATATACATCAGTATCACATCATATCACCCTGCTTCAGCTGGTGCGGGTGACAAACATCTTTTTGAACAACATATCCTTGTTCGGAGTTTCCCTTGGTGGCAAAACCAATCATTGAGTGACCTTCGACTCTGCAGATATCTGCGTGTGTTAAAGTACGAGTTCAACAAAAGTACAATAAGGTTAGGTACGACATTCTCCCAGTGTCAATATGTCGTGGATGTGTATCGAATATGTCTGGAAATGCACGTACATGTATGACATGAATTCAGTCAAAAGAAGATATGTCTTATTATATTACCGGAACGTATCACTACGTGTATAGTTGACATACAGATGTCTTTTAATAGGATTCATCCCTCTTATAATCTTTTAAAGTAGAACTAACAAAATATTTAAAATTAAACATATATTAGATTACATTTTTCTCGTATATTTCTTACGGTAAAGTGCTGGAGAGTAAAAGGCAGCTCTAATAGTTATATATTTCCGTGATGATATGAAGCTCTTAAGAATCGTTGCATAGGCAGATATAATGTTAGAACTTCTTACATTATTATTTTCGAATAGAAAACATTGTGTACATTTCTCGATTTCTTTCCGATTAGTATGTCCATATTTATGAGACGGTAATCAAGATATATATTTTTTACTTACACCAATCGCCGGAATACACACTGCAGAAAACTCAACAGACAATACATAGTTTCTACATCTACAATATTTACCTCCCTTATTCTTAACAGTCCGCCATTTAATAGGCAAAACTGATAAGCACTTATAGGAGTTATTTCTAAAATTTGGATAATAGAGAAAATACCAAGAGAATTTGCATGTGACAACCACCTTTTCTTCAACTTACTGAGCCAAATGTCCACATAGGCGAATAAATAAGCTATTATTTACATATCGGATTAGTTTATCATCGTTTACGTTATATTCCCCATAAACTTTAAGGATTCTGCCTAGCAAAGTGGCTGATGATTAAGAACAAGGGAGGTAAATATTGTAGATGTGAGAACTATGTATACGGTGTATCATTTCGTCTCACTGCCTATCATCTGTGTGATTATGATATTCAATCTTAATTGGTTTAAAATATCACCCCTGTTTTGCATAACGAAGTCAAAATGATTGGAAGGGAATTATTTAGATGTGAAACGAGAAAAAGGGATACATTCAAACAAGCGTTCGTCCAAGGTTGTGGATATAATATAAATATTTTGAATTTTGAAAAAAGTATAATATATATTGGGTTTCAATATTTGTCTCAGATAGCATTCATTCGTAGAAATCTCGTCAGGATGACTGATAAGTTTATCAATTATCCGAATACAAAAAATATTGAAAAGAAAACCATCTACATCCTTTCCTAAATTGCCAATTGCCGGGGTAATGGTTTAAGGTGTTGTCTTTGACAATACGGACTTTTTGACATATTTTTACGAATAAGGGCCATCTGGAACCAACAGATAGTTCCCACATCTACAGTGTTTACCTCCCTTGTTCTTAATCATTGACCATTTTGATAGGCAAAACTGATAAGCACTTATATGAGTAATTCCCAAATATGTGATAAGTGAGAAAATGCCAAGAGAATTTGCATGTGACTGGAACACACTATAACATACGGTCCCTGCATGTGCCAAGCACATTTTCTTCTACTTTCTTAAGCCATCTGCCCAAATGAGCATAATGAATAAGTAATTTTATATATCTTATTATTTTATCATCGTTTACATTATATTGTAACATAACCACAACGATACAACTTCGTTCTAAGCCGAGACCGTGCCGGAGCCCGTTCAAGACCGCGAGTCCAAGCCCCGAGTGTTTTATTATCCACAGTTTATATGCATACCATCAGGCATGGAGGCTCTAAGTTAATTATTGTAATTGTTAATAGTCTCGACGACTATACAACATTATGTCACAATATTCCCTATAAATTTGAAACAATTTTCTTATCAATATGGCTGACTATTCGTAGCAAGGGAGACAAATGTTGTAATGCGGGAACTATCTATACTGGAACCAAACATACCGAGATTTACGTTAATTTATTACCAACATTTTTCACATAGTAATAAGAACCACGATCCGCTGCTCCATTAAAATACGAAATCACTGATCAGTTTTCACTAGTGGCAATCTCATTAAAATCAGCTCCAGTCCTACGCTCCTATACTATACGCCTAACAGCGGAAAGTAATGGAGCTAAAGTTGGGGGCTGATTTAAATGAGATTGCACTAGTGGTTAACGTTGTGGGTTCCGGGATTTTCCTATACCGGAATATTTATACTGGCGTTTAGTTATTCAATTTATAAAACTCACGATGTAGTAAAATGTATGACGTCGCCGTTTAAGTTGACAACACGAAATTGACAAAATTGTTACAAAGATGACAGAAGGTTGAGAGCTGATTTAGCTGTACTAAGCGGTTGTAATGTCGACCGACATGTTAAAAGAGGCATCCGTACCTTTAATCGAATCCGAAACTAACTTCAACACAGATTCAAAGCTTGAAAAAATGGCCCGCTCTCCACTCTACAGGACATGTCGAATTTTGTGTCATCTCGTATCATTGATACTCGTACGATTTTGGAAATTGTGTGTTTCTGCCACTCTTATCTTGTTGTTATTGTACTGGTTTTATGGTGGAGCATTAACTTTCCTATTCCTGATGTTTTCCATTTTTGGTGAGTTTAGAATACTTTCAAGATCGTTGTTAGTCTCGTTTAATTAAGGCCGTGGATACTTGTAAGGCTAGGAGGCTGCGGGACAACTCGACCCCCTGAACACTTCGACCCCATACCAAATCGGCCCCTAAGCCAACTCGACCCCTAATTTTGCTATGTCAATTCGATCCCTCTGTATTGTTATTGGGTGTAGTGTAAAAGATTATTTACTCAAAATAAATTATTATTTTGTGTAGCAATGTTTTAATGGATAAATGTAACACATGTAATTGCCTTTTGCTCGATTGGGTTTATGTTTGGTTGATTTATCCATTAATTGTTCTTCATTGGAGGTGTTAATTTCTTCTTTTATAAGTGTGTGTAATTGTCGAAACATTTTAAGACTGAATCTCAGAGTTATACTTTGAAATTTTAGAACGTAACAAAAGTGTAGAGCGAGTAACAAGAACATTTGGATAAATTTCAAGTTTATGTCTGAGTTTCAGTCTTATATTCATTCAGAATATATTCTAAAAAGATAACAATCCGTTGAAAATGTGTATGTTTTATTACAAATGAAAATGAAACAAACAGAAATTATAAATAACAAAACAATTTGTAAATACAAGTTATATATATATTGGTTGCCTTTCCTAATCTCGTGGGTTTTCCTTAAGTCGTGGGCAAGTAACACGTACATTTCTCAGGTTAGAAGGATTGGATCATCAAACGTTCTATCCGGTCATTTGTATAGAAGTGTCGCGTTAATGATTTAGCAACAAAATGCGTTTGAAACTTTATTTATCAGCCAATAATCAAAATAATCGATGTTTTTGCTTGTTTTTTCCTAAACAGTCGTAATTGCCATAGTAACCTTCTTATTTAAGCTGCTTTTTCTTGTTTGTTTACATTTTTCGTACCGGCGATGACGAGTTATTGTTTTCATAGCTGTTAGCCTGCGCGACTTTGGTTTAATTATGTCTCACCAAACTATCGTTTATTAGAATAGAGAATAAAATATTTCATTTCGCCAAACGTCCTGGCATGTGAATATATTAAAATGGAAAACATTGTAGATCTATTACCATTTCCTGTAATTTCATACATCAATAAACGTTATTCCTTTTACCTACAGGCAAGTTTTACTCCTTAATGTAATGAAATTGTTATAGTTAAGTGGACAGAGTGTACGGAGTGTTGACACTGGTACATCACTTTAAATAGATTCTGTTCTACATTGAGGGTTCACATGTAAGAAGACACGGGGAGTTCCTTTGTCCATATTGCTATTAATTATACCGTTAAATACATAGACAATAAACTTGTTAGTGTCTTATAGGTTCAATAGTTGCATTTCTTTGAATGTGTGAACAATATAATAGTTTGGTGAGACTTGTATTCATGTTTTCAATATGACTGCCTCCAGCCACGGAATAAGAAAAAACACCATTCATGTTTATTTGTTACAACGGATGTTACAAATGACTTTGATTTTTTATAAAGACCACAAGAGATGATATGCAAATCATATAAGATGTAGATAATGGGTATTTTGTCTTTTTTATAAAATCACATGTGCGTTTCCGTGACATCATCACGCATTCAAAGTCTATTTTTAGAATTTCCCACAAGTTTAGGCAAATAAAGCATATACATTAATATTCGATAACAAAATATAACAAAAACATTAAAAAATGTCTTTTGATTGCTGGATAAAGTTTTAATGCGTCATAATTAGCCAAAGATTTTACAGAACAATCAATTTCTTGATTTCATTAAGTGGGCCATTTAATTGATAATTAGCGTGTTTAAAACAAACTTTCTAATTACTTATATGTTTATAAATGCATGCCGTACAATAGAGATGAAATAATGAGTATATAACACCTGCAATACTTACTTACTTACTTACTTAATAATACAAAGGAATTGGTAGATTCAAAGAGTTTATCAATGTACATTTAAAAGTATTTTATTTAATTTAAAAGTAAATTTGTACAGTTATTACTTTAAATCAATAATTTTCATATTCGGCATTTATAAATCATGATTTTTTATTAAAATTTCATAATACATTTCATAATTTATGTAGAATAATTCAAATATTTTCATATCATCTGAGGGGTCGAATTGACATGCCGAATAATCGGAAAATAGGGGTCGAATTGTACAGGGGTCGAATTGACTTTGTTTTTTTGCGGGGGTCGAATTGTTCAGGGGTTGAGTCGTCCTGATACCTGGCTAGGATATGGCCTATGGCATGTACGGCTATGGGTCCGTACCCCTAGAACCCGAGTATAGAGGTACGGTAGTTTTGTACTCATAGACATGCTTCTAGGATAGGAGTTTGACAAATATATTTATCATAGTCATAACATCTACATGATACTCCCAACAATCAGAAATTTGATTATGACAGGGAGGAAAAAGGAAACAAGTATTAGTGTCTCCCTAATTAGCGACAAGAAGCGTCCGGAAGCGACAAGAAAGGAAAAAAATCATTTTATGACTAAATTATGATTAAATATGTATGAAAATATGATTATCTAGAGTATTTCTAGTGTTATATTGCAAAATTATTAATTTCTGCACCGTTTATGTTGCTATACAAATTTGTTTTGCCAGCGTAAAAATCCAACTCTATAGGAGATATTGCTGTGATGTCACATGCACCGGCTATAGAAATGTAAACATTGCTGGTGGGCAGAAAATCGATATCCGGTTACAGCGCCATATTGTTTACATTTCTGTAGCCGGTGCGTGTGACGTCACAGAGTTGTATTCTTCTTTTTACTTTGCACGACTGCTTATCTAATGATCAAGGGTCTGAACCCCAAGCAAAATGTATGTTCTTCCATGACAATTTGACTGAAGATGATGCATCCAAAGTCATTTGTCCTCTGCGTTATGTCAGGAAATTGTCAGCAAGCTATTGTGGGTTGGTAACCCAGACGCACTGGTAAAGTCAACTGACACCTTTAAGTAACTGAAATACTGTTGAGAAATGGCAAAAAAACCAAGGCAATCCCAACAAAGAATATAAATACGTTATGGGATTTTTGTCTAGGATGAATCAGACTGTTGCCAGTCACTGACAGTGATAATGTAGATCATTAAGTTAAATAGCACATGCCATGACCGGGTTTCCTTATCTCATCTTGAACAGAGTCACAACTTCCTGATGAGCGTTTTATTGCCATGACATGAAATATAATCTTGTAAGTAAAGTCTAGACCGTCTTGCTGACTCACTGCTTTTGATGGCACCTTACGTTATATTACTTTATTTTTTCTCTTGGTGCAATAAGTATATTGGTGATTCCACTGTGACTAACAACTGTGAAAACTGATTAGCAACTGTGAATACTGCTGCTGGAAACCAAAATGAAGCCTTAATGGGTCTGCCAGCAATGACTCTTCTAACACTTTTGGTAGTGATTTTGCTGGTGGCCTTATGGCATCAGTAAAAACTGTAACACGCAAGACAAATTACAGAAATTTATAATTTTTACTGCTCATTATTGGCTTACAGTTCCATTTTTCTAGTTAAAAGCCTCTAAAATATTGCAACCCTCTTTCTGTGTTTTTATCTAAATTCGATGTGCTTTTAATTGGGAATTTTTCTTGGGATTTTGTAAAAAAGGAGTTTATTTAGCATTGGTAATATGGTCCATATTCAGCCTTGGGAGACAGAATAAGCTGTGGGAATAAAACATATAGTCCTTTAAAGCATTGCAGTCTTACATTGTTGTTATGATTTATCATTCCAAACAAGACAGTAGAGGTAATCCTACCTGTCAAAAAAAACCGACCCTAGAGTTTTTTATGACCCTGGGGAATTTTTTTTTCAATTTTTAATTGTTTTTGAAAAAAAAACAAAAAAAACTGTCCCTACCCTACCTAGCATTTTTGAGAAAGTTACCCTAAACACAGATATATTTTTTTTGGCCTTATCACACAACAGGAAGAGACTTCTTTATGAGTTTATTTAAAGCTGAGAACAGTTTGATGTTTTCCAATGATACTAATTAATGTTCAATCTGCGTTCTCTTTATTTTAACTTGATATTTATAACATTTCAGGTCTATTCTATTACGCACAGGACATGTTCCTCTACTACCCAGATCAACCACCAAATTCTAGAATATACGTGGAACAACCAGACAAGTTTCAGCTTCCGTTTGAGAATGTTTTTGAGAAAACACGAGATGGTGTATCATTGAATATGTATTTGGTGAAACAATCCAACCCCTCTGCCTTTCCAACTGTGATAATGTTGCATGGTAATGCTGGTAATATAGGACATAGGTAAGTGTTTGAGTAGCCAGCTGCCTTCAGTTGTGTGCAAATCTCTTGGATTATATGTTAGCTCGGGTACATGGAACATTGTTAGAAGTTTGGTTCGTCCCTTTCATTGTCATCACATTGATTTTCTTGTATGTATACTGACCACTTCCTTTAACAGCATGCAGTTCATACTAACTTTCATTGTACGGTATGGAGTGGAGTGCCCTTGACCCAGTCATAAATAAATTCTCTCCAAAAAGAAACATGATTAGGCCAAACAAAAAAATAGTTCCGTTTCCGGTCTCCTGTCCAAAAAAAAGAGGGTAGGTAGGTAGGAAAGTTTTTTTTGGTTGCTGAAGTTGTTGCTGTCATTAAAGCCCCTAAAATTTGACTATCTTCTATATATTTTTTAAAAAACGGAAAGGAGGAAAATTATCCCCAATAAAAAGTTACGGGTCGGAGAGTAAACAAGAGGGTAGGTCGGGAGACCGGAAACGGAACCTTTTTTTGTTGTCAGTATTCAGACAATTAAGAGTACATTGTATATTGATTCGGATTTGGTTCAGCTTTATAGTACTGTTGAATGTTTGGCTTAAAACAAAGAATAGATTTACATTGGGTTTCCTAATCCCATCACAAGGTGATTATGAGTTTTGAGACTGAAAATGTTTGTCATTTAAGTAACGGTATGCTCTTCATTCAGTAAATTACATTCGCGGTTTTCTGTACCTGAAAATATGTAAAAAGTCGATAGCTTATAGTGAATTAATGTCGGGGTTTTCTGTACCTGAAAATATGTAAAAAGTCAATAGATTATATAGTGAATTAATGTCGGGGTTGTCTGTTCCTGAAAATATGTAAAAAGTCAATAGATTATATAGTGATTAATGTCGGGGTTTTCTGTACCTGAAAATATGTAAAAAGTCAATAGATTATATAGTGAATTAATGTCGGGGTTTTCTGTACCTGAAAATATGTAAAAAGTCAATAGATTATATAGTGAATTAATGTCGGGTTTTCTGTACCTGAAAATATGTAAAAACTCAATAGATTATAGTGAATTAATGTCGGGGTTTTCTGTACCTGAAAATATGTAAAAAGTCAATAGATTATAGTGAATTAATGTCGGGGTTTTCTGTACCTGAAAATATGTAAAAACTCAATAGCTTATAGTGAATTAATGTCAGGGTTTTCTGTACCTGAAATATGTAAAAAGTCAATAGATTATATAGTGAATTAATGTCGGGGTTTTCTGTACCTGAAATATGTAAAAAGTCAATAGATTATATAGTGAATTAATGTCAGGGTTTTCAGTACCTGAAAACATGTAAAAAGTCAATAGATTAGATAGTGAATTAATGTCGGGGTTTTCTGTACCTGAAAATATGTAAAAAGTCAATAGATTATATAGTGAATTAATGTCGGGGTTTTCTGTACCAGAAAATATGTAAAAACTCAATAGATTATAGTGAATTAATGTCGGGGTTTTCTGTACCTGAAAATATGTAAAAAGTCAATAGATTATAGTGAATAAATGTCGGGGTTTTCTGTACCTGAAAATATGTAAAAACTCAATAGCTTATAGTGAATTAATGTCAGGGTTTTCTGTACCTGAAATATGTAAAAAGTCAATAGATTATATAGTGAATTAATGTCGGGGTTTTCTGTACCTGAAAATATGTAAAAAGTCAATAGATTATATAGTGAATTAATGTCGGGGTTTTCTGTACCAGAAAATATGTAAAAACTCAATAGATTATAGTGAATTAATGTCGGGGTTTTCTGTACCTGAAAATATGTAAAAAGTCAATAGATTATAGTGAATAAATGTCGGGGTTTTCTGTACCTGAAAATATGTAAAAACTCAATAGCTTATAGTGAATTAATGTCAGGGTTTTCTGTACCTGAAATATGTAAAAAGTCAATAGATTATATAGTGAATTAATGTCGGGGTTTTCTGTACCTGAAATATGTAAAAAGTCAATAGATTATATAGTGAATTAATGTCAGGGTTTTCTGTACCTGAAATATGTAAAAAGTCAATAGATTATATAGTGAATTAATGTCAGGGTTTTCTGTACCTGAAAATATGTAAAAAGTCGATAGCTTATAGTGAATTAATGTCGGGGTTTTCTGTACCTGAAAATATGTAAAAAGTCAATAGATTATATAGTGAATTAATGTCGGGGTTTTCTGTACCTGAAAACATGTAAAAAGTCAATAGATTATATAGTGAATTAATGTCGGGGTTTTCTGTACCTGAAAATATGTAAAAACTCAATAGATTATATAGTGAATTAATGTCGGGGTTTTCTGTACCTGAAAATATGTAAAAAGTCAATAGCTTATAGTGAATTAATTTAAGTTAATTTGAAACTTGCTTACATTGTCAGGTTGATGATGACATATTACATATACAAGTTGGCTCATTGTAACATATTAATGGTGGAATACAGAGGGTATGGTCGAAGTAGTGGCAAGCCATTTGAATCAGGTAGATATATATATGTGTATATGCATTTCTTACATACTGGAATAATGTTCTGGTATATCTGAGGAATTATTATTATTATAATATAAAAAAATGTTGATTACTGCATACGTTGTTAACTTAGTCAGTTATTGTTTCTTTAAATGCTACAAAAGTTGAGTCATAACATCAAGTTTTATATTTTTGTATTTGTTTTGTTCATTTGTACAAGGACAGATTACTGAATCTGCCTTCAAAAAAGTTTTCCATAAAAATTGCTGTTGTGAGTAAATTATTGCAATAGACTGGGTTCAATACATAGACATATTTTTGGGCTGTAGGAAAAATATACACATATAGTTAAAGGCTTTAAAGCATAAGGCGATTTTCACATACTTGCCTTGTTTATTGAAAACATTATTTCCAGTTCATTTCAGAATGGAATTGGTATCATTGAGACTGAATGAAGTGGTGATTCTATTACAGTAAAACCTCAATAATACGACCTCCCTTGGAACCCCTGAATACTGGTCTTCTTATCGAGGTGGTCTTAATATTGAGGTTGAATAAAGGCCAGATCAGTGAAATGGACTCGAAAATTGTGGTCTCAATTTTGGGGGTGGTCTTATTATTGAGGTGGTCTTTAAGTGAGGTTTTTCTGTATTTCAGGTTTATACTGTGATGCTGAATGTGCTTTAGAATATTTGATCAATAGAGAAGATATAGACTCAAAGAAAATATTTGTGATGGGTAGCTCACTAGGTGGAGCTGTTTCTATAAAATTGACCTCTGACCCTAGATACATGGGCAATGTTGCTGGGCTTATTTTAGAGAATACATTCACCAGTTTACCAGATGTTGCTAAGAGTTTATTTGGTATCAAAGCCTTGGATTTTCTGCCTATATTTTGCTATAAAAATAAGGTAAATACTGTTGGAATTCTTGTTCTACGTCGTGTGGTACAGTTAACCTGATTAAACCATGTTTTTTCCTTGCTGTACATATATTTTAAGAATTCTGTAAAACTGATTGTTAATACTGCTACTGGTAATTTCTGATTTTAAATCACTCTGAATGAAGGATTTTAGGTGTTTGTTCATATTAGCTGGCAAAGTATACGTATAACCATTAAACCCTTAGCTTATTAAACCCTTTCTATGCATTTCTTGCATACAATTCTGACTAAAAAATGAAAACAGAATAATTATGATAAAAAATCACATTTTTTTATTCTCTGCTAGTTTCAAATGAAATGAATTATTGATGTTTATAACATAACATACAGTGCAGAATAGTAATAACACACATGTATTATTTTCTATAAAACAACTCATGTGCTTGCAGCGTCACAACAAAACAAGTGTGACATAGAGGCGCTCAAATGATGTTGACATTGTTAAATATTTATTTTGTACAAAGAATAACATTTTATTTCATTGAAAATAAATATCTTGTTAATGTGAATATATGATATGTGATGTAATCATTTGAACTCGTGTTTTATGTTGTCAGAACTACTTTTGATGTGTCAGCTTTGTTTACCAAAGACCGAAGTACACACATCATACTTTGCTTGCATATAGGGGGTTAATGTAATGTTTTGGCGAAAAACAACGTTAAGACTTTTAAGTCACAAATAGAAGCCCAGTTTCTAGAAGACTCGTTTAATAAATTCGATAAATAATGACCACACATATAAGATCCTCTTTATGCTAATAATCTGTATTATATGAAAGATATGTAGTGACTGATATATTTATCATTTTCATCTTCTCAAATATTTTCTAAAATAATGAAATTTTAAATCGGTGACTTCACGATTACACTGTTCACGATAATATCCAATGTACGACATTCTTGATACAGTTGACATGTGTTCTTGTCTTTACGATGTAAAATAATGAATCAAGAAGTTACCACTATTCTTTTTAGGTGTTATACAATTCTTTGTTTTTCAGTATCCATCAGAGTATAGAATTGGAAAGATCACCATACCCACATTGTTTCTGTCTGGTCAAAATGATGACCTTATTCCTCCACATATGATGCAATCGTTACACAATGTAAGTGACATCACTGTATCAGGGGTTCTATTTGACCCTGTACTAGACTCTTTTGACTCCTAAAATATCCAAAAAGCTACATATTGGCCCTCAAGATTCTGGCTGTAGGGTCAATTTTTCTTTAAATTATAGGTAATTTGGCTAGAAAAAGGTAAAATCCGGTCAAAAATAACCCCTGAGATTCAGCACCTAGTGCAACTACTACTGTATTTGTTCATGTAGAGCTAGGACATTCTATAATTGTGTTTTTTACAGAACTGAATTCCGATAGTTTTTCACCAAACCCTCACTATATGTAAGATTTGCAGAAATTTAATTGACATATCAATTAGTCATAATTACAGATTACCAATTAAAGAAGTATTCTTTCAATGCCAATTAGCCTATGTTGACTGTAATATGTTGTTTTTCTACAGGGAGTCAGGTCACAAATTATAATTTGCCTAAGAGTTGTTTTGTCATTGAACGTTTGTTAGTATAAATGTGTGTACAGTCAGACCATGTTTATTCGACAACCTTTTATTTCTCCGAAGACTTGATATAATCCGAAATAAATATCAGGCCCCAATGTATCTTATGCACATGGAATTGAAATGGGTTATTCAAAATCATGTATTATTCGAAATAAAATTTCGGACCCGATGAATTTGAATGAATGAGGTTCGACTGTATTTAATTGAGTAAATCTAAAGTATACTGTATTTGTATTACAGATGTCAGGGAGCAAGTCAAAGCGTTTTGTGCCTTTTGAGAATGGTACACACAACGATACATGCTTATGTCCAGGATTTTATGAGTCTATATGTCAGTTCATATTTGAGGTAAGACTTTACAGATGCATATTGCGTTATATAATGTACACACACACTCATTATATGATTGACTTGATGTATAGCTTGTGTACTGTGTTTGTACTACGACTGTTTGGTAACTTTATGGTAGTTATTACTGTCTCTTGTGAACAAGTGATTCAGGTATTCGCCTTTGGAGCAGAAAGTCGAAGGTTTTTATCCCGGCATGAGTCTGTTATAATATGACCGGTTGGTGAACAGCCTGCTAGTTAAATAATGCTTACCGTGCGTCTACCTGCATGTGTTAAATGATGGGAATCGGGAAGTAAATGTGCTCAGAAAGTACGTTTCTCACCTAAACCTTGTTTCTAAATTAGCCTATGCAATGTAGTCTTATATCAGTATACATACATGTATATTGTTACTGTTGTAGCTTCATAAACCTGTATCACAGTTTTACTGTCCTATGTATAAGTTTTATACAATTGTTGAGTTATTGAGTTCATTTGAATAGGTAGATCTGTGTCTTAGTTCATAAATCTAATCTTTAAAACCAGTCTCAAATCGCAGTTCTCCGATTGGTTTGTCCAGCATGCTGTCTTGAAATTGACCAATGGCAAGGCTGCTTTCGGAGACTGGTATCCTGTTTTATAACCTTACTCTTGTTACTGCTACTCCTACTCCTGCTGCTTCATAGAACTGATAATGCTACTTTGATATGATATTCTAGATAAAGTTAGCAAAACATTATGATGCACATTTTTTGTATTTCCAGGTTGTCAATAGTTCCGGAACAAATAAACGCAACAATGAAACTAGTATGAACATAGAGTGAATGATGCCATCATTGCTGGATAGGACAATCATCACTGTTCAAATGTATACCAGTGATAACATAATGACAGTGTACATTACAACATCAAGTAGTTGCATATGTATGCAACATGCCATCAGGGTATCTGATACAAATGTGTTACAGGCAGCTGCATTGACTAACAAATCTACTGCCAGACATATTTTTAGGTCGTATTGTAAGATGGAACTTTGATGCTTTATATTTGTCAGTTTTTACTCGATCTGTGATTATCTTTTTTCTCTTAAAATACTTTGTATTTGTCTGGTTATGTGACGGTTAACATATCGTGTATTACAATTTGCTTTTATAATTCATATACTCAAATATTCACATTGTTTACTTTTCAAAGTCTGACTTGTTACAAAACCAGACTATTGTGTGAAACACATTTGCCCGTGATAACCGACTCGAGGGTGAATGCCCCTCTCCCCCTGGATCAGCTAGTGCATTTCAACCTCCAAAAATTCCCCAACCTTATATGTATGTCCGAGTATAGATACAGAGATCTTTAATTATAAGATTTTCAAATAAGTGATTCTCTCCCCCCACCCTGTTACACCAAATCGACTTACTGACACCAAAACCAGAAGCACAGGTGATTATCCTATAAATTTAAGGGCTTTAGGCCCAAGCATTCTCTAGGTACTGTTTGGAAACCAAAGAGTCTGACAGACAGACCATTATAAGCAAAGCATAATACTCATCGGCTTCAACAAAGGATTATAAAATAGTGAGTTGTTTTCTGTTAATCTATGTGCAATTTTTACAGTAAGATTGTGAGTGAATTTATTAATATGAGCTGAACTGGTCATAATTAGAAGAGATTAGCTTCAAGTTTTTGTCTATGTACTTTATTTATAAGGAAAATATGTTATTACATACACATGTATCTATTTTCTATTGTATTACTGGGAATAAGGTTCATTTTACTCTCTGATATTTCACAACTTACTATCATACTATTTACTAGTATTACATGTAATACGCCTGTTCATATGAAAAGTGTGCCTAGAAAGTATATCATATTTTAGCTTTATTTCACCTGAATTGTTGCCTTGCCTTGAAAGCTCACTTCATTATCTCTCATTGACTTCTACGACTTGTTCATGTACAATACAACCAGAATTGGACTGTGTTAGTTTTGAGTGATGTAAGGAGTCCATTGCGTGCCGTTAACCTGTCATAGAGTGGCTTTATGTATTAAAACAGGCATGAGAATGCAAAATTTCAAAATCAGCTGAAAATCTGGCAAGGAGGCCACTGAAGCTCCTGGCTTTTAAGCATCTTTTAAGTTGGCTTCATTGTCTCAAAAATGGTCTTTGCGAGTGTCAAATTCACAGAAATCCGCGAAAAATTCTCATGCCTGATTAAGTGATGAATTTGAACTGTGAAGTTCAGTTTCAAAGCCAACATGTTCTAGCCGAGAGTTCATTGGCACAAACTCATTATTTTCCTCAGTAAATAGTGTATGTTCATGTATTTTTGTTTGGTTCATACCCAGTTACCTACTTTGGTGAGAAATGAAGGGCAATCATTAACCCATATTGTTATCTATTTATTTTGCGTTGTTAATGTATGTACATGGATTTAGCTAATAAAATAAACAAATTTTCTTTTATGATCTATTTCTGTTTTCGGTTGTCCCATCATTGTGTGCCCATGTTCATTCACTGTGCTTCATTATTGTCTGGGTTGACTAGAAATGTTATGTACACATGAAATATTAATGAAACAATTCGTTTCATCTGCATTAAAAACTGTTTGAAATGTTCGACCAATGAAACGATACGTTATATTGACTTCAAAGTTAACACGTTTCTAACTTCATTTGAAGAGTATCCTATTGTTACACACATAGTCAATGGTCAGCAGGTAACTCTGCTATTCATGAGGACAACTCCTCCAACCGTCCTTTTCCCATGTAGGGATAAGGTTCTGACTTTGCTGTCGGCCATGAATTTATGTTAAACATTCATGGATAAATGTATTCAAAATAAACAACAAAACACTTGGCAGTTAATGTGAATTTGAATTTTTTTATGAAAGCTAGCAATTTAAGACAAGTAAATTTTACCCAATACAGAAGTCATGTACTGCTCTATAATATATATCATGGTTCATTAGTAACTAAGTGATCAAAACGTTAAGCCAGGTGGTTGCTTAATAAGTGTAAATTGTACAACAAATGTCACATGATCTGAAATACTGACCTTTTAAACCTCCACCAGCACGAACAAAAGAGTACATTTGTAACAAACGAGGACATTGTTTAAGGACAGTCTAAAGTAGGAATTACTCTTAATAATAATCTTAACATTATAAAAACAAATCAAATCGTGCATCTAAACGACGAGTTTGTTGCATTGACGACAAACATAAACATAGAATATACTAACACAGATCTATATAAATATAAGGATGTATATCTATATATTGAATAACACAAATATACTTTTTGATGGATTTGAATAGACATGTATAAAAATAAAATTGTAATAAAAATAACACTGTGAAAGACTTGGAGTGTACAAGAAATGTACCAGAGACAAAAATGAAAAACAAAACGTAATAGTGGTAACAGATATGTCAATTTCAGACATAAGTCTTGCAATATACATCAATATAAACATATAATAACAGGCCATCAACCAGTTAGCTTATGAAGAGCTATCGACAACATTTTTCAAGAAAAATATAGGAAAAATAGGTTTGCGAAAATATAGGAAAATATAGGAATTGGTCGACGGCCTGCAATTGGTGAAAGTAATATTCCAAAGCAAAGTATTCCAGGAGTCTGTGCAAAACTGTTGGTAAGAACTTCTTGACCAAATCCAAGTTACAATAGTTGTGTATCTGCCATCGACCTGTCTCCATATTTTACTGGTAAGAGTAAAAGATAGTTCCCACATCTACAATATTTACCTCCCATGTTCTTAATCATCAGCCATTTTGATAGGCAAATCTGATAAGCACTTATAGGAGCAATTTTGAATTATGGAATAACTGAGAAAATACCCAGAGAATTTGCATGTGACAATCACTTTCATGAGTTCTCTCCCTTTATTTGTAAATATACCATAGAAAGCATAAAGGGAGTGAACTCATGATAAGGTCCAGTGATCAAAACATTGCATTTGCATATTTTAAATTGATGTGAAAACATGGTTCTATTTTAAAAACATTTTATCCAAGGTAGTCTGAACAGATTCTACAACGAGTACTCATTTTAAGTCCATTTCTATAGAGGCTTGTTCAACTAGTGTAGCTAAATACATGGAAATATTACCACAGAATGAATACATCAAATGTATGATACATTTGTACAAAACTATCATAACTCAGTTTTTGTGATATGAGAAGTTACAGCAGTTTGATACCAAACTTAGATTCAGATTTCTATTATTAACACGACTGGGCAATATGGAATGTTTCAATACACAAAAAGTGAATATTCTAAATATAAATACAAATTGATATGTGTATATTCATGTACACAACATAGATAAAGCAAGAAGAAATAGTATGGAAGTGAAGTCGACCAATACATATCTCTTCTTGACAACGTTACATTGATATAGATAGCATAAATCACAGAAATATGAAAACAGATACCAGAACAATAAAACATACATTGCAACAATAGTAATACAATAATGTCATGGTTAAAATGTAACACCGGCACAGCCAGTTAAATGCTATAAGTGTAAGGACTTATAAATGTGAAATAAATGCATAACGATGATACAGGACATATCTGGACGGACATATAAACTGTCATCTCCTCGTCTCACCGAGTGGCTCAAGCTAGACAAGGGCAGTACACAATATAACAAACATTTGGTATATACGGTAAAACCTCGATAATTAGACCACCCTTTGGACCGATCTTACTATTGAGGTGGTCTTAATAATGAGGTTAAATAAAGAGAGAACAAACAGTGTTAATGGACTTGAATATTGCGTTCTTAATTTTTAGGTGGTCTTATGAATGAGGTGGTCTTTAAGTGAGGTTTTACTGTAAAACTTATTCGCCAAGCAAGAATGTAATTAGCAAAATTCAATGTATCGCTAATACTTCAAACTTGTATTACATGTTTTTTTATTTTTCAGACAACACAAACACGAGGCATGCAGTGACAGGGGCAAGACCAGTTAACACACAAAGCTTATATTATGGACATGTAGCCTGGTAGTAAATTCAAGATTCAAGCTAGATTGTAGTACTGCCAGTTTTAAAGTAGATTTCACTATTATGTTGTGTGGTAAGAATGCCTTCAAACGAGACCAACTTTAAAACTGTTTGTTTCCAGTACTCCACCCACAAATCTACAAATGAAATTTCCCACATGAAATAGTTAAAAAAAACAAGTCAAAAAACAATTCTAACAAGTCATTTTGATTGGTCTGTGGGGGCACTGGACACAAAGTATTCAATAAGGACGGCCTAATGTTATGACCTTCATTTACAGCATTAATGAAAGGCCAGCAGCTACAGTGTCAATACAGACCCGTAAAATATTTCTTCACTGGTCCCACACTGTTCAAACTAGAATATAATGGCATGTATAGTAATACTGGCATAGCAATCTCATAGAATGTTACAAAATGTTGATCCTTGTTCACAAGTGTCTGCTGGAACAGACACCCTTGTAATTGTTGTCATATTATGTTCCTTTGGGGCATATGATACACGAGGTGGTACGATTATATGAGGTCGGGGTTCGGGATCAGACAGCACCCATCTTGTGGTCCCTAATGGTGACATATCTTGCTGGTCCCTTCTTACAAAACTGAAAGGATACAACACACAAATTATCATCTTCAGTATAAGTTAAGGTTATATGAATGAGCAAAATACCTGACAAACCTAGCTAAGAAATAAAAACAGTAAATATATTATGATCTGACACTGACATTTTAGTAATCAGAATTTAAAGCACTGTATGATATATATATATAGCAATACTGAAGTGTTCAATATACATTGTAATATTTTACAACATTACTGTATTTTTCATGTTAACCTAATAACCATTTAATTTATATTAAACAATTCTCTTAAAAAGTAGTTAATAGAGGCCAACACAATTTCAATATCTGTTGCCAAACATTTAAATTTTCCTATTACTTTGTGTCTTTATTTTTTGGTTATTCAATATGTGATGTTACTTAGAAAAAAATAATATCTCTGCAAATGTTTATTTCTTGCTATGCTGTATGAAAATAAAAAGTTACAAAAAAAAGAAAGTTGACAACCGAAAGCAAAAAAAAAAGAAAAAGAAATAAAAACAGGGCTCCAGATTATAACCATTAGAATGACCTCTGTTTTCAATACTTATACTAAAATTCACGAATCAAAATCAAACCTCAATTATAGTGGATCACCAGAACTACGAGCCATGTTAAAATATGTTGACACTTTTATTTTTACTAGGAATTACTTTCTACAAATATGCCAACTATTTTTTTTTAGAAATCCGTTCAATATTTCTATAATTATAGTTGCTATAATAACTCGCAGTTGGGTTGTACATAGCACTAATTACGCATTGTAATCTATTTCCCAAACTCAGATCTCAATGCTCAGAAAACATGCCACAAACCTATTGACAATCAAATAAGGACAGTATAACCAATATAACTATCATTAGCTAAATTCATATAATGGGAAATATTCTGCTCAATTTCTTATTACATGTAGATTCATATTTACTGTCAGGCCCCAGTTAAGGACCACATCTTAATAAATAAGACACATAGAGAAATCATGCCAATAATGTTCTTTGGAAACCTCTAGTAATATGTATCATACAGTCTAAAAAACTGAGCTTGAGGTTATGAAGCAGACTTTGGAGACCAATAATTGGTCAATTTTAAGACTGAGCTCATAAACAACCAATCAGATGCTTGGGTATTGAGACCGAGATGGTTTCATAACCTCGGATGCGAACCTTAGACCATTAATGACAGCACAAACTTTGATATACACAATGCATACTGACCCAACAGGTTTACACTCAGGAGTGGGTAATATCTGGTTGCCTATTGAGGTACAAGTAGATGTTTCATCTTGTTTTATCGTCTTATCACCATCACCGTAGAATATATTACTCTCTATCTGGCAAGACCTTGTTCCGGCAAGGCATACAGCATGGTCATTTCTGGCATGAATTCGGTTTTTCTTAACCTGAAGCATTTCACAACAAGAAGATAGAAACTGACACTATGTTGTACAGACCTTGAACAATTGCGCCTAAATACAATTTTCTTTATATTTAGGAACTTACTGAGTTTCTTAGTCTAAAATGTTCATAAAATGAAAGCCATTGAGGTTACAGCATTTATTGGAGGAAATGTGACAATTTGTACTGTATTCATATAACTGTTATATGGAAACAATGAAATACACGTAATTGTGTATTTGCAGTAGTATTCACTTTCATCAACTTCCCACTAGATTCATGTATTTGTCATTTATTTCAAAGGAACAAATTTCCTTACCACAATATGTTTAGACTTGAGTAAATGTACAGCACTCCAATTGTTGCCCAGTATGTCATTTTCTATAATCTCAGCATCACTATGACACCATATTCCATGATCTCTGTTGTCATAGATACCATTACCATGAATTTCAACCTGTAATAAGACTTGTTATGAACATCTTCCCTTGTCTTGTAGTTTTAAAAGTAATATAAATTTCTCATAATTTACTTTGAATTTTGATATATACCGGTACCATGAGGACAAGATCTTGAATTACCTCATTTACTTGAGTTTTCTTCATTAGAAAAAATTCATATGAGAAGACGTGCAAATAACATGAGTCAGCACACTGCAATCACCAATGTGGCTTAAATTCTATCAACCTCACATTACCTTGGGTCACAATCTTAACATTACCCCGTATCAATATCTCAACATTACCCTGGGTCAATATCTCAACATTACCCTGGGTCAATATCTCAACATTACCATGGGTCAATATCTCAACATTACCCCAGGTCAATATCTCAACATTACCCCAGGTCAACATCTCAACATTACCCCAGGTCAATATCTCAACATTACCATGGGTCAACATCTCAACATTACCCCAGGTCAATATCTCAACATTACCCCGGGTCAATATCTCAACATTACCCCGGGTCAATATCTCAACATTACCCCAGGTCAACATCTCAACATTACCCCAGGTCAACATCTCAACATTACCCCAGGTCAACATCTCAACATTACCATGGGTCAACATCTCAACATTACCATGGGTCAAAATCTCAACATTACCCCAGGTCAACATCTCAACATTACCCCGGGTCAATATCTCAACATTACCCCAGGTCAACATCTCAACATTACCCCGGGTCAATATCTCAACATTACCCCGGGTCAATATCTCAACATTACCATGGGTCAACATCTCAACATTACCATGGGTCAACATCTCAACATTACCCCAGGTCAATATCTCAACATTACCCCAGGTCAATATCTCAACATTACCCCAGGTCAACATCTCAACATTACCATGGGTCAACATCTCAACATTACCATGGGTCAACATCTCAACATTACCCCAGGTCAATATCTCAACATTACCCCAGGTCAACATCTCAAAATTACCCCGGGTCAATATCTCAACATTACCCCAGGTCAATATCTCAACATTACCCCAGGTCAATATCTCAACATTACCCCAGGTCAACATCTCAACATTACCATGGGTCAATATCTCAACATTACCCCAGGTCAATATCTCAACATTACCCCAGGTCAATATCTCAACATTACCCCGGGTCAATATCTCAACATTACCCCAGGTCAATATCTCAACATTACCATGGGTCAATATCTCAACATTACCATGGGTCAATATCTCAACATTACCATGGGTCAACATCTCAACATTACCCCAGGTCAACATCTCAACATTACCATGGGTCAACATCTCAACATTACCATGGGTCAACATCTCAACATTACCCCAGGTCAATATCTCAACATTACCCCAGGTCAACATCTCAAAATTACCCCGGGTCAATATCTCAACATTACCCCAGGTCAATATCTCAACATTACCCCAGGTCAATATCTCAACATTACCCCAGGTCAACATCTCAACATTACCATGGGTCAATATCTCAACATTACCCCAGGTCAATATCTCAACATTACCCCAGGTCAATATCTCAACATTACCATGGGTCAATATCTCAACATTACCATGGGTCAATATCTCAAGGGCAATCCCATCACATTCCTCCCACTTTATTCAAAAGATCGAAACCCAGACTTCAACAACAACCACAAGGTACACTCATCATTCTGGATTTAGTGTGTCTGTGATCAAGAACTTAGTACTAAGTAAGTCTGGAAGCAGTTTGCACCTCAACTTTTGGCAACAGACCAAAAGACAGCATGACCAACTGCATTACCATAAAGTGACTCCAATATACTCACGTCAAAATTTGTTAACAAATGTATAAATATCGACAATAGTCACCTTTGAATGTCCAGCCACCATGACACCTGATCCAGCGTTCTGGGTTAAGCTGTTATTTTTGATGATACAAAGAAATGGTTGATCGACCGCTACAGCATCAGATTTGTTACCATGTACAAGATTACACTGAATGACAACTGTATCTCCAAACTGGGAAGATATACCTTTACCTGTAACAAATAATATTATTCAAGAAATCCACAAAATAAGGCCACCCTTAAGAATAGTCTGTTTGTGGTACAGTTACCCATGATAATTGAGATAGGCCATTTCTCTGAAGTCTTCTGTAAACATCTGTTAGGCATGGGGAAAACAACATAATAAATCCTGCACCAAAGAGCCAAAAAATTGAGTCAGAGCTGGGAACCAGTAACAAACAGTTTTTTAATGATTGCCTTATTATGATACAAAACAATACCGCCAATCCACAAAGAGTACACCTAGAGACCTTTCATTTTCCTAGCAAATGATTAATATGATATTCTATGATAAAAAGGCTATGCATTTTTAGTATATTATTCCCCATTTTAGACAGGGATATTCAGGGGCGTAGATTCCTATAAGCAGCGGCCTAAACTTTTTTTTGAAAAATTGAAAAAATAAAATGGCCAAAACTGCCATAAGATATTTAATGTACGTTTTTGATGTTATTGTACGCATACCAGAATGAAATATATACACCAAAACGTATCTCTGACAAAAAACTAGGCATAAACATCAATTTCAGCTAAGCTACGACCCTGATATTATATAACAAACTAACCTTCATTATGATAGACTTTATTGAATTCTATGGTTGCCTGGGGCACTGTGCGATATCCAGGTACTTTCTCATCATCATCAGACACTACACCCATGAAGTCAATACTTTGTTGACTCGGCGTGTCCTTGGATTCTGCCATCATTGTCTCGTTCTTGTGACTAGTGTCCTGTTTATATATGCAACAAGTGATATATACATATGAACAAAACATGTAAACTAAGATGACAACGATCTAGCCCCGCGTACGTGTCTCTGTACTCCGACTTTTACACACATCTTCGTTGCAGAGCCACGCTTGAGCATACAGAAAAAACTGCATGATTTTAACGGCACTCTTCTGGCGTCTTTATTATTGATCGCACAGACTTTTGAGGGTATAGAAAAACTGTAGCAATCTTTCACGAGTAGAAGCAAAATCAAGTTTTTAGCGCATCCGAGTACCTCACAAGAAAATAAAGTCAGATGTTTAAAAGACATTTATTGGAATCAACCAAAACAGTCACAGTCATATGTGAATATTTTAATACAGTCTTATCACTACATTTCGTTTTTGGTTAACATTATAAGTGACAAAAAAAAGGTTCCACATTTGCACTATACACATATGGAACAGGATTCTATCACCAAAAAAACATAAACCACTACAATAAATGAAATGAAAATAAAGTTTAGAATGGAAAAAATCCATGAAAACTTAATTAAAACTACATAATTAATAAGAAAGCTGGAGTTATGATTTTTAGTCTCTACTCTTTCGTCTTGTATGGATAATATATACCAACTATCATTGAATATTGTTTGAAGATATGATTTATGCTGTGCATGAGGTACGCTCGCCATCTATGCTCAGTACTTGAAAGAGGAATGGATGGATTTAGCAGGAACTAAGTCCCCAAAATTCCAAAGAGTACATACAAATTGGAGCAAGTCACAAAAATTACATGAAGCAAGATACTCAATGCAGTGGAATTGTTCAAATTGGCTCAGATGCAAAATACAAATTGATCATAAAATATCAACGAGTCTTACCATTCTATTGACAAGACTTATCCCAGTATCTCGGTTACTGTAGATCTCATTTCCATGTATCAATGGTTGTATAGCAGCCATCACCCATATACCACAACCAGCATTACCTAGAATATCAACATCACATTACATAACATATCAACATAACTCTACCAGAATATCAACATAACTAAAACGGAATATTACCTAGAATACCAACACAATAATGCCAAGAATGTCAACACAACATTATCTAGAATCTCAACACAATAATGTCAAGAATGTCAACACAACACTACCTAGAATACCAACACAATAATGCCAAGAATGTCAACACAACATTATCTAGAATCTCAACACAATAATGTCAAGAATGTCAACACAACACTACCTAGAATATCAACACAATAATGTCAAGAATGTCAACACAACACTACCTAGAATATCAACACATTAGTGTCAAGAATGTCAACACAACATTACCTAGAATATCAACACAAGAATGTCAACACAGCATTACCAAGAATATCAACACAATAATGTCAAGAATGTCAACACAACATTACCTAGAATATCAACACAAGAATGTCAACACAGCATTACCAAGAATATCAACACAATAATGTCAAGAATGTCAACACAACATTACCTAGGATGTCAACACAATAATGACAAGAATGTAAACACAACATTACCTAGGATAACAACATAATAATGTCAAGAATGTCAACACAACACTACCTAGAATATCAACACAATATTACATAGAATATCAACACAACATTACCAAGAATAACAACACAATATTACATAGAATATCAACACAACACTTCCTAAAATATCAGCATAACATTACCTTAAATATCAACATAGAATCACCAGGAAAGTCAACACAACATTACCAAGAATATCAAAACAACACTGTCTAATCTTGAATATCAACACAATAAAATGTTGTCTTAACATAAGTTCACTTTGTACACCTAAGAGTCCTTAGAATGGTTACATCAAGTAGGTACATACCAGTTATAATATTATTCTCCACTGTACCCCGGCCTCCTTCACCAATAACAATACCATCAGATATACCATTACATACTGTATTATGGTGGATCACTGGTTCCCCTCCGTGTCGTATATCAATACCACCCCACTGGTTACCCGTAATTACATTGCCTGTAAATGCAAACATTGAGTACCACTGAGTGAACATCTATCTTCACTGATGAAAGAAATAACGATAACTACAACAAAACTCAATATATAAAGAGTACTTGCCTTAACTCTAATGATAGACAAAATGTACAGACAAAATGTACAGTGAATTTAAGGATTCTTAAGCAATCTTTGATCTGTCAATGTACCGGTTAACAGTTCAAGGTACAGTCAGACCCCATTTTCGACAACCTTCTATACGAATACTCGGTATAAATATCAGGTCCTGATGTACACTCATATCCATGTCAAACTGAAATGGGCTATTCAAAAGCATGTAATAATTGAAATAAAATTTCAGACCGATGAATTTCCAATGAGCGAGGTCAGACTATAGTTTTAACATGTAATTTAAGGGCAGATTTTTGTTTTAACAGCCCAAGCCATAGGTCTGTACTTTTATGCAGATAACTGGAAAACATATTTATCAAAAATTTAATCCAATATCAACCACCAACTGTCACACAGCCATATAAATACATGAATTCTCCCGTACCATGTATATATCCCCGACCACCTTCATTGACAGCAATCCCTGCAGCTCTACCACTGTATATCTGATTATGACTGCAATGAAATAAAGAAATTCAAGATTCCAGTACGACAATACCAATGTCATATATTCAAGATTCTAGTGCAGCAATATCGAATGTTATATTCTGATTCTAAATACCAAGGTCATTCTGAAGTATTATTTGTTTGTTGAAACCCCACCCACAATGATTGAGGTGTGTATATATTCAAGATTCTAGTATGACAATATCAAGGTCATATCCATAAATATCACTTGTTTGTGGTAACCCCACCCAAAATAACTGGGGTGTGTAGGAATGACTGGAATGTCAATTATTTGTCATTTTATTTTATTTTTTCTGCATACACACATTTTGAATGAGGAAATGACTCGAAATTATCCTGCAATTATAGTCCTATATAAGTGGAATTGCTGACTAATAACTCAATAAGAATATATTCTTTGATATATGATTTAATTAGGCAAATTATGAGATGTCTCATTATCTATATCAGACTACAACAAATTAGCAGATGTCTCATTATTTATACTTTGAAATACTACATATAAATCAGACTACGACATACGTTAGACCTGAATGTATATATCTGTGAACTAAAAGCCAATCAGAATGTATGATTCAATGATAACAAATCAAAATTAGAGATACTCGAGACATATAACTGTATCCATCCAAACACATTCCTCATTAAAAGTTATATATAACTACACATAAAGCATTAAATATAATATTATTACCAAACTGTGGGATTTCCCCGATACAAGATATACACCCCCGCTTCCTTGTTCTGGTATATATCATTATGTCTGATCTGACCACGCCCACTTCCAAGGACCACAACTCCTGATCTCTTACCATGGTGAATTCTGTTACACTGTAAATAATCATTAACTATCAATAACCTTACTAAGCATAGAAAAAATAAGATTTTCTAGACATATTGACAAGTTTATTAAGCATAGTAAAAATAAGATTTTCTAGACATATTGACAAGTTTATTAAGCATAGTAAAAATAAGATTTTCAAGACATGTGCGCTCACATAAAATGTATGGATGGCTTTTATGTACAGTGGTTGCTTTGAGTTAAAGCCTCAGTTGTGAAAAAAGTAGGGTTAGTAGGGCTCTTTCACAAAAAAGTAGGGAGAAAGTAAAAAAGTAGGGTTAGTAGGGCTCTTTCACAAAAAAGTAGGGAGAATGTAAAAAAGTAGGGTTAGTAGGGCTCTTTCACAAAAAAGTAGGGTTAGTAGGGCTCTTTCACAAAAAAGTAGGGAGAAAGTAAAAAAGTAGGGTTAGTAGGGCTCTTTCACAAAAAAGTAGGGAGAAAGTAAAAAAAGTAGGGTTAGTAGGGCTCTTTCACAAAAAAGTAGGGAGAAAGGAAAAAAGGAGGGAAAAGTAGGGCCCACTTGAAAACCTGCTATTAGTAAACTAGGTTGAATGAAAGAGAAAGTTAGATGGAAATACCTTACCTGTACAATAGGATCCGCATTCTTACGTATATCAATCCCAGCCTCACAGTTAGAATGAATATCATTACCTAAAAACAAGCGTTGTATGCAGTTAAATCATAACAGAATAAATCAGAACAAAAAAGCAAAAGGTGAACTGTTTATTTAATATAGTGTCACCCTACTTAAAGGGCCAGCCATTTCTGACTTATGAGACACCTACCTTCTGAGCACATTTACTTCCCAATTCCTATCCTTTAATGCCATATATATAGTCAGTCACATAACAATATAGTCACAATTATCATATACTAAGAGAAAGTAAAACCTTGATATAAAGACCACCTTTGGGACCCTTGAAAACTGTTCTTAATATTGGGGTGGTTTTAATACTGAGGTTGAATATAAAGCAAAACAGTGAAAATGGACTTGAAAATTGTGTTCTTAATATTGAAGTGGTCTTATTATTGAGGTGGTCTTTAGGTGAGGTTTTCTTGTACTTGTTACTAGAAGAATCTATACCTGTTATGAGCCCTGAAGCAGCCAGTCTCATAAATACACCGGACGTTCTACAGTGATGTATCTCGTTCTTTAGTACCACAGTCTATAAATATACATGTACATGTAGTAAGAATTGGAATACAATCAATTTATAAATATTATATGTGTAACGTACAGCAAACAAAACAGTTTTCCAAGGTTGTTATGATGCTGACAATCAGCATGTCAGGGCCATTATTCACAAACACGTTAAGTCAGAACCCCTCATTTAGACTTTAAATTTGCAAAACTCACATTTACCAGCATTTTGTTTTCATTAAATATAAACAAATGAAATTCTGTCTGATTAATTATTGTTTCCCTGTGTACAATTTTGTCATATTTTTATTAAAATACATGTTGTCATAATAAAATAGGAGCAAAAAGAACATTTAACATTTTAAAGTCGGAGTTTCCGACTTATAATGTTTATGAATAAGGCCCCAGGGGTTCACATTCCATATCAGGTATAGATTCATAAAAAGTAATGGGAATTTCCCAGATAAGATGTTGTGTTAGAGAAGTTTAGCTTGGGATAGTACACAGTTTCACATTTTTTCACTTCAGGCATTTTAATGTTCAGAAATACTTTCTTATAAAACTTACCCTTGAATTCTGAATACATCTAATACCATAACCAACACTGTTTATCTCAGACTCCATCACAATGGCATGTGCTTGTAGGCTGACAATAACTGCACCTTTACTCTGCGTTATCCTGCATTTGTGAACAAAACATCCTCGGACTTCACGTAGAACCTGCTTCATATCATTATCCTACAATAAATGATAAACTTCACTATACAAGATCAATAAGTATTGAATATTCAATCATATCATATCATCATATGACCTTAACCTAAAGTTTCATAGCCGAAAATAAGGTTATAAAGATCAATTCATTATGGTAAACGTTTGCTCTATGTAATTTTTACGATATAAGATGGACGGATGGCCAGACAAAAAACAATATGTCTCCTCATATTCAAAACTAGAAATATGTCCACAGGATACAGATGCTCCACTAAATGAACTTTGCTCAATCAAGCACCACAAACTGAAGTTGGACGTGCGGACAGACTCTCAATCCATCAATTGGAGGGGGACTGACAGATCAAAAATTTGTTTCAGAATTTTTTCCTATGCTATAAATATACACCTATCAAAAGATTGAATCGGGAACAATATCAGTGGGTCCATCAGGGTACTGAAAATAAACAATTCTTAAGGATGGCCTTACCTCTTTTATATCAATATGTTCAGACTGATTCTGACTATTTATTGATGCCACATCAGTGCAATCTTTCTGTGCAGACAGGGATCTAGGTTGATGCCGATCAGGATACGTCAACATAATCACCGACTCCTCGCTCGATGAGAACTCACTATCATTGTCACTCATCAACAAACTGTCCGATGAAGATGTTATACTGGAACTTGCTGTAAAAAAAGATCATCGTACCAAATAACTGCTATTCCAGTGATTTTTTTGAAAATTATTTTACTGCCTGTGCCTTTTCAATTGGGAAAATATGTGCGATAAGTCCCAAATTTGGGAAAATAAGAGCATGGATATTTTACTTATAAATGTTTTAATTTCCTACTTTTGCTGAATATATTATGACTTTCCCTCTTCATCTCACTGCTCTTTTTAGGATGATAAAAAGATCTGTTAATTATTTTTGGGGGGGGGGGGGGTGGGGAGGACACTTTTTGGGTTATAATGGAGGCTTTTTTGCTTAAGGACACAGCCGAAATTCGGCAGTAAAATTGAACAAAAAATCACTGTATTAAGAATAAAGCACAAAGTGATCAGTGGAATATTGAGGTCATTTTTGCAAATTATTAGTTTGCGGCACCCTACCCACAACACCTAGTATGGGTAGGTAGGTCGATTTTGAAAATAATTTTCTATACTTGAAACAAACTAGAAATGTGTCCACCGGACACAGGTGCCCCCATGAGTCTACTTTCCCTTGGTGGAGACTGAAGCTAAATCCCAAGTGCACAGATTCACATGCTATTATACATTCGTACAAAGTTTAAAGACTGCAAGTCCAATGGTTCAGGACATATGAATGACTCAAGTATTCAATGACAGAGGGAAGGCCTGGTGAATGGATAATGGTAAATCTAAATGGCCCCCCAACAATTGTGACAGGGCACAAAAAAATTATATCCAAAATATAATTTTATATCAATTAAATTTTGGAGGGTTTGACAGACAACTTTTTAAGGATGACCTGATGTTGAAGGTCATACCAAATATCATCAGAAGACAACTCCAACAATTTGTACCATTACTATAACATTAAAACCTCAAAAATAAGACCAACCTTGGGACCCTTGAAAACTGGTATTCTTATTGAGATGGACTTAATATTGAGGTTGAATAAAGAGCAAAACAGTGAAAATGGACTTGAAAAGTGTGTTCTGAATTTTGAGGTGATCTTATTATTGAGATGGTCTTTAGGTGAGGTTTTACTGTATAGCTTAATAAATCACCAACCAGAATTGTAACTTCCATCGCCGTCTTCCTCATCATCCGATACTTCGTTACTATTAGCAGTGTGCAATGAAACATCCGAACTTGACAAACTTCTTTCACCCTGAACAAATTCTTCTTGTCTGTCATCTTCTTCTGCTTGATCCTTAGAATGAAGTGAATGCAAATCTAGTGCAGGTACTTTCACTCTAGCATTGTCGTTATCTGCATCATTATCAGACTCACATTCATCCAGTTTACCAGCAGTCTTTTGGTTTGCACTTAAAATTTCACGCAAGTGATCTTCCATTAAATCTGGTTGTTCAACTACTGAATCTGGTTGTTCAACAACTGACTTTGGAAGTTCAAGGTCATCATCACCATCTTCAGTTGTGCTTTCCCCAGACGTACCCGGATTACCATATTTAGCACAATCTGAAACAAAACTTTCAATACGTTTGTACTTATCAGTGTTATGTTCCAATTCATTCCTTGGTTTACCATCATTGAAAGTATCTTGATGTTGCGTAGACGAATCCTTTTTTGTAAACTCAGAGTGATTATGCGTGTCCTCGTGTGTGCCAGCACTTAAATTCCCCTTAAAACTATATTCAGAGGTCCTTCTCACTTGTTTAATATTTCCCCGAGTCATATTTGAATGATGAGAGTCTGATGCACTGCGGGAAAACTGTTGCCTAGGCAACATTCGAATATCTACCCCACCCACTGCACCCTCACATTGTGACTGTACAGACATGTTACAGGAATGCCCTTCAACATCGTGTAATCCTAAATCTTGAGAAAATCTCCGCCTGTTAACATCAGTATCCCCAGACATGCGTCTTCGAAAACCCTGTTGCTTAGTGTAATGTTTTGGATGCGTAGTAACAGTAGACAAAGAAATTGCAGTAGAGAAAGCAGATTTTGGTATTTTAATATCACCATACTTTGGTCCATCAGCTTTTCTCTGCAGGGTACACAGAGACATAATCTTATTATTCAAAGCTCTATATGTCCAGTTTTTATCCTCTTTAGGGTAACCCTCGACTGTAATGGCTGCTGAATCTGTTTGAGAGAATTCACAGTTTTGTATTACACTGGCGTTGACATGCTGTAAAATGACAGTAGCATGGCGAAACGTACAAAAACTCATCACAACAGATCCTGGATTCTGAACAAACACCATTCCATCCTCCATAATACAGTTATCTACTTGCAGATAACCAGAACGCACCTGAAGTAAAACAAAATAAAAGTAAGGCAAAACCCTCTATGTTTTACGTCAATGCACATGGCATTCAAACCGTCTACTAATATATTTCACTGATAGATACTTACAATTTATTGACAGGTTTACCAGCAAAGATGCTTCTTGTAACAGCAAATTCAAATACAAAACCAGATTTTTGAAATAGGTCATAATTTCTCTTCAAGGTTTTTGATAATAGTTTTCTCAAAAGATGTAAATGAATTTGATACAGCCTTAGACACACAAATTGAATACTACAATCGATTGGCTAACTTTCAACTCAGGCATTATCACAACAAAAAATGTGACCATAGGACACAGACGCCCCCTTTTTACTCAATCAAGGGCACAACTCTGCTATTACTAAATAAATCATATCCCAAATTTCGTTACTCCAAGTAAAATACTTTTTGAAATACGAACGACACAATCTGAACGGACAAGGGTAAGTGCCCCCCCCCCCCACTTGGTGAGGGAGCAAGAAGTAGAGAGGTTTAACCAGGTCACCTGGTCCCCACAAAACTTCTCAAACTGAGATTATCCTCAAGTCAAAAACTTAATTTCTTATCTCTATCTGGTAAAACTAATACGCCTTGCAAGCGATGGTGGTTCTTGTGTGACTACAACTACTTTACATGATACAATCTTTTCTAAAGCTCCACACATTCTACAACTCATAACACAAGTATATAATCTTGAAAATCTGAGTTAAAGGCAAATCTACAGCGAGTTTTTGTTTGAAACCAGGACCTAGTTGGCAAGGTTATCAGAAAGCTGTCGGACCACTGACATAGAAGAATGTTTATCTTGTGACAAAGGTATAATTAGAGTTAAGACTTCATTGCATTTAATCAAGACATATTAATTTGGATGAAGTATAACCAAAACAACACAGAATTACCATAGAACCTATTACCTTCAGAATGAAGTTTGTGAACCACGGGGCGCGGAATACAAGATTACTGATACGCCCAGTGATTGACGTCTGCTCTATACATACAATAAGTATCACACTTCCGAGTTCACCACAACCGACCAACTCAAACGGTATCTTGGATGACATTTCAAATTGCTCATCATAAATGCCTGGGTACACTTCTATTCTGTCATATTCACGTGCAACAGCTAGAGCGCTTTTTAGTGACTCATATTCTTTGCCAACACCTACTGTGATAGTCTTGGAAAGTTTTGTTCGTTTGAATACAGACATACATGTCACCGTTGCTGGTTTGCGGTCAATCTGTGTCCAGAAACGGGAGGCTATATACTGTTCCTTGTATGCTTCACGCCATGATCGAGGTTCAGAGTTCAAGTTAAGGGGCCAGTATGGATGCCGCCAGGATGTACTCCTTAGGTATAAATCTCGCCATTTTGTATGGTCAAGACTTAATACGACTTCATGCCACACTTTGCATACCATTGAAGATCTAAAATCACAACAAACGAACATTTTTGAAATTTATGATATTAAGTTATAACCTTGCCAGCATTTCTGTATACAAAAATATATCTTTAACAACTACCAAAGGAATCAAATCCAGGCCGCGTTAAAATACATTATTCTGTATATAATAAAAACATTGACTGAGGGTTTTAAATGGATTACAAACTTACTTCAACTGCTCTTGGTCATATTCTTATACCTGTAACCAGCTTCGTATGCATGTATTGTATCATTATAGCAACATATATTTGAGATCGCATCACAAGGTAGAGAAATGATCATAGTAAGTTTCAGATACTTCATCGCAGCAAATCAACAACAGCAAAGGTGAAAGAAATGCAACTTATATTGTTGATACATCCATGATAAAATAGCAGGGGTTCCACTAGGTGCTTAACGGTCACTTTGACATTTTTTAACCAGATTTTACCATAAATTTTATAGCTGAGCTATCTATAATTTAGAGAAAAATTGACCCTTCAGCCAGAATCTGGAGGGTCAATATACTACTTTTTGGAAAAAAAAATCCAGGGGTCAGTGACAATTCCAGGGTCCAATGTAACCCCTGAAATATATTAAAACGTCAGCCATAGATGTCTACAGTTCAAATGTTTACAGAGGAAATTATAATTACCATGGAAATCTCATGGTAAACACTTTAAAGATTAAATACAAAGGGTGCATTAAACTACTATAAAACAAACCTGCAGAGATCGGCAGCTGACAGATAGGATAATATAATGGCCCAGATTTCATAAGGAAGACCATGTTTATCACTAGGCAAAACCAAACTTCCTGTATCTGTTGTCTTGAATGTTACAGCACTGGAGATAGTCTCTCTGTCCAGTCTATCCATTGCACATGTACACCCAATGTGCACCTACAGAAGATATACAAATAAAGACACAGTGATTTTTTATTGTTAAATTTACTGCCAAATATAGACTGTTTCCCCTTATCAAAATGTGTTCATTTTCCCCCCAAAAAAACCTTTTGTTTAGCAAAGCTAGCACTGTCAGATCATGATAGGTGATAGGCCTACTTTTCCTACGTTTAATAAACGGCACCGCTACTATCCCTACGTAGTGCTAGGTAGAATTCTATTTTTCCTACCTCTAAAAAATGCACCTCAGATGTATTAAGTTTATATGTAGCTTGGCCTTGGGAATAACTTTAGTCAATTATAGCAAAAATCTACACATAAAGGTTACGCAAGTCGTAACGATTCTCCCCCATATGCAATTACCAAGCGGCAAGCGGCATATGGTTGTTGAGATCATTTTCACAATTTATCAGAAACAGACTGAATTTACTTTTTTTTTTATTTAGTGAATATGAAACCTGTTCAGGTTTTGGAGCCGGAATTACGACATATGCCACGTATAAACCCGCTGACTTAAGCCATTTGCTTTGTGACACTTTGCCTTACAGGTCTGCCAAGCTCAAGGTACTACCAAGTCTCTAGTCGCGCCACCCATTCAGAGCTGATCTAGCCAACAGCTATCAGCGCTTTGATTTTAACAAACGGAATCCGAGGATGCGTGATAAAAACACGACCGTACCTTAACATAAATGTGAGTTATCTGACAAGCAAACTGATTCAAATAATAGAAACAGCTGCATCACTTACCCAAGCTACACTATACGAATCAAAATATGACTGACACAATCTATTTGCATCTTTGACGCTATCCTGATAAAAATTACAACCATTTTCGTTGTTAATATACACGGAAATGACATCACGCAGGTTTAAAATGCGGCTCATAAGACATAAAATGAGGGATATACGAATTGAAGACGAAACGGCCCACCGCCAAAACAGCCCAGACGAAACGGTCCACTTTATTCACTAGATGTTATATATATTTAATATGGGAAAAGATGCCAAGTTAAACGCCTTGAACAACAGGTACTTGAAACAAGCTATTTTAATATTCTACATGGGCTATTTACTATGATAAGAATATTCTTATTATAGTAAATAGGCCGTATAGAACATTAAAATAGTTTGTTTCCAGTACCCTGTGTATTGAACTTTAAATTGTCTAATTCTTGTCGGTATAATTGTATTTGACAATGTATATCATAAAACGTTACTTGGTGTGAAATACTTTGTTTGTTCATGAGTATGAATATGAGTAAAATGACAATTAGACATGTTAATTTGTTCAAATCAATCAATTAAGATAGATAGATCTGTTGCTTGCCGCCCTTATAGGCTGCTTGTTCCTTCGTGCTGGATTATACACAGTGTGTCTGTTGTTATGTACGTAATGGTTAATTGATTATAATGATAATTAAGTTACTGTCTTCATAGTCAATTTATGTATATATGTTGGAAATCATCCAACAAACATTTCATATCGGCCCGATGTCGGGCCGATATGGATTATTTCGTCGGCCCGACATCGGCATTTACATCGGCCCGACATCGGTTGTGCAACGCGGCTCAACATCGGGCCGATGTCGGCCAAATGGTATACAGCCGACATCCAGCCAGCATAATGCCGATATCCAATTTTCTTCCTTTTTCTCCCACTGGTGGCTTATCATGCTTAATCAATTGCCCGACATCGGCTTTGCAAAGCGGCTCAACATCGGGCCAATGTCGGCATAATGGTATACAGCCGACATCTAGCCAGCATAATGCCGATATCCAATTTTCATCCTTTTTCTCCCACCGGTAACTTGTCATGCTTAATCAATTGCAAATTATTTCAAGAAATTTGCCATGGAGCAAAGGTTGTTTAGTTAACTCTGTAATATTGGTCTGATAACAGCTTCCAAGTGGTCTTTGAAGAGAAAAATGACAATGCCGAAGAAGACCAACAAGTATACTTGCCCTCAATGCATATTATGTACTGATAAATGACAAAATAGGTAAACATAACATAACATACAGTTTATTAACAGGAAAGGGAGAAGGGGCTACAGAGTCAGATAGAAATGTTAAAGCAAGAAAACGCCACATGTGATGTCACTATGTGCAAGCAGAAAACAATGTTTACTCCATATGGTCACTTCGCTTTCCGGCATATTGCCATATGGGGCAAATTAAATAGTGTTAACTGTCAGTACACGGTGACGTCACATATGACGTTTTCTGGAAATGACGTCATATATGGAAGAGGTTGGAAATCGTACTGTGGCGCTCATATATCGATTTTGTGTCAGGTTAGCCGGTTGTTAAATCGATTTAAACCCCCCGTATATTAGTGACAGTCTCTAGGATGAATGTATTGCTGTATGGTTAGTATCCCTTCCCCCCTGTGTAATTCTTTCATTTTATATCGTGTTGATCTAATTTTCTCACCAGGTTCGTCATGGTCAATGTCAAGGTCGCAGACAAGGAGCCTCTACTTTACTACTAGAGGATTATGTTATTACATTTGAAACTTATGTAGCCAGACTTACTGTACGTTCAGTGCTTTGATTAAGTTCTGCCTAGGATTATTTTCAATTTACTTAAAACACGTATTTCTCAAAAAATTATGTATGTGCATTAAAGATTTAAACCAGAAGTTTTACATATAAAATAAATACTTCGTTATCAATTATCTCCATTGTTATATCCTAGGATTTGGCCACTGTGGAAAAAATATCAGTGGGTGTTTTGTCCTACTTTACCACCATAAACCATGGTCCAGCGAACAATATAGCACGCCAAGACTGAGATAATATCTTAAGTGACGACATGTGGAATTATGGCGCTGTGATCGATATACACATATGTAGTTACAATATGAAATATAAATATAAAAAAATGGAAATCGCCATGTTCAAAGTTAAAAAGGACCAAAATGAAATGATTTATTGTTATCAAATTTACATATTTGTGAAGCTTAAGGAATGAAGATTTTAAAGCCGTTTGCACAAATTCAGATTTCCTTTTATTTGCTGAGATATTTGGTTTTAAAGCTGACCGGTCCGCAGGTTATTTGTTTAAATAAGTGTAACACCTCTGTATATATTGGTCCCAGCAAAGACCTATATATATAGGTCTTTGGTCCCAGGTATTACAATATTAATAACATTAATATAATAATGTTCACTTTTAATTATAAAGTTAAACATACAGACAGACAGACTTATACATAGTACATAGTCAATAAATGCATATCATTTACATAAAGTGTCAACGTGAATTTACATAACAATATCACGGACCTATAAAGGTATATAGGTCCGTGACAATATGTTTTAAACATGTGAGATATATACATTGTGAAAAGTGAAGAAAAACACATCAAAGTGTTAATTAATCAAAAATCAGAATTATTATAGTAGAATAATTATGAAAAAGTAACATTAAGTGGAGATGCACAAATAATTTAAACATCAACGTTCCAAATAGTAGAACGTTTACCCAGTGCTTCTTTTACAAAAAAAGATAACTTGATAAGTTCAGTTTTGTTTACAGTTTTTAACAAATTCAAAAATTTGAATACTGACGGTCTGACGTAATACTGTCGTCTATTGATATATTTGTGTCTTATATCATTATAACTATTACATATACATATAAAGTGGCATTCATCTTCTATATCATGAGTGTTGCAACATGAACCATATATTTCATGCCTAACAACATTATTCCTTGCGAATCTACCTGTTTGAATTCTAAGAGGGTGCACGGACATGCCTAATCTGGCGAAATAAACAATGTCATTATAAAAAAATGTATTTATTGTAATTGAGTGTTACTGTTACAGATGAAAAAAAATATATATTGTCACCCTAAAATTAACCACACCATTACTTTATCTCAATACTATAAAATGTCACATTTTCACCAAATTCTGCCCTATAAAGCGCACTAAGTTGTTAATTAACAACTTGTATAATCGATGCATCCGGATTTATCACTTCAGTCAGATGTCATGCTGTGCGCGCGCTGTTGGAAACTGATCACACGTACACAGCAATATCTAGTGTATTCGAAATTATAGGGGAAAAGGGCATTTTAAACAAAAATCGTTAAAAAGGACAGCATAACAGAGCACCCACGTTAAATCTAAAAAGTGTGTTCGAAAGTACACATTTTGAACTCTTATATATCTCTGCACACGGTATCTAAATTGAGAGATATTATTTTAGCCCCTTCTTAGTTCAATGTAAAAAGGGGGATCTTAAAAACCTAAAAAAAGGACAGTGATGTAGAAATCACAGAAACATAGTATTTATACCATCATAAAGTAGAAGGTTTGATCTCTAACATTTGTTTGCACACGAAATATACCTTTAACAGATTTTGATTTATCGCGGTTTAAAGAAGTTTTCTTTCTATAATTCTATTGGAAGTTGGCTTACAGCCGTGATAGCTCAGATGGTAGCGAGTCCGCGCCTTAAAAGGCTAATTATGAAATATCGTAAGGGGTGTGACTTATACCTGGGACCAATATGTATATATTGGTCCCAGCTTATACCTTTCAACCATACCAATAGCCTTTTCCAATTAATATCAGCTAGGGAAAGAATAATAACAGTCGGTTATAATAGACTAGACAGTAAATATACGGCTAGTAAATATCTACTGCGCATCGATTAGATCACGTATGAATAAAAGAAACATCACACGGCAACACCATTTATGTGCATCTGTTATATCCCAAAAGAACTGATCACACTTGACTATGTACGTGGAAACAATATACATGCAAACAACATTTGGTGAGAATGGTGATGCCTTTATCTGATTGGGTTTCATGCATCACGTGGGTTATTGCAACTCTCTGATTGGTTAAATACATTGTAGGTCATTAAACACCATTTATCACGACGTTGTTACATCCATCAGTAATGTACAAGACATCAGGATGATACTGAAAATGGATGAAAATGGGAATTCAACGAATACTTCGTCAACACGAGTAACTGAATGGCAGATTTTGGACGGTTATAGTGTGTGGATAAAATTTGCATTTGAGTTTGTGTCTTTCATATGTATAATTTACAGCATTGTCGCTCTTCTAGCATTACGACGGACGAAGAGAACCCCGGAAACAGCACGGTTCCTTTCAAGTGCTTTAATCAGTTATGATATTATGGCTGTTTCCTGTTTTAACACCAGAAAATGCATCGACAATTATGCCTGGAGCATAATGGTACAAACGTTGGGTGTATCATTCTGCACTCTAGCTTTTGTTACCATCGGGATAATGTCATTTGAACGCCTGATAATATTCTACTCTCCCTATTTCTACCTGCGATATGTGAATGCATCCCTCGTCAAAAAGGCTTCCATAGCATTTTGGATATTTATGTACTTATCATACTGGTTAATGCGAATTGTTGTGTGTGCCGCAGTCTTTCCTCCGTTCACTTACTACAATGTTATTGGTGTTTGCAATGAGATTAATTTTTACTGCTATGGTGTTGCTATTGGCGTTGTATCAATAACGGCGTTGTTGTGTTATGCCAAAATATTCATGATTATCAGAAAGGAACACCGTCAGGTACAAACCACTGGAAATGTTAACGTTAAAACATCAAGTTTGAAAATCTTGGGAAACTATAAGTCAACGTCTCTGTTCTTTGTGTACAGTATGACTTCAATTGCAAGTGTCGTTATGTACTCTTTCATACTCGCTCTAAAGCTAGGTCCGATTCCATTGAGGCTTTGGAACGATGCCATCAACACTTTGTGCTGCATGATGGACCCACTCGTTTATGTGTTATGGTACAAGGAGTGTCGATTGGAATTATTGAAGCTTTTCTCTTACTGGTTCCCTTCGCTGGAACCACGAGTGGAACAAATGAGACGAGACATTTTCTACATATCATAAAGGAAAATTCACCAGACATAGGTGCTCCCTATCAGAAGGTGGTGCCGAACATGTTTTAATCTACCAAGCCTTCATCAGAGTGTCTGAAAAGAATTTGAACTGACTGAAAAATGTTAAGCGTTCCTATCCATTATTCCGAACGGATGTAACGACATGAGTTTCATATGAAAAATACAAAATATTATAACAATCCATTTAGGTTAGGGTATAATAATAGCATTTCCAAAAAGGTGTATAAATGCCGTGAGCCACAAGCGTATGAATGCCGTGAGTCACAAGCGTATGGATGCCGTGAGCCACATGCGTATGAGTGCCGTGAGCCACAAGCGTATGGATGCCGTGAGCCACAAGCGTATGGATGCCGTGAGCCACATGCGTATGGATGCCGTGAGCCACATGCGTATGGATGCCGTGAGACACATGCTTATGGATGCCGTGAGACACATGCGTATGGATGCCGTGAGACACATGCTTATGGATGCCGTGAGACACATGCTTATGGATGCCGTGAGACACATGCTTATGGATGCCGTGAGACACATGCTTATGGATGCCGTGAGACACAAGCGTATGGATGCCGTGAGACACATGCTTATGGATGCCGTGAGACACATGCTTATGGATGTCGTGAGCCACATGCGTATGGATGCCGTGAGACACATGCGTATGGATGCCGTGAGACACATGCTTATGGATGCCGTGAGACACATGCTTATGGATGTCGTGAGACACAAGCGTATGGATGCCGTGAGACACATGCTTATGGATGTCGTGAGACACAAGCGTATGGATGCCGTGAGACACATGCGTATGGATGCCGTGAGACACATGCTTATGGATGCCGTGAGACACATGCGTATGGATGCCGTGAGACACATGCGTATGGATGCCGTGAGACACATGCGTATGGATGCCGTGAGACACATGCGTATGGATGCCGTGAGACACATGCGTATGGATGCCGTGAGACACATGCTTATGGATGCCGTGAGACACATGCGTATGGATGCCGTGAGACGCATGCTTATGGATGCCGTGAGACACATGCGTATGGATGCCGTGAGACGCATGCGTATGGATGCCGTGAGACACATGCGTATGGATGCCGTGAGACGCATGCTTATGGATGCCGTGAGACACATGCGTATGGATGCCGTGAGACACATGCGTATGGATGCCGTGAGACACATGCGTATGGATGCCGTGAGACACATGCGTATGGATGCCGTGAGACACATGCGTATGGATGCCGTGAGACACATGCTTATGGATGCCGTGAGACACATGCGTATGGATGCCGTGAGACACATGCTTATGGATGCCGTGAGACACATGCGTATGGATGCCGTGAGACACATGCGTATGGATGCCGTGAGACACATGCTTATGGATGCCGTGAGACACATGCGTATGGATGCCGTGAGACACATGCGTATGGATGCCGTGAGACACATGCTTATGGATGCCGTGAGCCACATGCGTATGGATGCCGTGAGACACATGCGTATGGATGCCGTGGGACACATGCTTATGGATGCCGTGAGACACATGCGTATGGATGCCGTGAGACACATGCGTATGGATGCCGTGAGACACATGCTTATGGATGCCGTGAGCCACATGCGTATGAATGCCGTGAGTCACATGCGTATGAATGCGGTGAGCCACATGCGTATGAATGCCGTTAGCTAAACAGCCGTATGAAAATTTTGATAACTGCAAAAAGGTATAATGGTATTTCTGTTTTGGAGAATCTAAATTCTAAATGTGTTCGCCAAAATCAATCACGGCAAAAGGTATATAAACGTTCCCGAATGTACTGTGTACAAGACAATCTGACAAGAACAATGGATGAACTCATTGTGCTTGTTTATAATGATAGTGAATATTCAGACAAAACTGGCTTGTAACACTTTAATGATACACTTGTTTGTTTGATGTTATACTCGAAAAATGGCGAAGCGTTAGAAGGATTAGAGATATGATTCTATCAGAGCTGGGAGAAATATATAATTACATTAACCAACAATATAATGTAAGAAATATCTATTTTTGGAGTCCTTAGAAATTAAATTTCTAATCCTTTTATCAGATAGGATTGTAAGGTTGTCTGTGATTATATGTTCTGCAGGATTATATAGATATTTAGATTTTGATCATTCTCAAGATTTTTTCCATTTTGACCACATGTTTTATCAGAGATATTGAGGTCAGAAGTAATATTATTATAATTTAAGGCTTCATTACGTATATGTTTATTGTATTTATATGAAATGATAGGTAGTTCCAAAGACCTAAATACCACAGATGCGCAACTAATATGGACCATTGAACGAAGTCTCACTCGATCTCTCGCCAGGCGATAAACGACAGCGATGCGCGAGAATTGGAAAAAAATGCTAGACGGTGCCATTTTGAATCTAGTTCATTTTGATTGATTAGGCCTATATCAACTATGTTTGTTTCAGGTTTCATCCCATAGTTCTGTTAAGAGAGAAACAAACATAAATACTGATGTTTACATGTGAAGTTCTGTGGAGATACAAAGTAAAGTCAAAAACTGGTTTCAACCGGCGCATGAATTCATGAAATTGAAATTGTCTTGTTCGTTTAATTTGTTAAATATAATGAAAAACAAACAAAATATAGCATGTGTTATGTATTTGTTTGAAAAGAAACAACACAATTTTATCAACTCATATATAACGGGGTTGGTACACAAGTCAATTCGCTTGTAAAAGTTGTAGATGACGTAATGGTTGTCGAAGTGTACAAGAACGCGCCAGTAGCCAGAAATGTGTTACAGAAGTATTCTAATAACACCCTTTAGTGTATGTAAGGCGGAGCACTATGTGGCAAAACTCAACATTTTGTGCGGTCAAGACATAGTTCTCGTAACACGGATTTATAATTACAATGACTTCATATAGCGTAGGACCTTATTATTCCCAGATCATATTCTTCACAGGTCTGGGAAAAATAGGATCCTATTCTTCACAGTTTTAAACTGTGACATAATGTGATTGACCAAAATGGTGGTAAACAAGAGAATCATATTCTTCACAGATTTTTTAGGTGACATATTGCTGTTTGATAAATTTGATAATACAAATGTAATAATTAAAATAAACAAATACTAATAATAATAAATAACTAATAATAATAAAAATAAAATAATAAAAATAGCATGATAAAAGTAATAATAATAACAACAACAAAAACAACAACAATTATTCTTACCTTAACCACATCTAAACTCTTATCAACAACAAACAGTAACAGACGCTCAGAGGTAGAGGTCCCGGATTCGATCCTCGGTCGGTGAACGTTCTCGTATAACCTTTCCCATGGGCACTCAGTACTGGTGAGTTTAGCACAGCGGACTCGAGAGTGATTAAAGAATTTGCCAGCTTTCTTCAAAATGAGCTAATATAAAATGGTATAGACTATAAACTTAACAAACGACGCCTATAATAACAATCGAACAAGCAAACAACTACCTTGTATGCGCCTACATCAACCACCATTCTACCGACAGCAAGCACAACAATGCCAACACCATTCACAACAACAACCACACTGTCATCTACCGCTACTACGCATACACCTACTATTACGGTGCCAACAAGAACCATTACTATTCCTACTTATACCACTAATACCCGTACAGCAGCAACATCAAAAAACAACAACAGATTAAAACAACCATCTCTACAGCAACCGCCACTGCGCCTACAACTGCAGCCACGTCGAGAACTAACAGCAACAGCAACAACAAAAACGACAACAACATCAACATAATCAACGATTCTTTATAACTAGAATATATACGCATACATGTATATCAACAAAATATATCTGCAATAGTGACAATATCAATCTGTGACAAATGTGACTCAGTTGTAAAAAAATACTTTTTGTTAAAAAATTCATGCAATTTTTGACCTGTGAGGAATGTGATTTCATGGTACAAAACAAACCGGATTCGATCACAAATTTCCAGGAGCTGTGACATATATGTTCGAAATGTGTGACAAATGAGATCTTATTTTTCCCAGCTGTGAAGAAGAGGATCCTATTTTTCCCAGGTGGGAATTATTTTAGTTTCAACAAAAAACAGGGCCGTAAATTACATGGAGGCATGTAGGCAGTTGCCTCCTATTGCGGGCTGAAAAAAAAATCATTTTTTGTCTAAAAAGGGTCAAAAAATTTTTTTGCCTCACTCCGCTCGGCGGGGTGCCTCCACTTCCAGGGGAGGCAATTTACGGCCCTGAAAAAATGATACTAACTTGCAATAAATTCCAAAAAATACATTACATGTATATGGAAATTCCATAGCTTGATAAATGTGTACGGTCAAATTTCTCGAGAAGTTTCTATTCGATGTTTGCATACTAATTGTTGGTTTGATTTGAAGTTCAGTATTTAGGTCATCCTATTTTTTTCTGACACCCATATGTCCCCTTCTAATTTCCTCTTTTAATTATGAAAAAAGGAACAAAGTTCATACTTTTATGATGGTACGTACGCATATTGTGAGCCTTAAAAAATGATGACCGTATTTGTGTTTAGGCCATTATTTTTGACTGATATCAGTAACATGACGGAATATGCCATGTCCCCAACCAATCTCCTTTGCAGAGTTATCGTTCCTTACACTCACTCTCATAAATGTAATGATAGCCGATAGTGTAAGAGAGTGGTCCCCAACCTGTAGGCGGTAAAACTAACAATGAATCATCTCATTATAATATACATTATACGATAAAACATACAGAAAACAAATACAAGAATAATGTATATTTCGTATGAAGTATGATTAGTTTGTTACAATTTATTTTTTAGGTGTCACTTTGTATCAAAATGATTGTCAGCGATTACTTGATTTGCCTCCCTTGAATACTCATACTTTTTGTCGTCACACAATATTTTGAAAGCGCGATCAATTCAAGAGCCATTTTCCTCAACAGCTGAACAGCCTTTCTCCTGAGTTTTTGATCGGTAAGTCAACTTCTTGATGAAAAGACACATCATTACCGTATATCTTTTGCATGCAAAAAAGGTTTAAGGTCATTTACATGTTAGCGTCCAGTATTTTATCCACATGTATGCCTCGAAAATACATGACAGCTTTTGGATTTGAAAGCATGGTGGGGCCCCCGACGGGGTTAAATATCGTAATTAATCATTTCCGTAACTCTCATTTCCGTAGCATGTTCGACAGTAACGGTAATGATAGTAGTGTTACGGATATGATATCAAAATGATGATAATGATGCATTTTCGATAATAATAGATATAATATAATAATAATAAACAATAAAAACAATAACAATTAATTGTAATAAACAATAATAATAAATAATAATAATAAATAATAATAATAAATAATAATAATAACAATAAATAGATACATATTAAATAAGATTACTACTATTACTATCACTACCAACACTACTACAATTATTACTACCAACACTACTAGATCGTCTACTAAGTTCTTCTACAAATACTACTACTACTACTATAACTACCCTTTATAACCCCGTATAATCCAGCACGAAGGAACAAACAGCCTTATACTGACCTTGCTCCCAGTAACTAAAGTATTAATATCAGAATGTGAAATAACCAGAAAATATCAAATCAATAACCTAATGCAAAGTCAATCAGAAAATGTAGTTAATAATTAAACAAATCTTAAATGCTAGTGATAGGGAAATGGAATTTAAGATAAAGACAAATAGAAATAATAATATATCTATGAAGACAACTGAAATAAAATATGACAGTACCCAATGAGTATTAAGATGGGTTAAGAAAGCGTTACCAGATATATGTTGATATCACCGTGATAAAATCATTACAATAATGAATACACCACCTCAATCGGTCACAAAGAGAAATATATGTATATGCAAATAGATGTGAAGTTGTTTGGTGTTATTGATAACAATTTAAAATAGAACAGTCGCTTGTTTATGTTAGATAACACCAGCTGTTCTGAGATTTAATGTTTCTGAGTGTTTGTTCCATAGTTACCTTATACTTTTGGCATTATGTGCTCATGCGTTGTTTACGTTCCATCAATGCATTAATGGTTAGTTGCTATATATGATAAGTTACAGCTTACTTAGTCATATTTATGTGTATATGTTGGAAATCAATGACCATATTGTGATTGAGCGTGATGTTAATTAGCTGTTAAATCGATTTAAACCCCCTAGTATTCTACTAACAGTTCCAAGGCTGTAAATCGCTGTTTGATTATCATTTCTATTTGTGTTTTAAATATATGTTATATTTCCCTTTCCCTATGCAATTCTTTCACTTTGTATCGTGTTTATGTTATTTTTACCCCACTTTCATTCTCTTGCTGCCAGCTTTCTTCAATTGTCCAGTAATGTATTCCATCCATTAAACCCCCCCCACCTGTTTGTCTTCTTTAAATTTCCAAGTTATCCCTTATTGTCGGCCCCTGTTCTCTTAATACGTATTTACCATCGAGCCTCCTCAAGTGCCTGATGTTTTATGGATTGATATTTCCTGGAGGTCTGTGTGGAGAGACACTGTCCTATGTATGTGGCGTTCCCTGTAGCAACTTATTCTCTCGCTTTTGTTATGTCATAATGAATTTGTTTAATTGGCTATATAGTCAGTTTGTATTTAAGGCTTTAATGTTTAAGTATATGCATAAGTGCATTTGTCATTGGGAAATGAATTCATCATGTATTTAGATTTTTTGATGAGATAACATATACATTACCATAACCACTGAATCATTTCCGAAACATGACGTTAATTGACACTTACATGTGTTATTTTCAATTAAATAGATGGTGTATTAGTATAGAACGTATTTTGTAACCCTGAAATTACGGTCCCTCATGAGTTTACGTTTATATGTTTGCTTGTTTATTCGATGAAATAAACTTCAAGTTCCAAGTGTCGTAAGTTTTTTAAAACATGGCCTTGTAAATTCCAAAAACAGACTTAATTTAAGATGCTAATTATTGTTTTTTTCACATCAACATCATAGAAACGTTAAATGAATTGTATTCATCAAGAAAAAAACAATGTAATATAATTTGCATGAACATAATTTAAAACCATTAAGTGTTACGGACTATGCATTTTCAATCTAGTGCCAATTGATAGTTTTTGCCACGACTCAATGCAGTGTCAACACAAAATAGAATTACCCAGTTAGGTGTATACATAAAGGAAAATACTGTTGATATTTCACCATGATGAGAACAGATTATCTGTTTCTAATGCGACTTATATTTGCACATCCGTGGGAGGGGGTGACTAAAATACACAAAATACTCCGAGGGTCGTATACGAATTCTTAATGTAAAGAGGGTACTTACTATCGATAAGGGAACAGAAAATATTTGCTTTTCATTTATATTGATGTAGTTATGTGTATAATGGCATTACATATAATATGTATAGGCCTATATCGCTCATTATTCGCGACTTGAACGCACAAATGCAAAATGACCTAAATTTTTATTGTTTACGTAAAATAAATGTTTTGACAATTATCATCATACATGTATTGTCTTTGAATCATTACTTGGATTATTGACGTACATCAAAATGGATACAGAAATATTCTTACGACAAAACCGTTCATCATCGCCCATGGGACAATCAAGTTCTCCATTACAAAATAATGTCATTGAGATGCATCTAGCGTTCTCCTTCCTGTACGGTTCTGCTATACAGGCGTATTGGTCCATGTTGCCACAGCTGTTTGTTCAGTGGCATTGAAATGAAATGACAACAGCTATGAGATATTTAAAGAATGGCAACTTAAAAGAAAGAAGCATTTTTATACGGAATGGATATAAAATCGTACGTATAAGGGTCACGTATACGTTTTAATTAATACTTCTATTTCTGGGTAGTGGCGACTGTGCCATAGTCTCTTATACTTCTTAAATAATGGTCTTGCATGAATATGTATGTACATTTTGTATTATTTTACTGAAATGTTGTGTTATATGCAAGAATGAAACTTTAATATATACATTTAACAAAAGTTATAAGTACTCCGATAACATATTGACTTTTTATTTCTGTGCGGTGTTATGTAATTGGCTTGATTTCAATCAATATGCTGTATTTTGTGCTGCAAATTAGTAGAAACATTACAGATATATTGAACTTTCTGTGTGTGAAATTTCTATTTGATATATTTATATTTAACTGCAATATCCAAAATATTGTTAAGTGTATATGTAATCAATGTCTGTGTAAAGTTGGGATGCCAGTGGTTAACCGATTATCTGTGTGAGCGAACAATCACGACGGTGCGAATTAACTAAATGTTTGCCATAGCATATGTTGGATATTTTTCAACTCAATTAGGTTTAAAAGCGTCATGTGCGTGTTTTTTTAAATCTATATGTGAATAGGCTGCATCCAAAACTAATTTACAGTTAATTAAGTAGTTATATGGTGGCAGAAATATGCCACCATCCCTTCTAGCTAATGGTATGTTGTTCCCATCGCAATGAATGTAACGCCATTATCAATTAATCAAAGTACTGAAAGTCCATACAACCGGGCTAACTTAATTGAGAGTTTAATTTAATGTACAATAATACTATGAGTTTTTTTTTCAAAAGCAAACGTAACTCAATATTTATACAACGCAATGTGTCATACTTCGGCAATATAAACACATGTATTATATATTCTCATTTGATTTTTTCGAGTGTATGATGATGACAAGTTATTCCTACAAACACATGTAATTTAGTGTTGTAACACAATGAATAATATAGTGAAACTTTACATGGGAGAGACATACATTTTGTTTGAAGATAGAAGTGTTTACACCATATGACAGTTTAATCATACCAGTCATATATTGTACGGTTACACTCCATTCATAGATACTTTATTTAGAAATTAAGGCATTACACCCATGATTCATAATTACAAGTTATATAAATACATACATTTTGTTAAATCAAGAAATAATATATGTTTAAATTACTGGTATACGTCATTCTTATAGTAAACACATTGTACAAGCATATAACAAATACATGTTAACATGAATATAGGAATAAGTGGTGAGAGAAAAGAATGTGCATCAAACACCATTTAATGTACAGCAATCATAAGCACTTAGAATGACTGAGGTAATATTATACAGACTAAATATACAAAAAAAAAAACATCAAAGAAAAAAAAACAATACATTCAATACTTTGAGATAAAATTGCTCTCTCAATTCAAAGCTCTTAAAAAAAATAAACTGACAAGTTTTTCACTATAATTTTTTTGCATATACATTGTGTATTTCTGCAAGCTGTGCAAATATATATCAAAGCGCTGAAAGCACTGTAGTGGCTTGGTATTGAACACATGATTCCAGATTCACAGAAAGTATTGTCCATTAAATTTAATCGCGCAGTAAAAGTTACTACCAGTATTGTGAATGTTATTCAGGTTATGCTCAGATGTTGAACTATTTTTAACCGATTCACTTACCTGTTATACTTGCGCTATTTACGGGAAAAGCAGTTTTCATATTAAGTAGATGCGACTGTCGAAAATTGCCATAGAGCTAGTTGTTTTAGCGAAAACTAAAAACGAGCAAATAAAAAATATAATGTCTTATTTAAAGCTTGTGTGATAAAGAAATAATCACTAAAGGCATGCTTACACGTATCTTACTTAATAGACACAAATTTTGTCTTCATATCAACTTCAGATCTAACACACAAAGTTCTTTATCTATGTAAGAAAAATTAATGTGTTACAGGGAACGCCCAATACACAAGACAATGCCTCCCAAAACAGGCCTCCAGGAAAACATCTTTTCATTTTTGGGATAAAAACAATGTTGAACTCCAAATATAAATAGAACACAAACAAGTTTTGTTCTACATTAAAGTCTATTTATTACATATCATAATTCATGATTCAATTATTTCAAAAACAAGAAGCTTTATAGCCATCCAACATTATTTCATCTATACTGGTACATTTAAACAAAATATGGCATTGGTTTTCAACAGTTATAACATGCCTGTAAGATGGCATTCGCAGCTAATGTTGTATCTTCAAGAAAAATATCCAAGAACGAATAAAATACTTTCCTAGTGAATACCATTTAAGTATTTTCTTAATATTTAAGGAAAATCTTGTGGATATTAAGGAAAATATTACATTTAAGGAAAATCTTAACCTTAAGATGTTTCGCGAATACCACCCCTGAAGATTTTTAAGAATTATGTACTTTCTGACGTGACGTTGTCATTTTGTAGCTTACTTTTTGCATCTTGTTCCGTCTATTGGAATGCTATAAAACAGTAAATGTAGAAAAGTAGATGTCCGATTTTAATACTTCTGGTATGAAATGAAAGTTAAAAAGATATATATCAGATATAATATGTAAAAACCTGAAAATGGAATGTTGCTCACTCATACAGGTATTGTCATGGCGGAGCTCATTTTACTTATTTACAATAACACTCTCGCGATATCTACAACAACAAAATAAACGCCATAACGCATATCTCACATCTTTACAACTTTGTCTGAATTTGGAGTCAGAAAATCCGTATATAAAAGGATTAATGGCGCACCACATAAAACCAATGCGCAAAAAGAACTTGTACACCGCCCGCCATTCGTCTGACATACGTTCGTGGAAGTCCGGGATTAAATTCCTCACCAATATCAAACTTAACAACGGAAGATAACATATAACAAACGCTAGTGAAATCAGAAACATGCTGAAGGTTGCCTTTTTTGCTTGAGCTCTTTCTATTGGCGTTGATTTCAATTTTCTGTTCTTGTTCTTGTCAATGGATGGTTTCACGTTGTTGATGACAAACACATTATCATTGGACTCGTCTTCTACGGTTTGACATGAAGTATCGTCCGAATGATAAGCCTGTGGCGGTTTTCCAGTGGGGGACAAACTGTGATGGCGACTTGTTCTTTCTTTGTTGAAGTGCTTTTTGATAGCAACGCCTATACAACAGTACAGGACGCAGATTGTCAACAGTGAGCATACAAAGAGCAACATACCGAAACCAATGTAGATAAACTTAAAGGAAAATCCATCCATTTCTTTTTTGAAGGAGCATTCACTCCCATTAATATCGTGTTTCGGTAACCTAAGATTATAAATTTTGTAGAAAAAAACACTCGGCACTGAGATGATGAAAGCCATTCCAATAACAACACCGCTCATCACCTTTGACTTGAAATTGTTCATCTGCCATCCATAGGGCGTGCATACTTTACGGTACCGATCTATTGCGATAATGACTAAGATTAAACCAAGACTAAGCATTGTCCACAGGTTCAGGAAGGCGGTGAACTTGCACCATATCACGTTGGCGAAATTAAACTGTTGGAAAGTTGTCACAATTTCTATTGGAATCACGATAACGCAGAGTAATAAATCAACGACTGCTAAGAAAAAGATAAACCATCGAGTGCTTGATGTATTGCATTGTGGATGGTAATGGTAACACACGAGACCGTTCCCTATAATTCCAGTAACGGAAACTACCGCAAGATACACAATTAACGGTATCAGTCTTTCAACTTCCGATTGGTTTTCTGTTTCAAGAATCCGAACAGTTTCACTCTGTGAGTAGTTGCCGATAGGAGATAACGCTTCCATCGAATAGTTTCAATAGAATCTGAAAATGAGTAAAGTCTCCAACAAAAGAACACACACTTGTAAACTATACTGAATATGAACTGTGTGTAACAAAATGTTTGTATGAACAATGCAATGCTCTTCAAAGTTTAAGTGCTGTGGGATTTTATTATCACGTGATCTATGACAAATCAACCCACTTGAAACAAACACTTTCGCTTGCGATTATGAAGTTTGCGACGCCAATTAGAGTGCACATAAAAACTTGATGTACTAAATCAACAAGAAAAATACAACTATTTTATTTCGAGGTATTTTTTGTTGTTGATTATTTTGTTTTGGTGTGTAACTCATTTATCAGCAATATATACTAAATTATTACTGTGTTATCTATCTACGCAGAATGTTGGAAATATTTGATAACAAATTAACAAACTTGAAACATTATTGTAGACAATAACTTGATTTTTAGCCTAAAAGTCCCGGTATCAAGACTGTATGGATATACCAACTGTACCATCTTAAAAGTTTCAACATAATATAAATGATACGGCAACAACCTCTTTAAAGCGAGTAGCTCTCAAATGCACTAACCATCTATGACTAGACAGTTAAGCAATTACCAGTTAGGTTTAAACTTACTTTTTTTACATCGATCGTGAAACATTTTCATACAACTTGTATTTATTACATTCGATGACTGCTTCCTGGCTACCAACCAGTACTCGCACCGTTTTTAAGGATTGTGAAGTTCGTGATCAAAGTCCGCTTATCGCAACCTTCGAATCAGGAGTCAGGCGCTTTACCCCTAGACCACTGCGCCTCTCAAGTACCAGTTACAATGATTATATACTCTATTAAACTTGAACAAGAAAAATATACTACGAAATAAAATAGAATCGAAGTCCGATAATATTTCGACCCGATCTCAAAAGAATTGCATAAACTGTAATGACAATGTTTAATTATAATAATGATAATAATAATAATATCTTTAAGTCATGAATTTATCACTTAAGCTACATGTGTAACTTTTTTACAATGTGGTCTCCTGTAGTTACGTATTCTCTCTTTGTTTTCAAACAACAACGTTGTAAGAAATCAACATTAAACACATATCTGCACATCTACACTTGTTCATACATACAACATAATGTTGAATATTTCGACCCAATCTCAATAGAATTGCACACGCTGTAAAGTCAATGTTTAATGTCGAATATTTGTTTTAATTACTCCGCAGCAGTTAACGACTAAAGCACATTGGTAAGTGCACTATTTTATATTGAAAACTCGGCAATGAACTACTCACTATGACATAAATGTGTGAGGCTTTAAGTTACTCTTCTGTTTAATGACTGTTTCCTGATGTTTTCCCAGGTCAACTGACAACTAATATTCACTGCATTCGTCAAACACGGGTAATTGTTTTAAAAGAATTAGACTTAACCAAATATCGACCTATCAATATGCTACTTACAAACCCAATACCCTACAGCGTGAAGCCGGAAATACTTTACATATTGAGAATTGGACGATTATTGTTCTATGATGCTAGTCCATTACATTACACGTTCAAGTTCAAAATAGTTAATTGGCGTATGAATATATGTTTCGATTTGACAAATGTGAGAAGTACTCGCCTAGTCTGTCCAACCAATGACCGACTCTAAACTAAAAAGTCCATCTTATTTTTTGACGAAAATATCCTGAGTCATAAATACGAGAAAATCAGTGGTAACTGTCTGTGTACAGATGTGCTCTACAACACTGCATTGTCACTTTTTTCTTATATGTTCCCCAAAAACCACAAATACACGTGCCTGGTACCGGTTTTTTCTATCCTGACCTACATGTCGAGTCAGCACTAACACAGGAAATACATGTGTCGTGTTTGGCAGTTCTAGGAATCTTTTACGAAAACGGTAACAATGCTATCGTGTAGAGTACCTCTGTATGAAGGCAGGTAACCATGCTATGTTGCAGAGTACCTCTGTATGAAGGCAGGTAACCATGCTATGTTGTAGAGTACTCTGTATGAAGGCAGGTAACCATGCTATGTTGTAGAGAACCTCTGTATGAAGGCAGGTAACCATGCTATGTTGCAGAGTACCTCTGTACGAAGGCAGGTAACAATGCTATGTTGTAGAGTACCTCTGTACGAAGGCAGGTAACCATGCTATGTTGTAGAGTACCTCTGTATGAAGGCAGGTAACCATGCTATGTTGTAGAGTACCTCTGTATGAAGGCAGGTAACCATGTTATGTTGTAGAGTACCTCTGTATGAAGGCAGATAACCATGTTATGTTGTAGAGTACCTCTGTATGAAGGCAGGTAACCATGCTATGTTGTAGAGTACCTCTGTATGAAGGCAGGTAACAATGCTATGTTGTAGAGTACCTCTGTATGAAGGCATGTAACCATGTTATCTTGTAGAGTACCTCTGTATGAAGGCATTTACATGCCGTTTTCTCGACATTATTAATTACATTATTTTGATAGAAAATCTATTTTTAGGGTGACAATCGTAGCGAAACGGAATCGAAACTCACAAATTACTACCCGCAGAGTAACCTGCAGTATGTCAAAATGCTGCAAAGTTGGGGTTTAGGGACCAAACTGGAACAGGCTTGAGATTTGGTTAATGACATCGGTAAAACTATCATTCCATTCTCAGATTGAATGAAATTTAAATTTTGATACAAATCTAGCCCCGCATACATGTCTCTGTACTCCGACTTTTACACGCGTCGTTCGTAACAGAGCCACGCACAAGCCTATAGTAAAAACATGGGATTATGCCGCATGATTTTAACGGCACTATTATGGCGTCTTTATTATCGACCGAACAGACTTTTGAGGGTGCGGAAAAACTGTAGCAATCTTTCACGAGTAGAAGCACACAAAAATCGAATTTCTAGCGCATCTGAGTGCCTCACAATCACTTCGACAAGAAGACAGGGGTCAAATGTTTATGACTGCAAACATTGTCGTTAAAATATCTGTCAATCAAACGTAACTCCGCCCACGGTGCGCAAGTAAACTATTCACCTTACAAACTGTATGTTGACATTCGCGCTCTCGCTAATTTCGCCCGTCAAAGTAGCAATACAAGATGGATTTTAACGTTGAAACAACTTTTGATCGAATTCGTGATATATATCACTTTCAGTATTGGCTCAAGAAGGAGCAAATAATAGCAATATCGACAATGATCTTAGTAGGGTAATAACTATGTGCGCACCGCCTCCATAGCAACTCTCCCATCTTCTTATTTAACAGGTGGTTGATTCACTATTTTTTTTTTTATAAAACAAGTCGTATCCATGAAAATATTGTGTCGAAAAGACAAATAAATCAACGAAATAATATAACAGCTCAAATCATCATCAGACCCGTTCCGGGAAAGGACTTTTTCCTATTCCATATCGTATTTTTTCTGAATAATTAATGGACACTACTTTATTTAATTCTAGGGAGTATGCTAAATATTTATAACCAATTCAATTAATATGTGACTTTTTATTTCTGTGCGGTGTTATGTAATTGGCTTGATTTCAATCAATATCCTGTATTGTGTGCTGCAAATTAGTAGAAACATTACAGACATATTGAACTTTCTGTGTGTGAAATTTCTATTTGATATATTTATATTTAACTGCAATATCCAAAATATGTCATCGGATTACTTATAACTTTTGTTAAGTGTATATGTAATTAATGTCTGTGTAAAATAGGGATGCCAGTGGTTAACCGATTATCTGTGTGAGAGAACAATCACGACGGAACTAAATGCTTGCCATAGCATATGTTGGATATTTTTCAACTCAATTAGGTTTAAAAGCGTCATGTGCGTGTTTTTTTTAAATCTATATGTAAATAGGCTGCATCCAAAACTATTTTCCAGTTAATTAAGTAGTTATATGGTGGCAGAAATATGCCACCACCCCTTCTAACTAATGGTATGTTGTTCCCATCGCAATGAATGTAACGCCATTATCAATTAATCAAAGTACTGAAAGTCCATACAACCGGGCTAACTTAATTGACAGTTTGATTTAATGTACAATAATACTATGAGTTTTGTTTCAAAAGCAAACGTAACTCAATATTTATACAACGCAATGTGTCATACTTCGGCAATATAAACACATGTATTATATATTCTCATTTGATTGTTTCGAGTGTATGATGATGACAAGTTATTCCTAAAAACACATGTAATTTAGTGTTGTAACACAATGAATAATATAGTGAAACTTTACATGGGAGAGACATACATTTTGTTTGAAGATAGAAGTGTTTCCACCATATGACAGTGTAATCATACCAGTCATATATTGTACGGTAACACTCCATTCATAGATACTTTATTTAGAAATTAAGGCATTACGCCCATGATTCATAATTACAAGTTATATAAATACAATCATTTTGTTAAATCAAGAAATAATATATGTTTAAATTACTGGTATACGTCATTCTTATAGTAAACACGTTGTACAAGCATATAAAATATGCATGTTAACATGAATATAGGAATAAGTGGTGAGAGAAAAGAATGTATTTCAAACACCATTTAATTTATAGCAATCATAAGCACTTAGAATGACTGAGGTAATGTAATACAAACTAAAATACAAAAAAAAAACATCAAAGAAAAAAAAACAACAATGAATTCAATACTTTGAGATAAAAGTGCATCAAGGATTGCTCTCTCAATTCATAGCTTTTAAAAAAATAAACTGACAAGTTTTTCTCTATAATTTTTTTGCATATACATTGTGTATTTCTGCAAGCTGTGCAAATATATATCAAAGCGCTGAAAGCACTGTAGTGGCTTGGTATTGAACACATGATTCCAGATTCACAGAAAGTATTGTCCATTAAATTTAATCGCGCAGTAAAAGTTACTACCAGTAGTGAGTATGTTATTCAGGTTATGCTCAGATGTTGAACTATTTTTAACCGATGTTATACTTGCGCTATTTACGGGGAAAAGCAGTTTTCATATTACGGAGATGCGACTGTCGAAAATTGCCATAGAGCTAGTTGTTCTAGCGAAAACTAAAAACGAGCAATTAAAAAATACAATGTCTTATTTAAAGCTTGTGTGATAAAGAAATAATCACTAAAGGCATGCTTACATGTATCTTACTTAATAAACACAAATTTTTTCTTCATATCAACTTCAGATCTTTTGTTGTATTTGCGTTTATTTATCGTCGCCACCGGTTTCCCATATAGGCGACGCCTCAGGAAGAATGTTAGCCATATTATATTTTTGGAGGATAGTGCATGATACAGGAAATGCCCCAGTTCCAGAATCACCCCCTGGTTCTTTTACGTGCTCGATGTAAACGGGACATCGGTTTTTAAAGTCTCGTCCGAAAGACTGTTAGTACGGTCAGTGATGGAGTGGGAAATCGAACCAGCGATCCCTGGATTACAAGTCCAGCGCGTTATCACTGGACCACGGATCCGCTACACTTCAGACCTAACACACAAAGTTCTTTATCTATGTAAGAAAGATTAATGTGATACAGGGAACGCCCAATACACAAGATAATGCCTCCCCAAACAGGCCTCCAGGAAAACAACTTTTCATATTTGGGATAAAAACAATGTTGAACTCCAAATATAAATAGAACACAAACAAGTTTTGTTCTACATTTAAGTCTATTTACTACATATCATAATTCATAGCCATCCAACAATATTTCATCAATACTGGTACATTTAAACAAAATATGGCATTGGTTTTCAACAGTTATAACATGCCTGTAAGATGGCATTCGCTGCTAATGTTGTATCTTCAAGAAAAATATCCAAGAACGAATAAAATACTTTCCTAGTGAATACCATTTAAGTATTTTCTTAATATTTAAGGAAAATCTTGTGGATATTAATTAAGGAAAATATTACATTTAAGGAAAATCTTAACCTTAAGATGTTTCGCGAATACCACCCCTGAAGATTTTTTAAGAATTATGTACTTTCTGACGTGACGTCGTCATTGTGTAGCTTACTTTTTGCATCTTGTTCTGCCTATTGGAATGCTATAAAACAGTAAATGTAGAAAAGTAGATGTCCGATTTTAATACTTCTGGTATGAAATGAAAGTTAAAAAGATATATATCAGATATAATATGTAAAAACCTGAAAATGGAATGTTGCTCACTCATACAGGTATTGTCATGGCGGAGCTCATTTTACTTATTTACAATAACACTCTCGCGATATCTACAACAACAAAATAAACGCCATAACGCATATCTCACATCTTTACAACTTTGTCTGAATTTGGAGTCAGAAAATCCGTATATAAAAGGATTAATGGCGCAGCACATAAAGAAAATGCGCAAAAAGAACTTGTACACCGCCCGCCATTCGTCTGACATACGTTCGTGGAAGTCCGGGATTAAATTCCTCACCAATATCAAACTTAACAGCGGAAGATAACATATAACAAACGCTAGAGAAATCAGAAACATGCTGAAGGTTGCCTTTTTTGCTCGAGCTCTTTCTATTCGCGTTGATATCGACTTCCTGTTCTTGTTCTTGTCAATGGATGGTTTCACGTTGTTGATGGCAAACAAATTATCATTGGACTCGTCTTCTACGGTGATCACTGTTTGACATGAAGCATCTACTGAAGAATGATAAGCCTGTGGCTGTTTTCCAGCGGAAAACAAACTGTGATGGCGACTTATTCGTTCTTTTTTGATGTGCTTTTTGATAGCGACGCCTATACAACAGTACAGGACGCAGATTGTCAATAGTGAGCATCCAAAGAGCAACATACCGAAACCAATGTAGATAAACTTAAAGGAAAATCCATCCATTTCTTTTTTGAAGGAGCATTCACTCCCATTAATATCGTGTTTCGGTAACCTAAGATTATAAATTTTGTAGAAAAAAACACTCGGCACTGAGATGATGAAAGCCATTCCAATAACAACACCGCTCATCACCTTTGACTTGAAATTGTTCATCTGCCATCCATAGGGCGTACATACTTTACGGTACCGATCTATTGCGATAATGACTAAGATTAAACCAAGACTAAGCATTGTCCACAGGTTCAGGAAGGCGGTGAACTTGCACAATATCACGTTGGCGAAATTAAACTGTTGGAAAGTTGTCACAATTTCTATTGGAATCACGATAACGCAGAAAAATAAATCAACGACTGCTAAGAAAAAGATAAACCATCGAGTGCTTGATGTATTGCATTATGGATGGTAATGGTAACACACGAGACCGTTCCCTATAATTCCAGTTACGGAAATTACCACAAGATACACAATTAACGGTATCAGTCTTTCAACTTCCGATTGGTTTTCTGTTTCAAGAATCCGAACCGTTTCACTCTGTGAGTAGTTGCCAATAGGAGATAACGCTTCCATCGAATCTCGAGAATAGTTTCAATAGAATCTGAAAGTAAATAAAGTCTCCAACAAAAAAACACACACTTGTTAACTATACTGAATATGAACTGTGTGTAACAAAATGTTTGTATGAACAATGCACTGCTCTCCAAAGTTTAAGTGCTGTGGGATATTATTATCACGTGATCTATGACAAATCAACCCATTTGAAACAAACACTTTCGCTTGCGATTATGAAGTTTGCGACGCCAATTAGAGTGCGCATAAAAACTTGATGTACTAAATCAACAAGAAAAATACAACTATTTTATTTCGAGGTATTTTTTGTTGTTGATTATTTTGGTGTGTTACTCATTTATCAGCAATATATACTAAATTATTACTGTGTTATCTATCTACGCAGAATGTTGGAAATATTTGATAACAAATGAACAAACTTGAAACATTATTGTAGACAATAACTTGAATTTTAGCCTAAAAGTACCGGTAGCAAGACTGTATGGATATACCAACTGTACCATCTCTAAAGTTTCAACATAATATAAATGATACGGCAACAACCTCTTTAAAGCGAGTAGCTCTCAAATGCACTTAACTTCTATGATAAGACAGTTAAGCAATTACCAGTTAGGTTTAAACTTACTTATTTTACATCGATTGTGAAACAATTTCTTACAACTTATATTAATCACATTCGATGACTGCTTCCTGGCTACCAACCAGTATTCGCACCGTTTTTAAGGATTGTGAAGTTCGTGATCAAAGTCCGCTTATCGCAACCTTCGAATCAGGAGTCAGGCTCTTTACGCCTAGACCAATGCGCCTCCCAAGTACCATATACAATTTATTCTATACTTTATTAAACTTGAACAAGAAAAATATACTACGAAATAAAATAGAATCGAAGTCCGATAATATTTCGACCCGATCTCAAAAGAATTGCATAAACTGTAATGTAAATATTTAATTATAATAATGATAATAATAATAATAATAATATCTTTAAGTCATAAAGATATCACAATAAGCTACACATGTTCATACATACAAAATAATGTCGAATATTTTGACCCAATCTCAATAGAATTGCTCACGCTGTAAAGTCAATGTTTAATGTCGAATATTTCGACCCAATCTCAATAGAATTGCTCACGCTGTAAAGTCGAATGTTTGTTTTAATTACTCCACAGCAATTAACGACTAAAGCACATTGGTAAGTGCACTATTTTATATTGAAAACTCGGCAATGAACTACTCACTATGACATAAATGTGTCAGGTTTTAAGCTACTCTTCTGTTTAATGACGGTTTCCTGATGTTTTCCCAGGTCAACTGACAACTAATATTCGCTGCATTCGTCAAACACGGATAATTGTTTTAAAAGAATTAGACTTAACCAAATATCGACCTATCAATATGTTACTTACAAACCCAATACCCTACAGCGTGAAGCCGGAAATACTTTACATATTGAGAATTGGACGAGTATTGTTCTATAATGCTAGTCCATTACATTACACGTTCAAGTTCAAAATAGTTAATTGGCGTATGAATATATATTTCGCTTTGACAAATGTGTGAAGTACTCGCCTAGTCTGTCCAACCAATGACCGTCTCTAAACTAAAAAGTCCACCTTATTTTTTGACCAAAATATCCTATTTCATATTGTATTTTATCTGAATAATGGACAATACTTTATTTAAATCTAGGGAGTATGCTAAATATTTATCGAAAACTCGGCAGATCGACCGAAATTCGTGCAGGAATGGTTTTGTGTCTAAGTGCCTGACTAAATACAATTAGCCGAGACAAATCATTTTAAAAAACCTGCCTAACATCCCACGAACAAAATTTAGTGTTATATAGGGTATCACATACAAATATTTTTTATAGATTGCCATGCCGTTGAATGACCAAAAAAACAGAGTACGTTCTCTAAATCGAGGACAACCACAATCCAAATAACGTATAATATGGATTTATTTGGCGTTTGTTGGTTTGTCTCTTTTAAGACGAATAATGAAACTGTATTTTCAAACCGACGAGACTGACAGCAAGGCGCATGTTTGATTTCAAACCTCTTCTGACGTAATTTCCAGAAATTGTCACATGTGACGTCACCATGTACTGACAGTAAGCACTATTTGCCCAATATGGTGATATGAAAACGACGTCATCATATTGAGTAAATATTGTTTCTTGCTTTGAAATAGTGACATCACATGTTCGTTTTTATTGAAATGACGTCACTTTCAGAAGAGGTTGTCATGGCAGCGTTCAAATGCTATTTGCTTTATCTACTCCTTCGATCGTCGAAGAAGGTGCCAAGACATGAAACACTTCAGTAGTTGCCGTTATACGTGGATCGGTCTGAGGAACGGAAATAAACAATATGTTCAGGATGGCCTAACAGTATGTAACACATCGGAGCACAGCACAGCGTGCAGAAACTTGATACAAAGTCAGACATGACGGTAATGTTAGAGCATCATAATTATTCAAATTCATAACCAGATGAAACCCGTTTCAATAAGTACCCAGAGAATTGCCATCGGTGTTTGCTTTTTTAGTTCAAATTCAAATGTATTATTAATCAGTATGTTGGTTCTAATGCAAGTTGAGCATGAAATAAACAAAATTCCATCATTAACTACTTCAGTGAACAAAGCTCATATATAATTAATAATTTTGTAGAGTTTCCCATAATACACCTGAACAAGTTTTATCCCAACAATTAATCAACTGCAGTTGCTCGTTGTCAGATATTTGGTGAAGAACACAATTCGGACAAAACCAACTCGGTCAGTATTTTGGATATTTGTCTGATGACAGAACAAACTCTACAAGAAACACGTAAAGGTAGTAAACTATTTAGATCACTGAACATATGTATAATTTACGGGCAGCCATACTAACATGGTTTTGCTATTTGCATATCAGTGTTGTGTAAACCAATAAAATCTCACGTTAACCACCAAGGCACTTTCTCTTCAACCGAACAACGTGTTTAACCTTGACGCAGATTGGTTAACCTTTCGATAAGGGGTACGTCACCTTACTGAAATCCACTGAACTTCGGTGAATTTACCAAAATACATTTTGGATCTGGAGTGACCAGCAATCGAAACATCTCTGCATTTCTTTAACCTTCAAATTACGCCGACCATCTTTTTCAAGTAATTTCTTGTTTATATATGACGACACGGATACATTTACCGGAATTGTTAATATTTTCGTTAACCAATGCGCCACGTGGCCCTGGACTGAGCGAAGACGTATCCCTGGATTGTCAACATCTATGTTTACCACTGAGCGACAACGCGGCCCTGGATTGTCAACATCTATGTTTACCACTGAGCGACGACGCGGCCCTGGATTGTCAACATCTATGTATACCACTGAGTGATGACGCGGCCCTGGATTGTCAACATCAATGTTTACCACTGAGTGACGACGCGGCCCTGGATGGTTGACATCTATGTTTACCACTGAGCGCCGACGGGGCCCTGGATTGTCAATATTTATGTTCACCCCTCATCGACGACGTGACCCTGGATTGTCAACATTTATGTTTACCACTGAGCGTCGACGTGGCCCTGGGTTGTCGACATTTATGTTTACCACTGAGCGACGACGCGGCCCTGGATTGTCAACATTCATGTTTACCACTGAGCGACGATGCGGCCCTGGATTGTCAACATCTATGTTTACCACTGAGCGACGACGCAGCACTGGATGGTTGACATCTATGTTTACCACTGAGCGACGAGGCGGCCCTGGATTGTCAACATCTATGTATACCACTGAGTGATGACGCGGCCCTGGATTGTCAACATCAATGTTTACCACTGAGTGACGACGCGGCCCTGGATTGTCAACATCTATGTTTACCACTGAGCGCCGACGGGGCCCTGGATTGTCAATATTTATGTTCACCCCTCATCGACGACGTGACCCTGGATTGTCAACATTTATGTTTACCACTGAGCGTCGACGTGGCCCTGGGTTGTCGACATTTATGTTTACCACTGAGCGAAGACGCGGCCCTGGATTGTTAACATTCATGTTTACCACTGAGCGACGACGTGGCCCTAGATTGTCAACATTTATGTTAACCACTGAGTGACGACGTGGCCCTGGATCGTCAACAATTATGGTTACCACTAAGCGATGTGGCCCTGGGTTGCCAACAATAATTGTTACAACGGCGACACTCGCCCGTGGATTGTCACCCTTAATTATGTTTACCACTGTCCCTTGAGAACCATTGCTCTAATCTCTCAACTACATTGCCCGGTAGCACGTATTGAAGTTATCAAAGTGGTGAAAATCTACATAACGAATTGTTCAGTTGTTCTAAATGTTACTGTTAAATGCGTTAAAATATAGATTAAAACCTCCATAATAAGACCACCTTTGGGACTCTTGGAAACTGGTCTTATTGAGATGGAATTAATATTGAGGTTGAATAAAGAGCAAAACAGTGAACATGGACTTGAAAATTGTGTTCTTAATTTCGAGGTGGTCTAATTATTGGAGTGGTCTTAAAGTGAGGTTGTACTGTATATTAAAATGTTTGTTTGTGGGTTTTTTATTCAGATTGTTTCCATCTCTTTGGTGTTTGGTTTCTATTTGAGGTGTTCACACAAGTAGGTAAGTAGTCCAGTCAATCTAATTTTAACCCTCAAATAATTGCAACAGAAATGTTTTCAAGTATATGTGTTAGAATAATATTAGTTATACAGGTTGTTGACAGGGTATATGGGGAGAATATAACCTGTTTGTGTGCCATATAACCCGAGGCGTTATTTAAACTTTAGTAAATTTCAAGTGCAAGTCTTAGTTTCAGTTTTAACTTGTTTGTGAATAATGCCATTGGCCATTGAGGTCAAGGTCATTAGTCCAGTCATTCTACGGACAAAATGGCCAAACCTTCAAATAATTGCAACAGAAATGATGTTCACTGTTTATGAAAGTGAAATCTATATAGAACAACATATCAAAAGTCTAACAAAATCAAAGTTGCAGAAATACTTCTGTTTTAACACCACCTCATTTTTACAAAAATGTCTTTTTAGTGCCAATATGAAAATTACCAGATGTACATCTGTGGAATTTTATGTACCAGAAAACTTATTGACAGCAAAATATTTATATCTAGACTCCATTCAATGTGTATTTATGAAGAACTATGCCCAATTAAAGGAAAAATGAATATTTCCTTAAATTAAAGTGATAGAAATTACCCCACCTATAAATACAAAATCCAAAGTTAAATTTAGATTTTTTAAGAATTATGTACTTTCTGACGTGACGTCGTCATTTTGTAGCTTACTTTTTGCATCTTGTTCTGTCTATTGGAATGCTATAAAACAGTAAATGTAGAAAAGTAGATGTCCGATTTTAATACTTCTGGTATGAAATGAAAGTTAATGTCGTTTTCTTTTCGGTACTTTATGGTTCTTTACTGGGTTTAATGATACTGGGATTCAAGTAAGGCACGTAATATACGTGAATAAGCGCGGGGTTTTGATCATTCGAGGTTTACTACACAAAGCGAGAAGACGTGTTTAAATAATAGTTCGTCAAATACTATTATAGTATATTGTATATCAATTTGAAGAGCATTACGAGGAGATGGTCAAATATATGATATAAATACATATACATGTCGTACTTGATTTTAATTAGCAAAGTCTACCGCAATAGTACTCAGAAGTCAGGTGGCGGAGAGAGCCTATTCGCTGGTCAGTGCATGGATTCTCCCTACCTCCCCCCTCGCAAAAAGAAAGAGAAGGGTTGGGGCAGCCGGTGTGCAGTACATGATTTACCTGTCTCTCTGAGTACTAAGGAGACGTATTTTCCCTTAAACGGTATAAATAAGCCTGTCCAATTTAAAAAGGGATTGTCCACAGAATCCTATTTAGAATGGCCTATTTCACCTTTAAAAAATGGAAATAACATGCTTCATTTTCAGGATACAAGCAAAAGTCTAACACAAATAGTGAAATGTTCACCTCTTTTATTAATTAAGTTCAAATTGAAAAGTACATCCAATAAAAGAAATGTTTCGTTGCCGGAACAAAATTGAAAAGTACATCCAATAAAGGAAATGTTCCGTCGCCGGAACAATTTGAAATTTCTAAGTGCAAAGTCAAATGTTCCGGCGCCGGAACAAAATTGAAAAGTACATCCAATCAAGGAAATGTTCCGTCGCCGGAACAATTTGAAATTTCTATGTGCGAAAGCAAATGTTCCGTCGCCGGAACAAAAATTGAAATTTCTAAGTGCGAAGTCAAATGTTCCGGCGCCGGAACAAAATCGAAAAAGTACATCCAATAAAAGAAATGTTCCGTCGCCGGAACAATTTGAAATTTCTCAGTGCAAAGTCAAATGTTCCGGCGCCGGAACAAAATTGAAAAGTACATCCAAAAAAAGAAATGTTCCGTCGCCGGAACAATTTGAAATTCTCAGTGCAAAGTCAAATGTTCCGGCGCCGGAACAAAATTGAAAAGTACATCATATAAAGGAAATATTCCGTCGCCGGAACAATTTGAAATTTCTAAGTGCAAAGTCAAATGTTCCGGCGCCGGAACAAAATTGAAAAGTACATCCAATAAAAGAAATGTTCCGTCGACGGAACAATTTGAAATTCTCAGTGCAAAGTCAAATGTTCCGGCGCCGGAACAAAATTCAAAAGTACATCCAAAAAAAGAAATGTTCCGTCGCCGGAACAATTTGAAATTCTCAGTGCAAAGTCAAATGTTCCGGCGCCGGAACAAAATTGAAAAGTACATCCAATAAAAGAAATGTTCCGTCGACGGAACAATTTGAAATTCTCAGTGCAAAGTCAAATGTTCCGGCGCCGGAACAAAATTGAAAAGTACATCCAATATAATAATATGATGAATAGCCAAACAACTTTGATATATTGAAATGTATAGTGCATGCACCATTATGTTATTATTGTAAATGTAACCTCATTAGAAAAGTAGTAAACCGCCACCTTTAAAAATAGGTTGTGTTGAGTTGTTTGTTGGGTAGAAAATGGAGTATAAGAAAGAAAACATTTATTTTCGGACGAACGAAGCGAGGGAGAAAATAAAAAGATATATATCAGATATAATATGTAAAAACCTGAAAATGGAATGTTGCTCACTCATACAGGTATTGTCATGGCGGAGCTCATTTTACTTATTTACAATAACACTCTCGCGATATCTACAACAACAAAATAAACGCCATAACGCATATCTCACATCTTTACAACTTTGTCTGAATTTGGAGTCAGAAAATCCGTATACAAAAGGATTAATGGCGCAGCACATAAAACCAATGCGCAAAAAGAACTTGTACACCGCCCGCCATTCGTCTGACATACGTTCGTGGAAGTCCGGGATTAAATTCCTCACCAATATCAAACTTAACAGCGGAAGATAACATATAACAAACGCTAGTGAAATCAGAAACATGCTGAAGGTTGCCTTTTTTGCTTGAGCTCTTTCTATTCGCGTTGATTTCGATTTTCTGTTCTTGTTCTTGTCAATGGATGGTTTCACGTTGTTTATCGCAAACACATTATCATTGGACTCGTCTTCTACGGTGATCACTCTTTGACATGAAGCATCGCCCGCGTCTACTGAAGAATGATAAGCCTGTTGCGGTTTTCTAGTGGGGGACAAACTGTGATTTCGACTTGTTCGTTCTTTGTTGATGTGCTTTTTGATAGCAACGCCTATACAACAGTACAGGACGCAGATTGTCAACAGTGAGCATCCAAAGAGCAACATACCGAAACCAATGTAGATAAACTTGAAGGAAAATCCATCAATTTCTTTTTTGAAGGAGCATTCACTCCCATTAATATCATGTTTCGGTAACCGAAGGTTATGAATCTTGTAGACAAAACCACTCGGCACTGAAATGATGAAAGCCATTCCAATTACAACACCGCTCATCCCCTTTGACTTGAAATTGTTCATCTGCCATCCATTGGGCGTGCATACTTTACGGTACCGATCTATTGCGATAATGACTAAGATTAAACCAAGACTAAGCATTGTCCACAGGTTCAGGAAGGCGGTGAACTTGCACCATATCACGTTGGCGAAATTAAACTGTTGGAAAGTTGTCACAATTTCTATTGGAATCACGATAAAGCAGAGTAATAAATCAACGACTGCTAAGAAAAAGATAAACCATCGAGTGCTTGATGTATTGCATTGTGGATGGTAAATGTAACACACGAGACCGTTCCCTATAATTCCAGTAACGGAAATTACCACAAGATACACAATTAACGGTATCAGTCTTTCAACTTCTGATTGGTTTTCTGTTTCAAGAATCCGAACAGTTTCACTCTGTGAGAAGTTGCCGATAGGAGATAACGCTTCCATCGAATCTTGAGAATAGTTTCAATAGAATCTGAAAGTGAGTAAAGTCTCCAACAAAATAACACACACTTGTAAACTATACTGAATATGAACTGTGTGTAACAAAATGTGTGTATGAACAATGCAATGCTATCCAAAGGTTAAGTGCTGCGGGATATTATTATCACGAGATCTATGACACAAGCACTTTCGGTTGCGATTATGAAGTTTGCCCTGCAAACGTGATGTACTTGATGTACTTAATCAACAAGAAAAATACAACTGTTTGATTTAGTGGTATTTTTTGTTGTTATTGTTATCTATGACAAATCAACCCTCTTGAAACAAGCACTTTCGCTTGCGATTATAAAGTTTGCGACGCCAATTAGAGTGCGCATAAAAACTTGATGTTATAAATCAACAAGAAAAATACAACTAAATTATTACTTTGTTATCTATCTACGCAAAATGTTGTAAATATTTGATATCAAATGAACAAACTTGAAACATTATTGTAAACAATTACTTGATTTTTAGCATAAAAGTACCAGTATCAAGACAGTATGGATATACCAACTGAACCATCTAAAAAGTTTCAACATAATATAAATGATACGGCAACAACCTCTTTAAAGCGAGTAGCTCTCAAATGCACTAACCATCTATGACTAGACAGTTAATCAATTACCAGTTAGGTTTAAACTTACTTTTTTTACATCGATTGTGAAACAATTTCTTACAACTTATATTAATCACATTCGATGACTGCTTCCTGGCTACCAACCAGTACTCGCACCGTTTTTAAGGATTGTGAAGTTCGTGATCAAAGTCCGCTTATCGCAATCTTCGAATCAGGAGTCAGGCGCTTTACCCCTAGACCACTGCGCCTCCCAAGTACCAGTTACAATGATTCTATACTCTATTAAACTTGAACAAGAAAAATATACTACGAAATAAAATAGAATCGAAGTCCGATAATATTTCGACCCGATCTCAAAAGAATTGCATAAACTGTAATGTCAATGTTTAATTATAATAATGATAATAATAATAATAATAATATCTTTAAGTCATGAAGATATCACTAAAGCTACATGTGTAACTTTTTTACAATGTGGTGTCCTGTAGTTACGTATTCTCTCTTTGTTTTCAAACAACAACGATGTAAGAAATCAACATTAAAAACATATCTGCACATCTACACATGTTCATACATACAACATAATGTCGAATATTTCGACCCAATCTCAATAGAATTGCACACGCTGTAAAGTCAATATTTAATGTCGAATATTTGTATTTCTAATTACTCCGCAGCAATTAACGACTAAAGCACATTGGTAAGTTTACTACATGTATTTTATTTTGAAACAGAGAGAATACGTAACTACGGGGAACGCCACATACACAAGACAATACCTCCCCACGCAGACCTCAGGAAAAACAACAATCCACAAAACATAACGCATCTAAGGAGGTCAAACGGTACACATATTAAGGAACAGAACGGCCCAACAGACAAGCTCGGCAATGAACTATTCACAACGACATAAAAGCTACTTTTCTGTTTAATGACTGCTTCCTGATGTTTCCCCGGGTCAACTGACAACTAATATTCACTGCATTCGTCAAACACGGATAATTGTTTTAAAAGAATTAGACTTAACCAAATATCGACCTATCAATATGCTACTTACAAACCCAATACCCTACAGCGTGAAGCCGGAAATACTTTACATATTGAGAATTGGACGATTATTGTTCTATGATGCTAGTCCATTACATTACACGTTCAAGTTCAAAATAGTTAATTGGCGTATGAATATATTTTCGCTTTGACAAATGTGAGAAGTACTCGCCTAGTCTGTCCAAACAATGACCGACTCTAAACTTAAATGTCCATCTTATTCTTTGACCAAAATATCCTGAGTCATAAATACGAGAAAATCAGTGGTAACGGTCTGTGTGCAGATGTGCTCTACAACACTGCATTGTCACTTTTTCCTTATATGTTCCCCAAAAACCACAAATGCACGAGACTGGTACCGGTATTTTCTATCCTACGTGCCGAGTCAGCACTAACACAGGAAATACATGTGTCGTGTTTGGCAGTTCTAGGAATCTTTTACGAAAACAGTAACAATGCTATGTACCTCTTTATGAAGGTAGGTAACAATGCTATGTTGTAGAGTACCTCTGTATGAAGGCAGGTAACAATGCTATGTTGAAGAGTACCTCTGTATGAAGGCAGGTAACAATGCTATGTTGTAGAGTACCTCTGTATGAAGGCAGGTAACAATGCTATGTTGTAGAGTACCTCTGTATGAAGGCAGGTAACAATGCTATGTTGTAGAGTACCTCTTTATGAAGGCAGGTAACAATGCTATGTTGTAGAGTACCTCTGTATGAAGGCAGGTAACAATGCTATGTTGTAGAGTACCTCTGTATGAAGGCAGGTAACAATGCTATGTTGTAGAGTACCTCTGTATGAAGGCAGGTAACAATGCTATGTTGTAGAGTACCTCTGTATGAAGGCATTTACATGCCGTTTTCTCGACATTATTAATTACACTATTTTGATAGAAAATTTACTTTTAGGGTGACAATCGTAGCGAAACGGATTCGAAACTCACAAATTACTACCCGCAGAGTAACTTGCAGTATGTCAAAATGCTGCAAAGCTGGGGTTTAAGGACCAAACTTGAACAGGCTTGAGATTTGGTTAAAGACATCGGTAAAACTATCATTCCATTCTCAGATTGAATGAAATTCAAAGTTTGATACAAATCATACTCAGGAGTTTGTCACACTTGAATCTGTTGTGTTATAACGTTTATTTTATTAGCAATTTAACACTCTTTATAAATAATATAACATCTCAAATCATCATCAGACACGTTCCGGGAAAGGACTTTTTCCTATTCCATATCGTATTTTTTCTGAATAATTAATGGACACTACTTTATTTAATTCTAGGGAGTATGCTAAATATTTATCGAAAACTCGGCAGATCGACCGAAATTCGTGCAGGAATGATTTTGTGTCTAATTGTCTGACTAAATACAATTAGTCGAGACACATCATTTTAAAATACCTGCCTAACATCCCACCAACAACATTTAGTGTTATTTAGGGTATCACATACAATTTTTATTTATAGATTGCCATGCCGTTGTATGACATAAAAACAGAGAACATTCTCTTAATGGAAGTCAACCACAATCCAAATAATGTTTACTATGGATGTATTTGGCGGTTGTTGGTTGTCTCTTTTAAAACGAATAACGAAACAGTATTTTCAAACCGACGAGACTGAAAGCAAGGCGCCTGCTCGATTTCAAACCTCTTCTGACGAAATTTCCAGAAATTGTCACATGTGACGTTACCATGTACTGACAGTAAGCAATATTTGCCCAATATGGTGATATGAAAACGACGTCATCATATTGAGTAAATATTGTTTCCTGCTTGAAAATAGTGACACCACATGTTGAAATGACGTCACTTTCAGAAGAGGTTGTCATGGCAGCATTTCAATGCTAATTGCTTTATGTACTCCTTCGATCGTCGAAGAAGGTGCCAAGACATGAAACATTTCAGTAGGGTCCGTTTTACGTGGGTCGGTCTGAGGAACGGAAATAAACAATTTGTACAGGATGGCCTAACAGTATGTAAAACATCGGAGCGCAACACAGCGTACAGAAACTTGATACAAAGTCAGACATGACGGTAATGTTAGAGCATCATAATTATTCAAATTCATAACCAGATGAAACCAGTTTCAATAAGTACCCAGAGGATTGCTATCGGTGTTTGCTTTTATAATTCAAATGTATTATTAATCAGTATGTTGGTTCTAATGCAAGTTGAGCATGAAATAAATAGAGGATCTTACATGAGTGCTTATTTGATATTGTTTTTATGAAACTCGTCTACTGAAACGAATATGAGGCTCGGGAGATACTCGCGTCATATTCAGTCGACTCGTTTCATAAAAACAATATCAAATAAGCATAAGCACGCATGTAAGATTCTATTTATCACATAACGCCATAAATAGATTGTTTTCAATATTTAAATAGACTTTAAATAGTGCTATTTATGTAACTAGTTACATATGATATTTATGTCACTGCTATATGCCACTCCTAGAGTGCAAGTTATGTGATAAACAAAATTCCATCATTCTCTACTTCAGTGAACAAAGCTCAATTTATTATATAATTAATAATTTTGTAGAATTTCCCATAATTCACCTGAACAAGTTTTATCCCAACCATTAATCAACTGCAGTTGCTCGTTGTCAGGTATTTGATGAAGAACACAATTCGGATAAAACCAACTCGGTCAGTATTTTGGATATTTATCTGATGACAGAACAAATTCTACAAGAAACACGTTAAGGTTTTAAAATTAAAATATTTAGATCACTGAACATATGGTATATTTTTCGGGCAGCCGTACTAACATGGTTTTGCTATTTTGAAATCAGTGTTGTGTAAGCAAATGAAATCTTACTTTAACCGCCAAGGCAATTTCTCTTCAACCGAACAACGTTTGTAACCTTGACGCGGATTGGTTAACCTTTCGATAAGGGGTACGTTACCTTACTGAAATCCACTGAATTTCGGTGAATATACCAAAATACATTTTGGATCTGGAGTGACCAGCAATCGAAACATCTCTGCATTTCTTAAACCTTCAAATTGCGCCGACCATCTTTTTCAAGTAATTTCTTGTTTATATATGACGACACGGATACATTTACCGGAATTGTTAATGTTTTCGTTAACCAATGCGCCATGTGGCCCTAGATTGTCAACATTTATGTTTACCACTGAGCGACGACGCGGCTCTGGATTGTCAACATCTATGTTTACCACTGAGCAACGACGTGTCCCTGGATTGTCAACATCTATGTTTACCACTGAGTGACGACGCGGCCCTGGATTGTCAACATCAATGTTTACCACTGAGTCACGACGCGACCCTGGATTGTCAACATCAATGTTTACCACTGAGTGACCACGTGGCCCTGGATTGTCAACATCTATGTTTACCACTGAGCAACGACGTGTCCTGGATTGTCAACATTTATGTTCACCACTCATCGACGATGTGGCCCTGGATTGTCAAAATTTATGTTTACCACTGAGCGACGACGTGGCCCTGGATTGTCAAAATTTATGTTTACCATTGAGCGACGACGCGGTCCTTGCTTGTCAACATTTATGTTCACCACTGAGCGACGACGTGGCCCTGGGTTGTCGACATTTATGTTTACCACTGAGCGACGACGCGGTCCTTGCTTGTCAACATTTATGTTCACCACTGAGCGACGACGTGGCCCTGGATTGTCAATATTTATGTTTACCACTGAGCGACGACTTGGCCCTGGATTGTCAACAATCATGGTTACCACTAAGCGATGTGGCCCTGGGTTGCCAACAATAAATGTTACTAAGGCGACACCGTGGATTGTCACCCTTAATTATGTATACCACTGAACCACGTGTCCCTTGAGAACCATTGCGTTAATCTCTCAACTACATTGCCCGGTAGCACGTATTGAAGTTATCAAAGTGGTGAAAATCTACATAACGAATTGTTCAGTTGTTCTAAATGTTACTGTTAAATGCGTTAAGATATACATTAAAACCTCCATAATAAGACCACCTTTGGGACTCTTGGAAACTGGTCTTATTGAGATGGACTTCATATTGAGGTTGAATAAAGAGCAAAACAGTGAAAATGGACTTGAAAATTGTGTTCTTAATTTCGAGGTGGTCGTATTATTGGAGTGGTCTTAAAGTGAGGTTGTACTGTATATTAAAATGTTTTTTTGTGGGTTTTTTATTCAGGCATGGATTGTTTCCATCTCTTTGGTGTTTGGTTTCTATTTGAGGTGTTCACACAAGTAGGTAAGTAGTCCAGTCAATCTAATTTGAACCATCAAATATTTGCAACAGAAATGTTTTCAAGTATATGTGTTAGAACAATATTAGTTATACAGGTTCTTGACAGGGTATATGGGGGAATATAACCTGTGTGTGTGCCATATAACCCGAGGCGTTAGCCGAGTGTTATATGAATCACAGACAGGCTATATTCCCCCATATACCCTGTCAACAACCAGTATAACGAATTTATAATACTGCAAATCCGTGTTTTCATAAGAATTTAGCTAAACAAGTGATGTTTCAATGCCTAGCTCTAGATCTAAGAATTTTAGATCTGTGCATTTTTGCTGTTCAAAATTGTTTAGAGTGTTTTAGTAATGTATAATATCAGTAATTAAAACGTTTTCCTTTTAAAATATATCGGGAATTACTTGCTGTAGATCAAATATTTTTATTTCACTCACACGTTATATTGCCTAAAAATTAATTGCATTATCCCATAAGGTACCTCAATACACATAGTTAAGCGCGCGCTTGCACTCTAATTTTTATTTTCAAGCGTCTGATCTCATGGACTTTATCGAACTGAATTTTGCTCAAACCTTAAAAAATCTATCGTTTTGAATATTAATACTAGCACACATATAATCTGTTAAATATTTATTGAATCATGTGTGAAGATCAATTGTCAATTTCTAGTAACTTGCAGACATCAAGAGATAAAAAATTTCGAGTCGAGCCGTCAGCGAAAATGGTCACGAGGCGCATGAAGGGGAATGAGTTCGGACGTCATATACCCTGTCAGCGCCGTGTATATAGAATCCTATACGCGAGCCTTTAACCAATGAAATTACTGGATTTTTCTTTGCAGTATTATAATACCGTGTATAAACAATATATCAAAAGTCTAACAAAATCTTCGATGCAGAAAGTGAAGAAAAAATTAAAATAAAAAATGTAAAAACACCTTTGAAGGAATGGCGAATATTGTACACCATGTTATACATATTATTCGCAAGCGCCCATTGATCAACATGAATTCGTCAGCACATATACATGTATATATTGGTCCTAGGTGAGTATTAGATTTTTAATAATATCCTAGTGTGACCTCATTCCGGTCGGGTAAGGAAACAAACAGTTGTTTTGTAAAATATCTTTTGGATATACGAATAAAATGCAATAACCTGCATTAATAAATTAATTTCCAATCAAATGCATTTATTTCAATGTCATTGCACCAAAAATTGATCCTCATTGAACAAAAAGTCAGCGATAATCACAACAACAATCGGCCATTTTGAAGAGGACTCAATTCCGGTGACGTCACTGCGCGCGTAAAACCAAAACTACTACCGGTCTGAACCGATCAGATAAAGTGTGTATATACGATGAAGACGCGCTGTCAAATTTCGAAGTCACTATTTTAAGGTAAAAAAAACATTATTAATCTATTTATGATTGGAAATAGCGGAAAATGTACTTTTTCATGTGGTTCAAAACTCAAAAGTAATTACATGGAGACTGAGGGAAAATTGTGATATGTGGCCTTTTTCACTAACAGCTCGAGACTGAAACTCAGACCTAGACTTGAGTCACAATGTTGGGTTTGCTCCTACAGTGTTATAACATCATGAATTTTGATGAAACTTGGCAAAGGTATAGAGTGGGTGTATCGGCATTTATTCCTACAAAATTACATTTGTCTAGATTTAATGAAAACAAAAACCTGGTCATGTAAACTTTAGTAAATTTCAAGTGCAAGTCTTAGTTTCAGTTTTAACTTGTTTGTGAATAAGGCCACTGGCCATTGAGGTCAAGGTCATTAGTCCAGTCATTCTACGTAAAAAATGGCCAAACCTTCAAATAATTGCAACAGAAATGATGTTCACTGTTTATGAAGGTGAAATATATATAGAACAACATATCAAAAGTCAGAAATACTTGAAATTCGTCTGTTTTAACACCACCTCATTTTTACAAAAATGTCTTTTTAGTGCCAATATGAAAATTACCAGATGTATATCTGTGGAATTTTATGTACCAGAAAACTTCTTGACAGCAAAATATTTATATCTAGACTCCATTCAATGTGTATTTATGCCCAATTAAAGGAAAATGAAATTACCCATAAATACAAAATCTAAAGTTAAATTAAGATTTTTTAAGAATTATGTACTTTCTGACGTGAGGTCGTCATTTTGTAGCTTACTTTTTGCATCTTGTTCTGTCTATTGTAATGCTATAAAACAGTAAATGTAGAAAAGTAGATGTCCGATTTTAATACTTCTGGTATGAAATGAAAGTTAAAAAGATATATATCAGATATAATATGTAAAAACCTGAAAATGGAATGTTGCTCACTCATACAGGTATTGTCACGGCGGAGCTCATTTTACTTATTTACAATAACACTCTCGCGATATCTACAACAACAAAATAAACGCCATAACGCATATCGCACATCTTTACAACTTTGTCTGAATTTGGAGTCAGAAAATCCGTATATAAAAGGATTAATGGCGCACCACATAAAACCAATGCGCAAAAAGAACTTGTACACCGCCCGCCATTCGTCTGACATACGTTCGTGGAAGTCCGGGATTAAATTCCTCACCAATATCAAACTTAACAACGGAAGATAACATATAACAAACGCTAGTGAAATCAGAAACATGCTGAAGGTTGCCTTTTTTGCTTGAGCTCTTTCTATTGGCGTTGATTTCAATTTTCTGTTCTTGTTCTTGTCAATGGATGGTTTCACGTTGTTGATGACAAACACATTATCATTGGACTCGTCTTCTACGGTTTGACATGAAGTATCGTCCGAATGATAAGCCTGTGGCGGTTTTCCAGTGGGGGACAAACTGTGATGGCGACTTGTTCTTTCTTTGTTGAAGTGCTTTTTGATAGCAACGCCTATACAACAGTACAGGACGCAGATTGTCAACAGTGAGCATACAAAGAGCAACATACCGAAACCAATGTAGATAAACTTAAAGGAAAATCCATCCATTTCTTTTTTGAAGGAGCATTCACTCCCATTAATATCGTGTTTCGGTAACCTAAGATTATAAATTTTGTAGAAAAAAACACTCGGCACTGAGATGATGAAAGCCATTCCAATAACAACACCGCTCATCACCTTTGACTTGAAATTGTTCATCTGCCATCCATAGGGCGTGCATACTTTACGGTACCGATCTATTGCGATAATGACTAAGATTAAACCAAGACTAAGCATTGTCCACAGGTTCAGGAAGGCGGTGAACTTGCACAATATCACGTTGGCGAAATTAAACTGTTGGAAAGTTGTCACAATTTCTATTGGAATCACGATAAAGCAGAGTAATAAATCCACGACTGCTAAGAAAAAGATAAACCATCGAGTGCTTGATGTATTGCATTGTGGATGGTAAATGTAACACACGAGACCGTTCCCTATAATTCCAGTAACGGAAATTACCACAAGATACACAATTAACGGTATCAGTCTTTCAACTTCCGATTGGTTTTCTGTTTCAAGAATCCGAACAGTTTCACTCTGTGAGAAGTTGCCGATAGGAGATAACGCTTCCATCGAATCTTGAGAATAGTTTCAATAGAATCTGAAAGTGAGTAAAGTCTCCAACAAAAAAACACACACTTGTAAACTATACTGAATATGAACTGTGTGTAACAGAATGTGTGTATGAACAATGCAATGCTATCCAAAGGTTAAGTGCTGCGGGATATTATTATCACGAGATCTATGACACAAGCACTTTCGGTTGCGATTATGAAGTTTGCCCTGCAAACTTGATGTACTTAATCAACAAGAAAATACAACTGTTTTATTAAGTGGTATTTTTTGTTGTTATTATCTATGACAAATCAACCCTCTAGAGCAAAAACACTTTCGCTTGCGATTATGAAGTTTGCGACGCCAATTAGAGTGCGCATAAAAACTTGATGTACTAAATCAACAAGAAAAATACAACTATTTTATTTCGAGGTATTTTTTGTTGTTGATTATTTTGGTGCGTAACTCATTTATCAACGATATAAACTAAATTATTACTTTGTTATCTATCTACGCAAAATGTTGTAGATATTTGATATCAAATGAACAAACTTGAAACATTATTGTACATAATTACTTGATTTTTAGCATAAGAGTACCAGTATTAAGACAGTATGGATATACCAACTGAACCATCTAAAAAGTTTCAACATAATATAAATGATACGGCAACAACCTCTTTAAAGCGAGTAGCTCTCAAATGCACTAACCATCTATGACTAGACAGTTAAGCAATTACCAGTTAGGTTTAAACTTACTTTTTTTACATCGATCGTGAAACAATTTCTTACAACTTATATTAATCACATTCGATGACTGCTTCCTGGCTACCAACCAGTACTCGCACCGTTTTTAAGGATTGTGAATTTCGTGATCAAAGTCCGCTTATCGCAATCTTCGAATCAGGAGTCAGGCGCTTTACCTCTAGACCACTGCGCCTCTCAAGTACCAGTTACAATGATTCTATACTCTATTAAACTTGAACAAGAAAAATATACTACGAAATAAAATAGAATCGAAGTCTGATAATATTTCGACCCGATCTCAAAAGAATTGCATAAACTGTATTATTATATCTCACGTGACTTTGCCTTGTTAAATTTCCATATACACGCTATAAGCAAATCCGTAATGTTATCCTGTAACATAACGTTTGTACCCTGTGACATAATATTTTTACACGGCGCCATAACGTTTTTTACCCTCTCGCGGGTCTAAAAATAGACTACTGGAAATTCACATATTCCGAGTCGATATGCACTTTATTGTTCTGTATCATATTGACTTTATTGTTTTATATTGTAATATCAAAATATTTGTTCGGTATAAAAACATAAATATTAGATCCCATGGAAAGTGATAGCATATAGTGTTAACCCTCGAAATGGAAAACAAACAAATACTACAGCGTCTCCATTGTCTTTGTTTGGTAACGTCCGCCATCTATACAATCGGAGGAAATGACGTCAACGTCATTTTAACGTCACTATCATTCCCGCGCTTTTATTGGACGTCCGTTGAAATATGTAAACAGACAGTTAGAGCTAGTAGTGTTGAATTTTGTTTCATTTATATTTTGTTCGATATAATAAAATATATATCAGATGGCTTCCTGTGTGACAGTACATATTGTCAACATTCGAAAAAATACTATTACCCTCGGCTTCGCCTTTAATGACTGTTTCCTGGTGTTTTCCCAGGTCAACTGACAACTAATATTCACTGCATTCGTCAAACATGGATAATTGTTTTAAAAGAATTAGACTTAACCAAATATCGACCTATCAATATGCTACTTACAAACCCAATACCCTACAGCGTGAAGCAGGAAATACTTTACATATTGAGAATTGGACGATTATTGTTCTATGATGCTAATCCATTACATTACACGTTCAAGTTCAAAATAGTTAATTGGCGTATGAATATATGTTTCGCTTTGACAAATGTGAGAAGTACTCGCCTAGTCTGTCCAACCAATGACCGTCCCTAAACCATCTTATTTTTTGTCCAAAATATCCTATTCCATATCGTATTTTATCTGAATAATTTATTGACAATACTTTATTTAATTCTAGGGAGTATGCTAAATATTTATCGAAAACTCGGCAGATCGACCGAAATTCGTGCAGGAATGGTTTTGTGTCCAATTGTCTGACTAAATACAATTAGCCGAGACAAATCATTTTAAAAAACCTGCCTAACATCCCACCAACAAAATTTAGTGTTATTTAGGGTATCACATACAAATATCTTTTACAGATTGCCATGCCGTTGAATGACATAAAATGACCACAATCCAAATAACGTATAATATGGATTTATTTGACGTTTGTTGGCTGTCTCTTTTAAGACGAATGATGAAACAGTATTTTCAAACCGACGAGACTGAAAGCAAGGCGCCTGTTCGATTTCAAACCTCTTCTGACGTAATTTCCAGAAATTGTCACATGTGACGTCATCATGTACTGACAGTAAGCAATATTTGCCCAATATGGTGATATGAAAACGACCTCATCATATTGAGTAAATATTGTTTCTTGCTTTGAAATAGTGACATCACATGTTCGTTTTATTGAAATGACGTCACTTTCCTAAGAGGTTGTCATGGCAGCGTTCAAATGCTATTTGCTTTATCTACTCCTTGGATCTTCGAAGAAGGTGCCAAGACATGAAACATTTCAGTAGTGGGCGTTTTACGTGGGTCGGTCTGAGGAACGGAAATAAACAATTTGTTCAGGATGGCCTAACAGTATGTAACATATCGGAGAACAACACAGCGTACAGAAACTTGATACAAAGTCAGGCATGACGGTAATGTTAGAGCCTCATAATTATTCAAATTCATAACCATATGAGACCCGTTTCAATATGTACCCAGAGGATTGCCATCGGTGTTTGCTTTTTTAGTTCAAATTCAAATGTATTATTAATCAGTATGTTGGTTCTAATGCAAGTTGAGCATGAAATAATCAAAATTCCATCATTAACTACTTCAGTGAACAAAGCTAATATATAATTAATAATTTTGTAGAGTTTCCCATAATACACCTGAACAAGTTTTATCCCAACAATTAATCAACTGCAGTTGCTCGTTGTCAGATATTTGGTGAAGAACACAATTCGGACAAAACCAACTCGGTCAGTATTTTGGATATTTGTCTGATGACAGAACAAATTCTACAAGAAACACGTTAAGGTATTAAACTATTTAGATCACTGAACATATGTATAATTTACGGGCAGCCATACTAACATGGTTTTGCTATTTGCATATCAGTGTTGTGTAAACCAATAAAATCTCACGTTAACCGCCAAGGCACTTTCTCTTCAACCGAACAACGTGTTCAACCTTGACGCAGATTGGTTAACCTTTCGATAAGGGGTACGTCACCTTACTGAAATCCACTGAATTTCGGTGAATTTACCAAAATACATTTTGGATCTGGAGTGACCAGCAATCGAAACATCTCTGCATTTCTTTAACCTTCAAATTACGCCGACCATCTTTTTCAAGTAATTTCTTGTTTATATATGACGACACGGATACATTTACCGGAATTGTTAATATTTTCGTTAACCAATGCGCCACGTGGCCCTGGACTGAGCGACGACGCGGCCCTGGATTGTCAACATCTATGTTTACCACTGAGCGACGACGCGGCCCTGGATTGTCAACATCTATGTTTACCACTGAGCGACGACGCGGCCCTGGATTGTCAACATCTATGTTTACCACTGAGCGACGACGCGGCCCTGGATTGTCAACATCTATGTTTACCACTGAGCGACGACGCAGCACTGGATGGTTGACTTCTATGTTTACCACTGAGCGACGAGGCGGCCCTGGATTGTCAACATCTATGTATACCACTGAGTGACGACGCGGCCCTGGATTGTCAACATCAATGTTTACCACTGAGTGACGACGCGGCCCTGGATTGTCAACATCTATGTTTACCACTGAGCGCCGACGGGGCCCTGGATTGTCAATATTTATGTTCACCCCTCATCGAGAACGTGACCCTGGATTGTCAACATTTATGTTTACCACTGAGCGTCGACGTGGCCCTGGGTTGTCGACATTTATGTTTACCACTGAGCGACGACGCGGCCCTGGATTGTCAACATTCATGTTTACCACTGAGCGACGACGTGGCCCTAGATTGTCAACATTTATGTTTACCCCTAAGTGACGACGTGGCCCTGGATCGTCAACAATTATGGTTACCACTAAGCGATGTGGCCCTGGGTTGCCAACAATAATTGTTACTACGGCGACACTCGCCCGTGGATTGTCACCCTTAATTATGTTTACCACTGAACCACGTGTCCCTTGAGAACCATTGCGTTAATCTCTCAACTACATTGCCCGGTAGCACGTATTGAAGTTATCAATGTGGTGAAAATCTACATAACGAATTGTTCAATTTCGAGGTGGTCTTATTATTGGAGTGGTCTTAAAGTGAGGTTGTAATGTATATTAAAATGTTTTTTTTGTGGGTTTTTTATTCAGGCATGGATTGTTTCCATCTCTTTGGTGTTTGGTTTCTATTTGAGGTGTTCACACAAGTAGGTAAGTAGTCCAGTCAATCTAATTTTAACCCTCAAATAATTGCAACAGAAATGTTTTCGAGTACATGTGTTAGAATAATATTAGATATACAGGTTGTTGACAGGGTATATGGGGCGTTAGCCGAGGGTTATATGAATCGCAGACAGGTTATATTCCCCCATATACGCTGTCAACAACCAGTATAACGAATTTATAATACTGCAAATCCGTTTTTTCATAACAATTTAGCTAAACAAGTGATGTTTCAATGCTTAGCTCTAGATCTAAGAATTATAGATCTGTGCATTTTTGCTGTTTAAAATCGTTTAGAGTGTTTTAGTAATGTATAATATCAGTAATTAAAACGTTTTCCTTTTAAAATATATCGGGAATTACTTGCTGTAGATCAAATATTTTTATTTCACTCACACGTTATATTGCCTAAAAATTAATTGCATTACCCCATAAGGTACCTCAATACACATGGTTAAGCGCGCGCTTGCACTCTAATTTTTATTTTCAAGCGTCTGATCTCATGGACTTTATCGAACTGAATTTTGCTCAAACCTTAAAAAATCTATCGTTTTGAATATTAATACTAGCACACATGTAATCTGTTAAATATTTATTGAATCATGTGTGAAGATCAATTGTCAATTTCTAGTAACTTGCAGACATCAAGAGATAAAAGTTTTCGAGTCGAGCCGTCAGCGAAAATGGTCACGAGGCGCATGAAGGGGAATGAGTTCGGACGTCATATACCCTGTCAGCGCCGTGTATATAGAATCCTATACGCGAGCCTTTAACCAATGAAATTACTGGATTTTTCTTTGCAGTATTATAATACTGAATAAACAACATATCTTCGATGCAGAAAGTGAAGAAAAAATGAAAATTAAAAATGTAAAAACACCTTTGAAGGAATGGCGAATATTGTACACCATGTTATACATATTATTCGCAACCGCCCATTGATCAAGATGAATTCGTCAGCACATATACATGTATATATTGGTCCCAGGTGAGTATTAGATTTTTAATAATAACCTAGTGTGACCACATTCCGGTTGGGTAAGGAAACAAACAGTTGTTTTGTAAAATATCTTTTGGATATACGAATAAAATGTAATAACCTGCATTAATAAATTAATTTCCAATCAAATGCATTTATTTCAATGTCATTGCACCAAAAAATGATGCTCATTGAACAAAAAGTCAGCGATAATCACAACAACAATCGGCCATTTTGAAGAGGACTCAATTCCGGTGACGTCACTGCGCGCGCAAAACCAAAACTACTACCGGTCTGAACCGATCAGATAAAGTGTGTATATACAATGAAGACGCGCTGTCAAATTTCAAGGTCACTATTTTAAGGTAAAAAAGAACATTATTAATCTATTTATGATTGGAAATAGCGGAAAATGTACTTTTTCATGTGGTTCAAAACTCAAAATTAACTACATGGAGACTGAGGGAAAATTGTGATATGTGGCCTTTTTCACTAACAACTCGAGACTAAAATTCAGACCTAGACTTGAGTCAAAATGTTGGTTTTGCTCCTACAGTGTTATAACATCATGAAATTTGATGAAACTTGGCAAAAGTATAGAGTGGGTATCGGCACTTTGAAAACAAAAACCTGGTCATTTAAACTTTAGTAAATTTCAAGTGCAAGTCTTAGTTTCAGTTTTAACTTGTTTGTGAATAAGGCCACTGGCCATTGAGGTCAAGGTCATTAGTCCAGTCATTCTACGTAAAAATGGCCAAACCTTCAAATAATTGCAACAGAAATGATGTTCACTGTTTATGAAAGTGAAATCTATATAGAACAACATATCAAGTTGCAGAAATACTTGAAATTCGTCTGTTTTAACACCACCTCATTTTTACAAAAATGTCTTTTTAGTGCCAATATGAAAATTACCAGATGTACATATGTGGAATTTTATGTACCAGAAAACTTCTTGACAGCAAAATATTTATATCTAGACTCCATTCAATGTGTATTTATGCCCAATTAAAAGAAAATGAAATTACCCAACCCATAAATACAAAATCTAAAGTTAAATTAAGATTGTTTAAGAATTATGTACTTTCTGACGTGACGTCGTCATTGTGTTGCTTACTTTTTGCATCTTGTTCTGTCTACTGGAATGCTATAAAACAGTAAATGTAGAAAAGTAGATGTCCGATTTTAATACTTCTGGTATGAAATGAAAGTTAAAAAGATATATATCAGATATAATATATAAAAGCCTGAAAATGGAATTTTGCTCACTCATACAGGTATTGTCATGGCGGAGCTCATTTTACTTATTTGCAATAACACTCTCACGATATCTACAGCAACAAAATAAACGCCATAACGCATATCGCACATCTTTACAACTTTGTCTGAATTTGGAGTCAGAAAATCCGTATATAAAAGGATTAATGGCGCAGCACATAAAGCAAATGCGCAAAAAGAACTTGTACACCGCCCGCCATTCGTCTGACATACGTTCGTGGAAGTGCGGGATTAAATTCCTCACCAATATCAAACTTAACAGCGGAAGATAACATATAACAAACGCTAGTGAAATCAGAAACATGCTGAAGGTTGCCTTTTTTGCTTGTGCTCTTTCTATTCGCGTTGATTTCGATTTTCTGTTCTTGTTCTTGTCAATGGATGGTTTCACGCTGTCGATGGCAAACAAATTATCATTGGACTCGTCTTCTACGGTGATCACTGTTTGACATGAAGCATCGTACGCGACTACTGAAGAATGATAAGCCTGTGGCGGTTTTCCACTGGGGGACAAATTGTGATGGCGACATGTTCTTTCTTTGTTGAAGTGCTTTTTGATAGCGACGCCTATACAACAGTACAGGACGCAGATTGTCACCAGTAAGCATACAAAGAGCAACATACCGAAACCAATATAGATAAACTTAAAGGAAAATCCATCCATTTCTTTTTTGAAGGAGCATTCACTCCCATTAATATCGTGTTTCGGTAACCTAAAATTATGAATCTTGTAGACAAAACCACTCGGCACTGAGATGATGAAAGCCATTCCAATAACAACACCGCTCATCACCTTTGACTTGAAATTGTTCATCTGCCATCCATAGGGCGTACATACTTTACGGTACCGATCTATTGCGATAATGACTAAGATTAAACCAAGACTAAGAATTGTTCACAGGTTCAGGAAGGTGGTGAACTTGCACCATATCACGTTGGCGAAATTAAACTGTTGGAAAGTTGTCACAATTTCTATTGGAATCACGATAACGCAGATTAATGAATCAACGACTGCTAAGAAAAAGATAAACCATCGAGTGCTTGATGTATTGCACTGTTGATGGTAATGGTAACACACTAGACCGTTCCCTATAATTCCAGTAATGGAAATTACCACAAGATACACAATTAACGGTATCAGTCTTTCAACTTCCGATTGGTTTTCTGTTTCAAGAATCCGAACAGTTTCACTCTGTGAGTAGTTGCCGATAGGAGATAACGCTTCCATCGAGTCTTGAGAATAGTTTCAATAGAATCTGAAAGTGAGTAAAGTCTCCAACAAAAGAACACACACTTGTAAACTATACTGAATATGAACTGTGTGTAACAAAATGTTTGTATGAACAATGCACTGCTCTCCAAAGTTTAAGTGCTTTGGGATATTATTATCACGTGATCTATGACAAATCAACCCACTTGAAACAAACACTTTCGCTTGCGATTATGAAGTTTGCGACGCCAATTAGAGTGCGCATAAAAACTTGATGTACTAAATCAACAAGAAAAATACAACTATTTTATTTCGAGGTATTTTTGTTGTTGATTATTTTGGTGTGTAACTCATTTATCAGAAATATAAACTAAATTATTACTTTGTTATCTATCTACGCAGAATGTTGGAAATATTTGATAACAAATGAACAAACTTGAAACATTATTGTAGACAATTACTTGATTTTTAGCATAAAAGTACCAGTATCAAGACTGTATGGATATACCAACTGTACCATCTCAAAAGTTTCAACATAATATAAATGATACTGCAACAACCTCTTTAAGCGAGTAGCTCTCAAATGCACTAACCATCTATGACCAGACAGTAAAGCAATTACCAGTTAGGTTTAAACTTACTTAGTTTACATCGATTGTGAAACAATTTCTTACAACTTATATTAATCACATTCGATGACTGCTTCCTGGCTACCAACCAGTATTCGCACCGTTTTTAAGGATTGTGAAGTTCGTGATCAAAGTCCGCTTATCGCAACCTTCGAATCAGGAGTCAGGCGCTTTACCCCTAGACCACTGCGCCTCCCAAGTACCAGTTACAATGATTCTATACTCTATTAAACTTGAACAAGAAAAATATACAGTAAAACCTCATGATGCGACCAACTCGATTTTGCGACCAACTCATTATTACAACCGTTTTTTCCGGACCCGAATTTTTCTCTATATAATTCAATGGTCGCGCAACTCGAAATTGCGGGCAACTCGATATTGCGTAGTGCGACCGCTTATTCAGGTCCCGATCATTAATGAAGACACATTTTCAACTCGAAAATACGACCACGTACCGTCCCGAAACGGGCAGTGTGGATTTTAGTCACACCGACATTAATTCGGATTTGTTTACGATAATTGATGACACTTTAATCCCACCAGGCGTCATAAACACACCAAGAGGTGGGTATTTTATTGTTTGGCCCTTAGTGAGACCCTTAATTGAGCAGTTAGCAGGCACATATTTGATTCTATGCTAATTAATCTGTTATACTGTACTCGTTAATTGACGGAAACAACAAATCGTATAAACTTCCGTAATATTATCTGACCAGATTAATCAATCATATGCCGTGTTACTGACCAGATTAATCATTCATATCTGAATTTGATTTTCATCAGGGACATATAAACCGTTCATATGTCCGTGGTTTCATTTATAAAGACCTACATGAACTTAGCTGATTAAATTTGTTTAAAAGTTCTAAAACAGAGTTTTCTCTGAAAGACTGTCCAGGAAAAAATCAGAGGCAACAGGCTGATAACTATGACATTGGAAAGACTCAGGTGATTTAATCTGACCTCTGCTTCACAAACTATGTTTATAGGACACAATAAATGTAATGACAATTTGCTGAGGAAGCAGTTGTAAAATTTACAGCCGTTGGCTATGAAAGTTGAAATTAACATGTTAAAATTACATTCTTGAAGAACAGATACCGCTCAAGCCAGTAATTTCAGTGATAGAACTGTCATGTCTGTTACATTACCTGTTATTATCATTAAACTTCTAGTGTTCTTTTTTATATAAACATCATTACATGTACCTATACTATTTGATATGGTTTAATTTTCAGGTTCATTCAATCCTCAAGAGGATGGTGGAATTGGTGGAAGTCTATGATAATTGTTTTTCCTATTTCATTGTTTATATTGTATTTATCAAAATAAAAATTATATTTTGTTATTAACCTGTTTTCTTCCATTATTTAACTTTTATTTCTAATCCCACACATTTATGGGACACAGAAGTATTTAAAATAACACAAATATCTTGGGAAAAACATAACATTACTAGTACTGTTACGCACAATATGACTAAACTCAATAATGAGACCAACTCGATTAAGACCACTTTATGGCGGACCCATTGATGGTCTCATTATCGAGTTTTTACTGTACTACGAAATAAAATAGAATCGAAGTCCGATAATATTTCGACCCGATCTCAAAAGAATTGCATAAACTGTAATGTCAATGTTTAATTATAATAATGATAATAATAATAATAATAATTTCTTTAAGTCATAAAGATGTCACAATAAGCTACACATGTTCATACATTGCCGAATATTTCGACCCAATCTCAATAGAATTGCACACGCTGTAAAGTCAATGTTTAATGTCGAATATTTGTTATAATTACTCCGCAGCAATTAACGACTAAAGCACATTGGTAAGTGCACTATTTTATATTGAAAATCATGTAATGAACTACTCAGTATGACATAACTGTGTCAGGTTTTAAGCTACTCTTCTGTTTAATGACTGTTTCCTGATGTTTTCCCAGGTCAACTGACAACTAATATTCACTGCATTCGTCAAACACGGATAATTGTTTTAAAAGAATTAGACTTAACCAAATATCGACCTATCAATATGCTACTTACAAACCCAATACCCTACAGCGTGAAGCCGGAAATTCTTTACATATTGAGAATTGGACGATTATTGTTCTATGATGCTAGTACATTACATTACACGTTCAAGTTCAAAATAGTTAATTGGCGTATGAATATATGTTTCGCTTTGACAAATGTGAGAAGTACTCGCCTAGTCTGTCCAACCAATGACCGTCTCTAAACTAAAAGGTCCATCTTATTTTTTGACCAAAATATCCTGAGTCATAAATACGAGAAAATCAGTGGTAACTGTGTGTGCAGATGTGCTCACTGCATTGTCACTTTTTTCTTATATGTTCCCTAAAAATCACAAACTAAAAGGTCCATCTTATTTTTTGACCAAAATATCCTATTCCATATCGTATTTTATCTGAATAATTAATGGACAATATACTTTATTTAAATCTAGGGAGTATGCTAAATATTTATCGAAAACGCGGCAGATCGACCGAAATTCGTGCAGGAATGGTTTTGTGTCTAATTGTCTGACGGCTAAATACAATTAGCCGAGACAAATCATTTTAAAAAACCTACCTAACATCCCACGAACAAAATTTAGTGTTATTTAGGGTATCACATACAATTATTATTTATAGATAGCCATGCCGTTGTATGACATAAAAACAGAGTACGTTCTTTAAATCGAAGACAACCACAATCCAAATAACGTATAATATGGATTTATTTGGCGTTTGTTGGTTGTCTCTTTTAAGACGAATAATGAAACAGTATTTTCAAACCGACGAGACTGAAAGCAAGGCGCCTGTTCGATTTCAAACCTCTTCTGATGTAAATTCCAGAAATTGTCACATGTGACGTCACCATGTACTGACAGTAAGCAATATTTGCCCAATATGGTGATATGAAAACGACGTAATCATATTGGGCAAATATTGTTTCTTGCTTGGAAATAGTGACATCACATGTTCGTTTTTATTGAAATGACGTCACTTTCAGAAGAGGTTGTCATGGCAGCGTTCAAATGCTATTTGCTTTATGTACTCCTTCGATCGTCGAAGAAGGTGCCAAGACATGAAACATTTCAGTACTGGCCGTTTTACGTGGGTCGGTCTTAGGAACGGAAATAAACAATTTGTTTAGGATGGCCTAACAGTATGTAACACATCGGAGAACAACACAGCGTACATAAACTTGATACAAAGTCAGACATGACGGTAATGTTAGAGCATCATAATTATTCAAATTCATAAACATAAACCCATTTCAATAAGTACCCAGAGGATTGCCATCGGTGTTTGCTTTTTTAGTTCAAATTCAAATGTATTATTAATCAGTATGCTGATTCTAATGCAAGTTGATCATGAAATAAACAAAATTCCATCATTAACTACTTCAGTGAACAAAGCTCATATACAATTAATAATTTTGTAGAGTTTCCCATAATACACCTGAAAAAGTTTTATCCCAACAATTAATCAACTGCAGTTGCTCGTTGTCAGATATTTGGTGAAGAACACAATTCGGACAAAACCAACTCGGTCAGTATTTTGGATATTTATCTGATGACAGAACAAATTCTACAAGAAACATGGTAAGGTATTAAAATATTTAGATCACTGAATATATGGTATAATTTACGGGCAGCCGTACTAACATGGTTTTGCTATTTGCATATCAGTGTTGTGTAAACCAATGAAATCTTACGTTAACCACCAAGGCACTTTCTCTTCAACCGAACAACGTTTTAACCTTGACGCGGATTGGTTAACCTTTCGATAAGGGGTACGTTACCTTACTGAAATCCACTGAATTTCGGTGAATTTACCAAAATACATTTTGGATATGGAGTGACCAGCAATCGAAACATCTCTGCATTTCCTTAACCTTCAAATTAAGCCGACCATCTTTTTCAAGAAAATTTCTTGTTTATATAATTATGACGACACGGATACATTTACCGGAATTGTTAATATTTCCGTTAACCAATGCGCCAAGTGGCCATGGATTGTTAACATTTATGTTTACCACTGAGCGACGACGTATCCCTGGATTGTCAACATCTATGTTTACCACTGAGCGACGACGTATCCCTGGATTGTCAACATTTATGTTCACCACTGAGCGACGACGCAGCCCTGGATTGTCAACATCTATGTTTACCACTGAGCGACGACGTGGCCCTGGATTGTCAAAATCTATGTTTACCACTGAGCGACGACGTATCCCTGGATTGTCAACATCTATGTTTTCCATTGAGCGATGATGTGGCCCTGGATTGTCAACATTTATGTTTAGCACTGAGCGTCAACGTGGCCCTGGGTTGTCGACATTTATGTTTACCACTGAGCGACGACGCGGCCCTGGATTGTCAACCTTTATGTTTACCACTGAGCGATGTGGCCCTGGATTGTCAACCTTTATGTTTACCACTGAGCGATGTGGCCCTGGATTGTCAACATTTATGTTTACCACTGAGCGACGACGCGGCCCTGGATTGTCAACCTTTATGTTTACCACTGAGCGATGTGGCCCTGGTTTGCCAACAGTAATTGTTACTACGGCGACACTCGCCCGTTGATTGTCACCCTTATTTATGTTTACCACTGAACCACGTGTCCCTTGAGAACCATTGCGTTAATCTCTCAACTACATTGCCCGGTAGCACTTTTTGAAGTTATCAAAGTGGTGTAAATCTACATAACGAATTGTTCAGTTGTTCTAAATGTTACTGTTAAATGCGTTAATATATATACATTAAAACCTCCATAATAAGACCACCGTTGGGACTCTTGGAAACTGGTCTTATTGAGATGGACTTCATATTGAGGTTGAATAAAGAGCAAAACAGTGAAAATGGACTTGAAAATTGTGTTCTTAATTTCGAGGTGGTCTTATTATTGGAGTGGTCTTAAAGTGAGGTTGTACTGTATATTAAAATGTTTTTTGTGGGTTTTTTATTCAGGCATGGATTGTTTCCATCTCTTTGGTGTTTGGTTTCTATTTGAGGTGTTCACACAAGTAGGTAAGTAGTCCAGTCAATCTAATTTTAACCCTCAAATAATTGCAACAGAAATGTTTTCAAGTATATGTTTTAGAATAATATTAGTTATACAGGTTGTTGACAGGGTATATGGGGCGTTAGCCGAGGGTTATATGAATCGCAGACAGGTTATATTCCCCCATATACGCTGTCAACAACCAGTATAACGAATTTATAATACTGCAAATCCGTGTTTTCATAACAATTTAGCTAAACAAGTGATGTTTCAATGCTTATCTCTAGATCTAAGAATTATAGATCTGTGCATTTTTGCTGTTTAAAATCGTTTAGAGTGTTTTAGTAATGTATAATATCAGTAATTAAAACGTTTTCCTTTTAAAATATATCGGGAATTACTTGCTGTAGATCAAATATTTTTATTTCACTCACACGTTATATTGCCTAAAAATTAATTGCATTACCCCATAAGGTACCTCAATACACATGGTTAAGCGCGCGCTTGCACTCTAATTTTTATTTTCAAGCGTCTGATTTTATGGACTTTATCGAACTGAATTTTGCTCAAACCTTAAAAAATCTATCGTTTTGAATATTAATACTAGCACACATGTAATCTGTTAAATATTTATTGAATCATGTGTGAAGATCAATTTCTAGTAACTTGCAGACATCAAGAGATAAAAGTTTTCGAGTCGAGCCGTCAGCGAAAATGGTCACGAGGCGCATGAAGGGGAATGAGTTCGGACGTCATATACCCTGTCAGCGCCGTGTATATAGAATCCTATACGCGAGCCTTTAACCAATGAAATTACTGGATTTTTCTTTGCAGTATTATAATACTGAATAAACAACATATCAAAAGTCTAACAAAATCTTCGATGCAGAAAGTGAAGAAAAAATGAAAATTAAAAATGTAAAAACACCTTTGAAGGAATGGCGAATATTGTACACCATGTTATACATATTATTCGCAAGCGCCCATTGATCAAGATGAATTCGTCAGCACATATACATGTATATATTGGTCCCAGGTGAGTATTAGATTTTTAATAATAACCTAGTGTGACCACATTCCGGTTGGGTAAGGAAACAAACAGTTGTTTTGTAAAATATCTTTTGGATATACGAATAAAATGTAATAACCTGCATTAATAAATTAATTTCCAATCAAATGCATTTATTTCAATGTCATTGCACCAAAAAATGATGCTCATTGAACAAAAAGTCAGCGATAATCACAACAACAATCGGCCATTTTGAAGAGGACTCAATTCCGGTGACGTCACTGCGCGCGCAAAACCAAAACTACTACCGATCTGAACCGATCAGATAAAGTGTGTATATACAATGAAGACGCGCTGTCAAATTTCAAGGTCACTATTTTAAGGTAAAAAAGAACATTATTAATCTATTTATGATTGGAAATAGCGGAAAATGTACTTTTTCATGTGGTTCAAAACTCAAAATTAACTACATGGAGACTGAGGGAAAATTGTGATATGTGGCCTTTTTCACTAACAACTCGAGACTAAAATTCAGACCTAGACTTGAGTCAAAATGTTGGTTTTGCTCCTACAGTGTTATAACATCATGAAATTTGATGAAACTTGGCAAAAGTATAGAGTGGGTATCGGCACTTTGAAAACAAAAACCTGGTCATTTAAACTTTAGTAAATTTCAAGTGCAAGTCTTAGTTTCAGTTTTAACTTGTTTGTGAATAAGGCCACTGGCCATTGAGGTCAAGGTCATTAGTCCAGTCATTCTACGTAAAAATGGCCAAACCTTCAAATAATTGCAACAGAAATGATGTTCACTGTTTATGAAAGTGAAATCTATATAGAACAACATATCAAGTTGCAGAAATACTTGAAATTCGTCTGTTTTAACACCACCTCATTTTTACAAAAATGTCTTTTTAGTGCCAATATGAAAATTACCAGATGTACATATGTGGAATTTTATGTACCAGAAAACTTCTTGACAGCAAAATATTTATATCTAGACTCCATTCAATTTGTATTTATGCCCAATTAAAAGAAAATGAAATTAACCAACCCATAAATACAAAATCTAAAGTTAAATTAAGATTGTTTAAGAATTATGTACTTTCTGACGTGACGTCGTCATTGTGTTGCTTACTTTTTGCATCTTGTTCTGTCTACTGGAATGCTATAAAAAAGTAAATGTAGAAAAGTAGATGTCCGATTTTAATACTTCTGGTATGAAATGAAAGTTAAAAAGATATATATCAGATATAATATGTAAAAGCTTGAAAATGGAATTTTGCTCACTCATACAGGTATTGTCACGGCGGAGCTCATTTTACTTATTTACAAAAACACTCTCACGATGTCTACAACAACATAATAAACGCCATAACGCATATCTCACATCTTTACAACTTTGTCTAAATTTGGAGTCAGAAAATCCGTATATAAAAGGATTAATGGCGCAGCACATAAAGCAAATGCGCAAAAAGAACTTGTACACCGCCCGCCATTCGTCTGACATATGTTCGTGTAAGTCCGGTATTATATTCCTCACCAATATCAAACTTAAGAACGGAAGATAACATATTACACACGCTAGTGAAATCAGAAACATGCTGAAGGTTGCCTTTTTTGCTTGAGCTCTTTCTATTGGCGTTGATTTCAATTTTCTGTTCTTGTTCTTGTCAATGGATGGTTTCACGTTGTTGATGACAAACACATTATCATTGGACTCGTCTTCTACGGTTTGACATGAAGTATCGTCCGAATGATAAGCCTGTGGCGGTTTTCCAGTGGGGGACAAACTGTGATGTCGACTTGTTCGTTCTTTGTTGATGTGCTTTTTGATAGCGACGCCTATACAACAGTACAGGACGCAGATTGTCAACAGTGAGCATACAAAGAGCAACATACCGAAACCAATGTAGATAAACTTAAAGGAAAATCCATCAATTTCTTTTTTGAAGGAGCATTCACTCCCATTAATATCGTGTTTCGGTAACCTAAGGTTATGAATCTTGTAGACAAAACTACTCGGCACTGCGATGATGAAAGCCATTCCAATAACAACACCGCTCATTACCTTTGACTTGAAATTGTTCACCTGCCATCCATAGGGCGTGCATACTCTACGGTACCGATCTATTGCGATAATGACTAAGATTAAACCAATACTAAGAATTGTCCACATGTTCAGGAAGGCGGTGAACTTGCACCATATCACGTTGGCGAAATTAAACTGTTGGAAAGTTGTCACAATTTCTATTGGAATCACGATAATGCAGATTAATAAATCAACGACTGCTAAGAAAAAGATGAACCATCGAGTGCTTGATGTATTGCATTGTGGATGGTAAATGTAACACACGAGACCGTTCCCTATAATTCCAGTAACGGAAATTACCACAAGATACACAATTAACGGTATCAGTCTTTCAACTTCCGATTGGTTTTCTGTTTCAAGAATCCGAACAGTTTCACTCTGTGAGTAGTTGCCGATAGGAGATAACGCTTCCATCGAATCTTGAGAATAGTTTCAATAGAATCTGAAAGTAAATAAAGTCTCCAACAAAAGAACTCGCACTTGTTAACTATACTGAATATGAACAGTGTTTAAAAACAAAATTGTGTATGAATAATGCAATGCTCTCTAAATGTTAAGTGCTGTGATCTATGACAAATCAACCCTCTTGAATCAAGCACTTTCGGGATGCAAAAGTGTGTAACTCATTTATCAGCAATATAAACTAAATTGTTACTTTGTTATCTATCTACGCAGACTGTTGTAAATATATGATAACAAATGAACAAACTTGAAACATTATTGTAGACAATAACTAGATTGTTAGCCTAAAAGTACCGGTATCAAGACTGTTTGGATATACCAACTGAACCCTCTAAACAGTTTCAACATAATATAAATGATACGGCAACAACCTCTTTAAGCGAGTAGCTCTCAAATGCACTTAAGGTAATGAGAATGGAAATTTCAAATCATTTGGAATACCGTGGTCAATATCAATCCTTGGCCTATGTGTTAAGCCTCTTGCCTTACATGCGAAAGGTCCTGGGTTCAAATCCCCGCTAGGACTAACTTTTTTCTTTGTTTTTTTCATGACATTTCTTGTTTGACTGACTTTTTTGACAAGGAAACTGATCTAAAATTATAAAATATAAATTATATCATTTTTTTTCTAAAAAAATGCCATATTTCTCCAAAGTTTGATAATTCTGCACGGTAAAATGTGATACATACATATTACAAGATGTTATCAAAGCAAAACTGGACAATAAAAGATTTTCATTTTGTTATATTTTGTTAAAGAAGTGTTGAGGATAATTTTGATGTCCATTATATTAGAGTACTCATGTTATTATGTATGATTATGCTACCTTGAACATTGGTATTTCTTATTGTAACTTAAAAAAGTACGTCATTTACAGGAGAGTGTATGCATATTAAGTACAAGCTATATTTTTTTACAAAGCATATTATTTTTGTTTTTTTTCCTGTAAAAAACATGCCTAACATCCCACCAACAAAATTTAGTGTTATTTAGGGTATCACCTACAAACAGAGAACGTTCTCTAAATCGAAGACAACCACAATCCAAATAACGTATAGACCAATGACATCTTACGTTAACCACCAAGGCACTTTCTCTTCAACCGAACAACGTTTTTAACCTTGACGCGGATTGGTTAACCTTTCGATAAGGGGTACGTTACCTTACTGAAATCCACTGAATTTCACATATACTTTAAAACATTTATTTTGCAATTATTTGAGGGTTTAAATTAGATTGACAGGACTACATTGTTATTATATTAGGAAATGGTTTGTTCTAGTTAGTTTCAGTTAGGTACGATACATTGCACTCAATCTTGATACCAGTATCAGATCACTGGGGTCACGATCAAGGTCATTGTTTCTGGGTCCAGTAAACCAGTTGGCTGGTTGAATTTGCTTATATTTATAATTCTGATGATGTGACTGATGACGTGGCCCCAATTTTACAAAACACTTAAAGTATAAGCTTTAGTAAATGCTTAGCAGTATGTTGAAGTCAGTTATTTGGCTTAGCAAAGTACTAAAAAACCTCATTTCACTAACACACATGAACTTAGTTAAGCAAAATAACGTTCTTAACTCAAGTATGATACTAAGCAAAATACCGCACTTAAGTATATTCATGAAATCGGGGCCAGTAGTCAGTCTGACTGTAGCAATTCCAAGCCTCTGTTAGTTTTCCAATTCTTAACTAATTTGACTAAGTTAACCACGTCATGTGGAATAGGAAATTCTAATACTGTGAATGCTGGGATTTTGTATCAATTCCTAACAAATGGTTTGTCAACTCTCATCAAATGTAACATATGGCATTAAGTGAAGAATCTTTATAAATATGGATGTTACAAGTACATGGCTTTCATGTACATGTTTATATTATCTTGTGAGAACACTTATTATTATTGCTACTTATCTGGGATGAGAAGGGAAATTTAATGTCAATGTAACGTATATTATATACCATGCTAATTGGTTGCTATTTCTGTATCAAACAATAGACCAGTACTTGTATTATACCAAGTAGAGCTAGTTTACGTGCAATATTAAGTGTTTGTGATTTAATACTTACAATATGTATAAATTTATTCCTGTAATGACATCATTTATCATCCTGGGAAGGTACTTTGTACTTAATAACGATTATGTGATTGTTTACCGAGTAGTGAGCTTTCACTGCTTTAGTACATAATACAAATGTACTAAGACAATGTAAGTTCAATGGTAGAAAAAATCAAACATAATTGACCAATATTACCATGTCATGTCAAATTATAGATATGGCCAAACATGTGCACCATCATGATAAGGTATGTTGGGAGAAATTCTTGAAAAAAATGACAAGTTTTCAAAGAGATGGAACAAGTTACCGAAGCAAAGCATGGGTAACTAACGCATGCACTTGTACTGAAGTGCTCATTAAGGGCCATATTTGTCAAATTATTTCCTATGCCTATAAATGCGCAGTAATTTAAAGCCATTCATACAGCTGTGGGTGCTGCGGAACCTGTGTATTTCAATAAACGTCATCCTATGACTCAGCATTCAAGTCACCACAATATATTTAATGCATATAACTACATAATTCTCGATGCTGGAACGAATCACTACTTTCTGTAAGGTTTTCTCGACGTGAAATCAAACAGATTACCAAAATCATCTAATACTCCCTCGATACGCTTGACCATGATATTGTATAAACATTTAATTATTTCTAAAACGGAAAAAATACCTGTCTACAGTAGAACTTCGAAACCTCGAACTGCCGTGGAATCTAGCAATAAGTTCGAGCAATATATTGTTCGAGATATCTATGGCTAACATTTGTATGTACAAACTGACTGTACTAAGCATGCTGAAGTCATGACAGGCGTGTGTTGTTTGTGTTGTCATATTGAATGCACTTCGATCAATAGTCATAGCATAATCCATAATAATAATAAATAATCAAAGCGCTGAAAGCGCAGAAAGACTGGGGCAGACAAATTTGGTTTGTGTTTTCTGTAAAGACTTGTCAACCCTACATTGTACAAGTATTGCACTGTGTCAATCAATGTTAATTTCAAAACATGCATGTATGACTACAGTTCAACCTAGACTATGATAGGACCGGTTTTAGTTTACCGTCTTCACGTCTAATCAATGTACAGTGTGCGGGCGAGTTGATCTTAACGTTTATTTATTTAACTAATCTTGTTATCAATCATTTGATTGCCAGTCCGACAGGCTTGCAAGCATTACATGTTCGTTGAATTTTATCGTGCTGGCTACCTAATGGATTACCAATTCTAAAAATTAGCAAATGGGCAAATAATTGGCGTATTTCGATAAATAACATTTAAAATTTATGATTTACTTTAACATTAACACCTGAAATGCCTTTTTGACGACACAAACAAAGTATAAATGTCCAACAAGCGAATGTGCAGACAATCGTTGAGCGTAAACAGCAATGGATGTTGTGAAACCCGTCCGATCCGTACCGTTTCGACCGTTTACTTCATATTGATCGATTTTTCGTACACCACTCTAAAAACTGGTTCGCATTTCCACCCCAATTCGTTAGTATTTTCTTTATTTTTGTCCACAATCGATACGGTTGGAAACGAAATTTTTTAAAAGAGCTCAAATTCAATATCTATTTTTTCCAACCAGAAACCTGCCCGGGGGTCAAACCCAAACCTGCCCAGGGGTCAAAATTTAATATGTCCGGGGGTCAAAACAAAATATGCCCGGTTGTCAAAATAAATATGCCCTGGGGTCAAAACAAAATATGCCCGGGGGTCAAACAACAATATGCCCGGGGGTCAAAACAAAATATGCCCGGGGTCAAAACAAAATATGCCCGGGGGTCAAAATAAAATATGCCCGGGGGTCAAAACAAAAACAAAGAAACTCTTTTGAGCTTAGTCTGTTACAAAATGTTGAAAGTATGTTAGACTAGTTGTATTAAAAGTTGAAAGTAGACTTGGGGACACGGCACAGGACTATCCAAGGAACATGTTTACCAGGTTTGGTTTAAACAGGTCTAGCAGCTTTAGCTATAATATCAAAAATGTGTCAGCAGATCAGATGTTGGATGCAATTTTGGTACAGTACAATCATGTACCATGTTCATAGCGAATCACCTAAAGATTAAATAATTTGTTTTAGAAAAAATGCCTGGCAATCAGAAGTCCTAGTGGCTATTTTGGAATTTGAGTAGAGCTGTGTGACACAATATTTGAGGACAATCATCCAATAAACAAATCTACCACATTTGATTCAAATTGCCCAAGTGGTTTTGGAAATGTAAACGATTACGACAATGCTGTCACAGTGGGCAACAGATGGTGAGTGATGGCAATAGGTAACTTGCTTCAGGTGAGCAAAAATATGGAATTCAGCTTACACTTTTGTAAGTGTACAATTAAATATTCAAGCAGATTTGTCTGAAAAAAGTGTTACTAAATCAATTTTCTACTAATAAAAGACATGTACATTGATACAAAAAAAACATATACTTACATGTGCACTTAATACTTAATTCAACAAAAACACATACATGTATATGTATTATTGCATATGCAGCGTTAAACAGAAAAATGAAGTCTTAATGAGGTTCATATTAATATGATTACAGAGATATTGCAATATACATAATAATATTTCAATTGGGATAGTGATGTGTCGAAAGTATTCACAATTTCGAATCAGTAAAATAAACATATCAAACCCAATCAAATTGAAATAAACAGCTATATAACACTGGAAGACTGAGACAAAACATAAATATTGCAAAAGCACATTAACATATTTATCCTAAGACTAGATATCTTGCAAACTATCTACAGTATATTGTAAGAACTGTTACAAGTATTAAAGACAAGCAAAGTCAACTATCAAAACAGAGCACAACATATTTAAGTAAGAGGCCCAAGCAAAAATTAACACAATATAAGGGAGGGCTAGGTGGTTTGTTTTTTTTAAACTTTGAGTGCCGTTTTTTTTTTACATGTGGTATTTTGTCATATTTAACTTTTGCCATACAATTAAAGGCTTAAACACAAATATTATGAATATTGTCCCTCAAGTACACTTCATTGCACTTACAAGCCGATTTTATACATTTAAGATTAAAGGGCTGTTCCAGAAAATAATGTACTCCACTGGACGCAATATATTACCCCCACTACCTGTACAGAAATAAATTTACTGCTAATGGTAAATTAAAAAAAAAATTAAAAGCCACCCATGAAGAAAATAATAAAGAGGTGTGTTAGTGGTTGTTGAGGGGAGTTTTTTTCTCTCTGAAACAGTCGTAAAGCAACAATAAAATCCACATTTTTTGTTTCCAGGGTTCCCTCTGCCATTCGCCAATATCCTCAATTTTGAAAAAAATAACTTATTTGGCAACAGTTTTTCAATTTTGGCAACTCAAATATTCTAAAAGAATACATACTTGTAAGCAATTGCATGATTGTTCATGCTTTTTATTGGTGCATACTTTGAATATGCCAGAGGGAATCATATTTTCAAATTTAAAAAATAGCACCTTCAATACTGTAATATGAATGGATACCGAATGATATCAGAAATGGAAGTGACTAGTTTTCCGCACAATTTTGATTGCAGTGTCAGTTGTTCCGAAAAGATAAGAGTTCATTGCCCCTGTAAGTGCAGGTGACACTTATTTAAGGTTTTCACAAGGCAACAATATGAACCTCTAAATCTTCGTCTTTTATATCTGGGATCATCTGCTTCACCTTTCCTACAGGTACCGCAACTACTTTGTCATCTGTTGTTAAAAAGGAGAACTCATCTTCTTCCTGACATACACTTTCAGTTGACAGCTGCTAAGATTATCAAACTAAAACTATTTGAATGGACAATATAAATGCGACAATTATCTTAATTAGATTCTCCATATAACTATCTTCAGTGTTTTCCCTGGACTTTTAAATTTGAAGGTCATTGCAATTCCATATCCAAGGGTCATTTCCAAATACAGGAATATGATAAATGGAGTCGACGCTTATGTTCTTAATCTATGACACATTCAGTCTGCATGTAGTTATGAGAGTGAAACTGCAAGTACATTTCGGAAAATTGCTGCCAGGTAAACAACCTGAGGCGATTTCAATCTCTGACATTTGTCGTTCTGATCAATCGATTATAATGCTTCTAGATGGAGGATAATTGTTTGATTCAGTGAAAAAAATCGACATATTTCACTGAGTGCGACTTTTTCAACATTTACGCCACTCAGCACATGAGACTTGTACGTCTTTGTCGTATGCAATTTCAAGTCGCGAAAACTGGGTCAAATTCGTTAATTCTGATATTAATAAACAAAGAGTAAGTTATGTTTTAACACGGACCTATATACATGTATATAGGTCCGTGGTTTTAATGATCTTTAACAAAGACAAGATTGGAGTTGAAGCTTACCATTTCTGTCTGAATCTCTTGTTTATCTTCCATCTTGGTGGATTTCAAACATTGCTGCTTTCTGTTTTGTGTAAACTTACAACTCGACAATCTCCTACGCAGTGATCTCCCCTAAAGCGCGCAAAATACTACGCTTGTTTATGTTTTTTCAAATAATCGGGAAAGGCCGATTAACATCATATTCAGATTTGTTTGATAAAAATCAAACACATTTCATACGTTTTATTTGAAAGACTAAGTAGGCTACATATTGACAATGAAATGAAAACAAATCGCAAATTACTGTGTTTATGAGGTCGACACTCGCTGCGCACATTTTTTCTAATGCACTTTATGGTAATACGGACGACCCGGTATGTCCACCGCACACCATAAATGGACCTTTTGAAACCGAAGGGGGAAATTTACCTGCCAGTAGAGCAGTATAGGCCAAACAGACAATTCTGAAGCCAGAGACGGTCACTGCACTGAGTGCCAATGAGATCTATCGTACAACAGGGACCATATATGAATCGGGTGTTCCAGCGTACAATCACCATTTTCCTGTCATCTACCCAGTACTCTCCTGGTTACGTACCAGTACTATGTTAGGTGGGAAACACTGAAAAGCATTTCTGTTTTTACCCGGCTGGACGAGGGATCGAACCCACGACCTTCTGATTCATAGTCAGCAGTGTTAACCACTGAGCCACTGGGACAATGAAAAGAAAAAGAAATCAGGACTATTTATATGCGCGCACGAATACAAAAATAGTTCGCTAACAAAAATAGTTCGCTGTTCACAGGAAGCCATTTGTTACGCAATAGTTGATACAACGAAGCCTATAGACGGATAACGCCATTGGCGTTAGCCCGGCTAATAACGCAGAGATAAAACTGACCTTGACCCGTTAATGTTATACATCGGTCAATATGTACAGGCTGTCGTCAACTCCCCTCTTTTAAAAGTGGGATTTTATTGCCTAAAAGTAGGGATAGTAGGGACGATTCCTTATTTTGGAATATCAAATGGTAAAAATTCACTGCACTGTACGTTCTCTATGATACAACCTCTGTGCTTAATTTAATGTGGTGAACAAAATATTTGGAATTAATACCTCAGATTTAAAAACAGTAGGGCTAGTAGGGCTCTTTCAAGAAAAAGGATGGAAAAAGTAGGGAGCAAGTAAAAAAGAAGGGAAAAGTAGAGAATGTAGGGCCCACTTGACAGCCTGTTTGTAGTATTTCCATCATTGTTTCATATTAATAATTAAGTGACCGTGAGTACATGGCCTTCTGCATGTGACCTTGAATGCGTGACTTCCAGCATGTGTCATTGAAAGTGTGAACTTGTGTGTTAGATTCTTTTCTGGAAGTTAATGTAACAAGGATTATTCTTGTGAAATTTGTACAAAATCCATTCAGTGGTATAGGAGATGTTGTTTAAAGAAAATGTTGACAAACGACGCACGATTCACTATTCACCATGACGGACATTCATGGATCCTAAGTGCTCAGGTGAGGTAATAAAAACCTGCATTCACTGATGAGTTCATTATCACCAAAGACCTTAGGTCTTTGTTATCACTGAATAAAAAAACAAAAGCATCAATCGTGCCTTGATTTATTTCTGAGTCTGATACAAAAAGTTAAGCATACAAATACACAGAATTGTAAACTATTTGTGATTATGTAGATCTATATCTATTCAACTTGAATACATTCAACCCATAGCAACTACTCATTAATAGCTACTGAATGCACATTATGCAGTTATAATTCACAAAATAATAAAGCTTTTATTAAATATATATCATCAAATACACACAAATATAAGAATCCTATCGGTGAGTAGTCTCGAGTGAATACACACTTACATGTACATGCATCGGTAGAATCTAACTTCCATAGCCTGGACTTAACATTATTCTGAATGTGGATATAAATTTTGGAATTTTTTTTGCAACGAAGGAGTTAGAGCACCGACTTAAAGCAAGTTTAGTAGTTCTCTTTCAGAGTTTGAGAATGCTGTCAATGATCAGTACAGACACTTTTCTTCCACTGAAAGGAACTTTAGCATGATCAAGCTATTTGATAACAAATCAATTATGTTAAAATTCAATGTCATATTATAAACAACTTAACACAAAAATAAATGCGTGTGCCTATCAAATAGAGACTGGTGTATATTTGGCATAAAATAATTTGTCAAGATACTAAATTAATAATGATCGGTTTTATATCAAATTACTAAATAAAAATCAATCTTATTGTCAATAATAAGTAAGCAGCCACAGGCCAATAATCTGCACAACCCAAGTCTGTACATTCTCACAAGATGATTCCAGTCTTCTATGCACTCCCAATTGAAGAGATCCTACAAATATACTACATTTTCTTACTATTTATATAAGGTCTCTGTGCAGTACGCAATTTGAACACAAAAAGTTCAGGAATTTTGGACCAAAAAGTAGGAAATTTCAGGAATTTTGGACCAAAAAGTAGGAAATTTCAGGAATTTTGGACCAAAAAGTAGGAAATTTCAGGAATTTTGGACCAAAAAGTAGGAAATTTCAGGAATTTTGGACCAAAAAGTAGGAAAAAGTAGGAAGAAATAAAAAAAGTAGGAAAAAGTAGGAAAAATAAGGCCAGCTTGACAGCCTGCACCACATGCCTCCTATGGTGTTAAACAAAACCTCCAGTCAGTCTGATTTAACACTGTGGAATACAGTTACACAAACATTATACACTTTAGATCAATACAGATAGTGTATCGCTTCTCCTACATTCAGGGCTCTAGACATGTTTTTTCAAAGACACGTGTCCAGGACTAAAGGAAATGTAATATTTGACTTGTCCGACATTGGAAACTAGTTGTCCGAGAATATTGGTCAATTTAGTAACAAATCGAGGTGTTTGTGCCAGAATCAGCTATCTACATACACATTTATGAAGGAGTTGGTTGATTCTGACGCTAACAACTCGAAATAAACATACAAAATGAAAGATCCATAATCTAAAATTAATAATCACATGTATTTATTTGTGGGATTCTAAGGTTTGACTTATAACCTGAACAATTGCTGATGTTGGTTAGCTTTAAAAACAGACTTGTCAGGAACTAACTTAAACTTAACTGTTGGTAGCCCGATTCAGCATAAGACTAGTCTGGGATGTCAGGCTAGTGGATTTCTAGAGCCCTGAATTTTACTCATATAGAAGGTCTGAAGCAAACATTGTAACTCAGTTTTTGTGCAGAAACAGGTACACTAGTCTGGCACCAAAACCACAAAAAGAAGGCTAATACAATTAAACATTGTGTATTGTCTATTTTGTTTCAATAATACCTTTCAATCTTTATCTGCAAAACGATATTTCTCTACCAAGAAGCTGTGCAAACGAACAACATTTAAAACATTAACTATTTGGCATTATGTGGTAAACATTTGTTTCACTGAATATATAAAATAAAACAATCAATTAAAGTGTCATTGCAAACATCCCACTAAGAACATATATATGTTAATACTAGAAGGTACTAAAGGATGGTTATAAACAATTTTCTATAAATATTTTCACCTTTTTCCCTAACTTTAAATCAGAGAATGATTGAATGCAAGATTCAATCTGCAACAGTATAAACTACGGTGGCATAGAGGTGACATGTGTGAAATTATTTTTATCTTGTTCCCACGACTTACTTACTCGTTTCCATGACATTCTATCTTGTTTCCACGACATAGTTATCTCATGGCCATGACTTAACTATCACGTTCCCACGACACAGTTATCTCATGGCCATGACTTACTGACATACTTAGTCATGGGGACGAGATAAAAATAATTTCACACATGTCACCTCTATGCCACCATAAAAAAAATAGTTAAAGAATACTGTAAATTTCCTAAAAAGGGTGCTACTATATGTTACAAAGGAATAACCTGCATTAGAACTGTACATTTGCTCATTATTTTCCAATCTGTCGTAGATCACATGGTTGAACTTTCTCAGACCATGTCCATATTCTCAATGGTAAAAACATCCTTATAGCATGAAACAACAGCACAGAAAATAATATCACCTAAAATCAACATTAAGCTGAGACTCTGACAAGTTTTATAACACAGGAAACAAACAAAGCGTATACAGTATAACACAACATGCACAAGGTTCCCACACGTAAATATTTGAGCAAAATACAAATGAACGCTGCTATGGGGTTTGTAACAACCTCTTCTGTAATTGACGTCATTTCTAGAAAATGCAACATGTGATGTCACTATTTGCAATCAGGAAACAAAATTTACTCCATATGGCCACTTTGTTTTTGCCATATGAGGCAAATATTGCTTACTGTCAGTCAATACATGGTGACATCACATGTGACATTTTCTGGAAATGACGTCACTTAAAGATGATCATGAAAATCGTACAGTGGCGCTCAAATCAAGATTTACTTTGGAATGATATTTCAAAAAACACAGATTGTGTAAAAATTATTGACTGAAATAATATTAAAATACTCTCACTTTTTATACGTACATGCACATGTTTAATTAACCATGGTTGCTCTAGCATTTATAATGTAATAAGTTGTCTATCTTTTCAAAGTTTTCACTACATTGAATTACAATAGACATCAACAATCAACGTACAAGTATAAAACTCAAGTATAAAACTCAATTTGTGAGTCATAGAAACGTAGAAATGAGTTTTGGGTTTAGCATGTTCCTATTATGTAAATAATGTACAAAAAATATCTGAGACAAATATTGATATTAATACAAACATAAAACGATATTACACTAACACAAATAATGACAATACAGACCCAAAAAACGTTTACAAAGTAACCATTTCTCTAATAGTGAAAGTTAACATGTTAAGTTCTTGTTTATGTACAACTATGAAATATATAATCTGACAATATATACCTGGCACTAATGAATATTCATACAAATCTGTACGTACACTTCAACGAAAGGTATCGAGTTACTTCCCGTGAAATATGTAATTATATTATACTTGATGTGATTTGTCCATGCAAAATTTGCATTATTGAAATGTTTCAGATAAATACATGTAGACACAATATGCTAAATTTCATAAATGTCAAATTATACAGATTTTCTGTCACCCTTCTGATGTTTTCTTAGATTATAGTATTTAACTTAGTATAGTGATTTTTTGTATCCAGAGTAATGTAACATTATATTGATTCTTCAGGATTACAATAAATTGTTCGTTTCTGTTTCACATTGACTTTATTGTTTTATATTTTAATATCAAAATATTTGTTCTGTATAATAAAATAAATATCAGATCCCATGGAGGGTGATAACATATAATGTTAACCCTCGAATTGTTAATGCTTACGCCTCGGTTGACATTAACTTTCTCGGGTTAACATTATATACTTTCACCCTCCATGGAATCCGATATTTATATAATCACGTGCTCTTTCGAAAAAGAACAACGTTTGTGTACAAAGGCTGTGGCGAAGACTAATGAGTGCCTAGGCAGTGTTGTCTAATACTAGATATGGCAATCAAGACAATATAAATGATGCTTAACAAAGTCAGAAAGTAAACAATGAAAGTTTTCTCACTCCAATTTTACACTAGCTCTATACATGTATCGCATATTTTTGAAGGATGTGACATAAATCTATAGCAACTCAGTTTTGGTCAAGCGATTATTACAATAGTTTTGTGCCAAGTCACGAGAGTACACACGATTTCTCTATATTTGTTATATACATTTGTTTGACCTAGGCAGACATGCTTGACAGTAAGCAATGGTAGAATTATGTAATAGTGGTATTAACAACTAAGGCCAAAATATATTTCAATGTCATGGAAAATATATACAATATGGCAAATTGATTTGAACACCCTATTCTTCAAAATAAAAACACAGAACACATAGAGTGGCACTCTACTAACTACAACCTATCACTAACAGCCACCTCTTGAACAACACCATTGTTCAAAGTTAATACTTAGTATCATCCAAAATAAATATCAAGTCCCGATGTATCTTCTTAGGTACATCGAATTGAAATGGGTTTTTGAAACCATGTATAATTCGAAATGAATTTGAACCTGATGAATTCGAATGAAAGAGGTTCGACTGTAGTTTTAAGGCATAAATAATTAAAGTCAATAATGAAATTTGAATCACAATCATCCACCAATATAGCATACCTTCATTCCTAGCCTTGACAAAAATTTTGCTGTAATTTCTACACTTTTTCCAAATTTCTAAGATTAACACGAAAAAAATCAGAGCAACGATAATTCAAGTAAACCACACTGCTTGTTACAACAAATGTAGTACAACTTAGTTAGAAGCAATAAGGACACAGCAATGCAAAACAAAATTGAATAAAAGACAATAATTTATTCACTTAATATTGGAAAATATATAACAAATTTTAATAATGTCAATCTAAAGGCTTTCAGCAAATTCTGAGTATTATATGGTGTAGTGGTTAGCATAAATGACCGGCAATCCGTAGACCTGGGTTCGATTCCCGGTAGCGCCATTGACATTTTTTTAGTGTTTCTCAAACATTTATATATAAATCCTAAAAAATACTGTTGTACACAAAATATACACTACAAAACAATCTAGTAATTTCCGCAAACATTTTAAAGAATACATAAATATACAAAACTATCTACCAAGCAACACAATCATTAGCGAATTATTTAACAGCGTTAACCCTGACTGACCAACCGAAACTGACCATAATTCAATTGCATGTTTGACAAACAATTCAGTATTCTTTCTTGCCATCTATCTTGTTCCTAGCAAGAGTATTGTAAAAAATCTGTTATGAAATAATCAACATTCACATCAAATCTAAATACTGCGGGTGGGGATACTGCAAACAAACAATTAACTACAGACTATCCTAGTGGACAATAAGTTAAACTGACCAAAAACAAGACAAGAGTGAAATGACATAAATAACAAAAGGAAATGACATACATGTATTTTGGCTAGTTTTAAGTGAAAATGAACAAAATTACATTGCATACCTATAGAATATTTTAATACAGTATTCCCTTACAGTTGAACTTTTTCACAATAATAATCTACGAAAATGTCAGAAAAACTATGATATGGGTCCTAGGCTTTAAAATTGAGACAAGTCTCAAAACACAAGCCACTGATTTGTTAGCTCTGAGCACCATCTTCAAATTGACCAATGGCAAGGCTGCGTTGTAAGCCTGATCTCCAAACTCCGGTTACAACCTCGTGGCCATGTTGGTAAACAAAAATTGTTCAACAAAATAAGTCAAAAACTCCATTACAAATATCGGTGCAGCAGTTACTGCTTCCTCATGCTGTCCAACATCGGAGATCGTATGCTGTTAGAGTCATCATCTTTCTTGTCATTGCAAGGAAGATTTAGCGCCGTTTTCATTGGTATCTCTGATGCTGGTGTTGGAATGTAAGGCATGACTAGCAACACCAGTATCATCACAATATGTAGACTCCAATACATATTACTGAAAGACAACAATATTTCTTCTATTAGCATCAACTGGAGAGATTTTTGACAAGCATAAAACATTACCTGAATATGAAAGACAGTGAAAAAATGGTGTGACTGATGAAATAATCATTATTTGAACATAATGTCAATGAGTAAGTCAGGTTTCACAAATAAACCATTTTAAGGATGGTCTAATGAAAAGTTGTATATAATATGTGTAACTATTGAAACTTACTAGGTATAGAATACAAGAGTTTGTCGAAGATGGAGAATTGTGAATGGTACAACAATGTAGGAAATCATAACATGTGTCATCAACCATGTCATAGCATCATAGAGAATCTGTAAGGATCTTGTATGTTGAAAGTATGGTCGAACTTTTCTTCGCATCTGAAAAAGTACATTTCTTGTTACATGAGACATGACGTAAATCTTGTTAAATACTGTGGTCTCACCAATTGTTTGTTTGTTTCATCGGGTTTAACGCTGTTTCTCAACGATATTTCAGTTCTATACGGCGACCGGTTCACCTAACCAGTTTTTCCTGGACTGAAGTTCTAACCAGTACTAACTTACCCTTCCACAAGGAGCTGGCAACTTCTCCACATGTGGAGGACAATCGACATTTTTGTCAAATTTTCATGGAAGGGTATGACCTGCCGCGACCGGGAATCGAACCCAGATCGCCGGGTTACAAATCCAGCGCACTAACCACTGGACCACGGCCGCGGCTACCAACTGTTTGAAGAGTAATTTGACAGCAAGGATTTCATATGTGTACTACCCTCATGTTAAAAAGAATGCAAGAGATTACGAGTTCCAATAATGTGAAGTTGTCCCATAATTAGTGTTATTCGTGAACTGGTGCTAACAAGCCAGTTATTTCCATTTACTAACATCACAGGGTAAAATGCAGACAATTTAAAACTAGAGCTATCACTGAAGGTGATTAATACCCCCACAATACCGCTTTGTCAGACATATTTTTGATAAATTCAAAGATGGCCACCAGTCAAGACAATGAAATTATCTATCACTATCTATCACTACAGGACCACAATCAGAATGTGCCGACAATATACACAACTAGGCTTGGTAGAAATAATTCATGGAAAACCATGTTATGTGACATGACGGAACAAGTGGTGATTCCCATATAGCCCCCATTGCATATTTTGAAGTGGGGTTATAATAAGAATTGTGTACATTTTAATATTTCGGAGGTGATATGAATACCACAGTATGGGAGTCAGGTCAAAATCAATAAAATAGAAAAAATGAACAGTAATATATAGCACTTTGTCACAAAGAAATATAATGATACATTCGACTAGAGTATGAACTAGTAACACCAATATATTTGATTTTAACTCCCAAGATCTGAACATTTTGCATTCAAATTCGAACAAATATAGCAACAAAGCGTATTAAATTGATACAATTTATATTCGCAATCAAGACATTTTGTTCCATTGTCCTTGACTGCAGTTTCACAGATTTAATCAAATAATCAAACTACCTGGATATAACATTATATTATGCCTTATTTCAATGGATTTTAAAAGAAATCCTGTTATTTTCACTGAAAGGCGAGTCTTCAACAACAAAAACAAACCATTTGCTAGTATCTGAATGTAATAAACCAAAAATGCTGCCAACAGAACAGTAAGAACTAATCAACAGTTCCTGTGAAATAAAATACTGAACTTGTATAGAATTGCTCACAAAAAGCTGGGCAAAATGGAACTAAATCAATGCAAAATATATCAAACAATATGCTAGAAATAACAGTTATTTTCACAGAAAGATAAGTCGTTTACAACTAAAAACAAACCATTTGCTAGTAAGTGAAAGTAAGAGAAACTATTTTTAGTAACAGTGACCTTGACCTTGGCCCCACCAGCCCCAATATCGAACTTGACCTGTATCTTCTGATGTTACACCTGTGTACCAAAAATTTTTCAAATCTGTCTAGCCTTTCATGAGTTATCGTCCGGAAACCATGAAAACCGACAGACCGACCGACCGACCGACAGACAGACAGACCGACCGACCGACAAGCTCACTCCTATATACCCCCTCAAACTTTGTTTGTGGGGGTATAATAATTTACTTGATTTTTAACTTTGCAAGCTTTTGTTCTAAGTGAGTTAAATATCATGCAGGAGTGAGAATTTATTTAAAACTACTGTCGGACATTTAGTCCATTTGAAATAAAAAAATTAATAGCCTTAAACAATGAAAATGGGAAAATAATACAATATCTGAATATTATGCAAATTCAATTGAGAACTGCGTAATTGGTAGCTATGTGCCTATTTATCTTCAATCAAAGATATTGTTTCAACGTTAGTCTCAACTTCCAGTAAAACGAATATCATTATAGAATTAAAATTCAAAGCCCGTACACTTCAATATATGAGTAAAAATGGTAAATGCAACCAGATTGAATAACAACGTCTATTACTATTTGATTGTATCACACACAGGATACTGTAAAAGATAGTTCCCACATTTATAATATTTACCTCCCTTGTTCTGAATTTGTCAGCCATAATGATAGGCAAATTTCCTTAAAGTTTACAGGGAATATAATGTAAACAGTGATAAACTAATCAGATATAATCAAAATAACTTATTCATTATGCTCATGTGGGCAGTTGGCTCAGTAAGTTAAAGAAAAAGTGGTTGTCAGTTATGCCAATTCTCTTGGCATTTTCTCAATTTTCAAATATTTAGGAATTATTCTTATAAAGGCTAATCAAAATGGTTGACAATTCAGAACAAGGGAGGTAACATTGTAGATGTGAGAACAATCTATTGAAGGGGCAATAACCAACGCATGAACAATATTACAATGTTCTGCCCTGCATTCAGTTACGGCTTACAGTTGCAAACATTACAAAACAATTTTGTATCCCTGATCCACCATATCACATTCACTGCACACAGGGAACCAAATGGCAAACGTTACAAAACGTTAGCCGCAAACACCTTTACTGAACACAGGGCTGGAGTAACATGGTATTGATTTTTTCAAGGTGAAAAATGTACGCATGTTTGTTAAATGGTAACAGAATATACATACAATTATTCAGGTATTCACAGTATTGTACTATCATAGTACACCAGCCCTGCATTCAATTACGCACGACAGTTGCTCACATTACAGAACTGTTTTGTTTTGTATCCCTGACCCACCATATAGCATTCACTGCACACGGGAACCAAACTGCAAACTTTAGCCACAAAAACAGCCCAGTTTACAACTTCATACTATATTTATTGTATATATGAAATATTATACTTTTGAAAAGATTGTGCATAACATATTTCTATGGGTTAAATCATTTTCATGCTTCTGCTGAGGTCTTTGTTTGAATTGTAAACAATATTCGATGCAATGTATAATAACGGTATGTTCAATAACCTGATATCGACATTTACTTAGTAATACTCGTAGTGAAGTTTGGTTTATTCTGAAACCCAGACAAAGGCGATAAGACGTGAGAGGGGACAGTAGTAGGAAAAACACTTAAACTGCATGAATTTCTCCATGATAGTTTTCTTTAAGGTAAGCAAGTTATCATTATAATATACAATTAAATCATTTAACAGTTTTATATTCCAATAATTCAACATATTCTATTCTGTTTACATGTTGCTATTAACAACCAGTCAGATATACAAAATAGCAATTATAACCACTGTCAAAATTATTGAATTATCCAATATTTTTTGCTTAAAATTTCTGCTTGTATCAAGTAATATAGAAACTGATTTTTTATTCTGATTAGTCGACATACATTTTAGGGTATTTACTTAAAATTAAGGGCAACTTTTTCATATAGTTGTGACAGCTGAATTTTATGAAATTCTGGATATTACTTAAACTGCAAACTGTAAACCATTCAAGGAAATTATGACACAGTAACCTCAACATGGATACATTTAGGTTTTAATTTGAATTTAGACAAGTTGGAGGATATTGATTTTTGGGTTTGTGCTGTTCAAGAAACATTACCGTTAATAGATTGATTTTTTGTAAACTTTACATGTACATTTCATGTGCTAAACTGAGCATAACATGGCTATATAAAGTTTCTTACAATATCTACCTCCCTTGTTCTGACTAGTCTGCCATAGTGATAGGCAAATTTCCTTAATGTTTGTAGGGAATATTACAATAAAAACAATGATAAAATCAAATCAGATATATAAAATTACTTATTCATTATGCTCATGTGGACTTTTTGCTCAGAAGTATGAAGAAAAAGTGGTTGTCACATGCAAATTATCCTGGTATTTTCCAATTATCACATATTTGGGCATTACTCCCATAAGTGCTTATCAGTTTTGCCCATCAAAATGGCTGACTATTCAGAGCAATACAATATTGTAAATGTGGGAACTATCTATACTTGATGTAACAATTTCATTGATTCATCAGTAGCAGTGTTAATCATTACAGGGAATCAATGACAAAACACACAACATAAATTAATCTGACAACATGGCAGAAGGCGGGAAAAATCAGACGTCATTCGAAGACCGGTTTAGTAAAGCCTCTGGGGATGCCGATGAATCATTCTGTGATCCCTTGGAGAAGAAACAGAAGGCCGCAGGAGAAGGATCTGAAGGATCTGCTACCAATCGAGATCTCTGCACTGAGGTCTGTCAAACACATCCACAAAACATACGGTTTTACTGCAAAGCTCATGATGAACCAGGTTGTGAAGATTGCATGACCATGAAGCATACTAGTACATCTCGCAAGAATGAAAGAGTGCAGGATATTTCCAAAGGTTTTAAGCAAACCGAAGAATTCAAAGAAATCGACCAAAAGCTTCATCAGTTCCATAAGGAAGTAGACGAAATGGCCAATGAGTTAGATATACATTTGAAGAAACTGGATGCAACATTCAAAAACAATATACAGAAAATAGAGTCAGTTCGTGAACAGATAGATGATCAAATGAAGAAAGAGATAACAGAAAAAGCAACTGAAATGAAGAAAAAATATGAAACAGAACTCAAAGCACTAATTGCAGAAAATAAATCAATGAAATCTGAACTTGAAGATATAATTCAAAGAATAAACAATGTAATCACTAAACAAGCTCAACAGAGACTGTCGACGATGAGAAGTGACATCACCAGAATTAAGGAATCACAGGAAGATCTTATTTCTGATGAGATAGAAAGAATAATGTCTGCCAAAACACCACTGGGAACACTGACAGGAACACCTAAACGTGTGAAGAGGAAAAGGGAAGAGCGTGCCAGCATACTACCAGACAAACGTACAAAACACTAAAGCAACATACAAGAGTAACATCAATGTAAAGAGTCAGACAGACACGAATGACTGCTTCATCAAAGGCTGTACATTTTTCAGTCCAGACAGAATAGTGGTCATTGATTCAGACAATACTAAAGGGAAGTTAATAGAAATAAGGTATAATTCAGTCATATCAAGCCACAGTACATTTAATAATCCAAGAAGTGTGACTGCAATATGTACAGACCTGATCGCTGTTACATTATCACATAAAATAAACTTCTAAAAGTGACAACTACATTTACTTTATTCTGTCAAGACAATAACAGTGTAATTGTATCGGACATTAGCACACACACAGTTAGTGTGGTAACATTCAGTGGACAAATTCTGCGTACATACACACATGATAAATTGAACAACCCACAAGGTATAGGGATTACAGCAGATGGTGATTTGTTTGTATGTAGCTGGGAAAATAATTGTATACATGTTGTATCACCTGACTTCAAGACAAGTAAGATCATTATCAACGAGGATAAGAATGTAGTGAATCCTGGGTGTATAACCTACTGTGATATCAATCCTAAGCTGTATATCAGTAACTATGTCCTTTCAAGAGGAGTCATTAACAACACAATACATGTGTATGACTTAAAAGTACAAGTTTAGACAATAAAATGCAATGCACATAACCAGCATAAATAGAACTCATGTAAACAAGAAATATCTTGAAGAAAGATGGTCGTTGCAATTTGAAGGTTAAGATTTGTTGAAGCATGAGCCATAGTTCATTTTACTATCATAAATCTAATAAGAGAATTTGTGTCTTTTGTCTTGTAAATACGTTTTATTTTGGGATTGTTTTGTTACATTTAAATCAGCCTGTTGAGTATATTTGTGTGATTCAGTTTCGTTTTTCTAAATAATGCTATTTTGCAAGCATTTCAAGTTATCATTTTATATTGACATGTTGTTTTATTGTAGTTTATATTGACATGATGTAGAAGTTATCATTTTATATTGACATGTCGGAACCTGATTTATTGTTGTTAATGTGAATGCATTTGATATGTTGGTATATATCTGAATTGTAACATTTGTGTACATCAAAAATAAACTTTGTGTGAACTTTATCAAACGTCTGTTTGTATATTATACTTCATGCCATTAAATACGCAACTAAAATTTGTTCGCCTTAACACAACGACATTATAAAGAAATAATTAGATTTCAATTCTAAACCATAATTTCCTAAACTTAATCAATTATGAATATGAATACTAGGACCATAGTGTGATTTCTTTTTGATGAATGATTCACACATTTGTAACAATAAAACGCATTTAACACTTGGAATAAAATGAAGGTTCAGTGAAATAGTTGCGTCTTTAATGGAATTGAGTATACTATGGAAGGGATGATATCTACCTATGAACAGTGCTACAATCTATAGTGATCTGACATGGCAATTATTCTTATAAGGGCTAATCAGTTTTGCCTATCAAAATGGTTGACAATTCAGAACAAGGGAGGTAAATTTTGTAGACGTGACAAACTATCTATTGAAGGGGCAATAACCAACGCATGAACAATATTATGTTCTTCCCTGCATTCAGTTACGGCTAACAGTTGCAAACATTACAAAACTGTTTTGTATCCCTGACCCACCGTAGCACATTCACTGCATACATGGAACCAAATGGCAAACGTTACGAAACGTTAGCCACAAACACCTTTACTGAACGTAGGGCTGTTGTAACATGGTATTGACTTTTTCAAGGTAAAAAATGTACACATGTTTGTTAAATGGTAACAGAATGTACATACACTTATTCAGGTATTGTGCTATCATAGCACACCAGTTAATAACTTACTACCATATTGTGAATATGAAATACATTTTGTATTAAACTTTTGAAAAGTTTCTTCAGTAAACATTAATCTAAACATATTTCTATGGGTTAAATAATTTTCATGTTCCTGGTGAGGGCTTTGTTTGAATTGTAAAAAATATTAAATGTAGTGTATAATAACAGTATGATCAATAACGTGATATCGACATTCAATCAGTTATATTACACTCCATAATTATGGAGATAAGTTTATTCTCAAACCCAGACAAAGGAGTTATAAGACCTGATAGGCGATATAGTAGGATAATAACTTAAACTGCGTGAATATCTCCATGAAAATCATGGATAGTTTTCTATAAGGTAAGCAAGTAAACATTATATATGCAATTAAATCAAATTACAATTTGTAATATTCAACAAATTTTATTGTTTACATGTTGCTATTAACAACCAGTCAGGTATACAAAATAGCAATTATAACCACTGTCAAAATTATTGAAAAAATGTCTTCATGAATTATCCAATATTTTTTGCTTAAAATTTCTGCTTATATCAAGTAATATAGAAACTGGATTGTTATTTTGATTAGCAGACATAGGTTTTAGGGTATTTACTTGAAATTAAGGGCAACTCTTTCATAAATGTGTGACAGTTAAATTTTATGTAATTCTGAGCCATAATATTTCTTAGACTGCAATTTTAGATTTGCATAGTTAAGAAGATGTATTACCTAAATTGATATTGTAAACCATTCAAAGAAATTATGACACAGTAACCTCAATACACATACATTTAGGTATCAATCTGAATTTAGAAAAGTTAGAGGATATTGATTTTTGGGTCAATAGATTGATTTTTTGTAAACTTTACATATACTTTTTATGCGCTAAACTGAACATAAAACATGGCTATATAAAGTTTCTGACTATTCTGTCACAATTGTGTTCTTCTAAGTGCATTAACAAAGGGGTCACAATGACTCTGTATTGCTCTACTGAGAAAATAACTGAGTAAAGCTGTAGTATACACATCAGTCAAAAAGACAAATATTCTGACCAAGTTGCATGAAGATCACGTAAAAATGAAGGCCTACAGAGTGTCCACATTTTCCTATAATGTGTCTTCATGACCTTGTTTTTCACCTGAGATCAACCAGTATTTTACTTTGATATCGTACAGAAAAGCATTCTGAATATGTTTCATATAGATCAGGAACAAACTGTGACCTCTCAAGTGTTAATCAGGTTTCTATGATACGACCTAACAATCAATCTTTGACCCCATCAAAACCAGTTTCAAACCTAAATTTTATAAAGACAAACTTTTTGACTAATTTCGGATCAAGTAGAAATTGTAACCACTATAGTGTTGTACCAATTTTAACGCAGTTTACCTCAATTGTTTAAATGGTCTTAATACGTAATGTAACAATTTTATTGATTCATCTGTAGAAGTGTTTATCATTATAGGGAATCAATTTCAAAATCGAACCAAATGATGACGAAACACAGGACATAAATTAATCGGACGACATGGCAGAAGGCGGGAAAAATCAGAGGTCATTCAGTGACTCGTTAAGTAAAGCCTCTGGGGATGCCGATGAATCATTCTGTGATCCCTGTAAAACTGAGGGCAAGTGGTTAGCTGTCGAAGGGTATTGCAACATATGCAAAGAATACTTATGTGATAATTGTCTTAGTGTGCATAAAAAGCAAACAATCACAAGAGCTCATGTGATATTGGACAAGAAACAGATGCCCGCAAGAGAAGGATCTGCAACCAATCAAGATCTCTGCACTGAGGTCTGTCAAACACATCATCCGAAAATCATACGGTTTTACTGCAAAGCTCATGATGAACCAGGCTGTGGAGATTGCATGACACTAAAGCATACATCCTGCAAGAAAGACAGAGTGCAAGATATTTCCAAAGGTTTCAAGCAAACCAAAGAATTTAAAGCAATTGACCAAAAGCTTCAACAGTTCCATCAGGAAATAGAGATAATGGCAGATGTGTTAGACAATAATTTGGAGAACCTGGATGCAACATACAACAATGTTCTACAGAAAATAGAGTCGGTTCGCGAACAGATAAATGTGTTTCTAGATCAAATGGAGAAAGAGATAACAGATGAAGCTGCACAAATGAAGAAAAGAGATGAAATAGAACTGGAAACACTAATTGCAGAAAATGAATCAATGAAATCTGAACTTGAAGATATAGTTCAAAGGATAAAGAATGACTCCGATGTAAATGAGAATTCTGTTTTTGTAATCACTAAACAAGCTCAAAAGAGACTGTCGACGATGAAAAGTGACATCACCAGAATTAAACAATCACAGGAACAAGAGTATGAGTTTCTTAGTTCTAATGAGATAGAAAGAATCGTGTCAGCCAAAACACCACTGGGAACACTGACAAGAAGATCTCAACAGAACAGTTGGAAGAGGAAGAAGAAACAGCGTTCAAGTGTACTAAACACTGAAGCAACATACAAGGGAAACATCAATGTGAAGATTCCGACAGACAAGAATGACTGCTTCATCAAAGGCTGTACACTTCTCAGTCCAGACAGAATGGTGGTCATTGATTCAGACAATACCAAAGTGAAGTTAATAGACATAAATAATAATTCAGTCATATCAAGCCACAGTACATTTAATAATCCAAGAAGAGTGACTGCAATGCGTTCAGACCTGATTGCTGTTACATTATCATGTAAAATAAAACTTCTAAAAGTGACAACTACATTTATCAATCAAGTTGAGATAAACCTGACTGGAGATTGCTTGGGTCTGGCGTACAGTGAAGGAAAGTTTGCAGTCAGTTATACGCATCCAGGTAGAGTAGAAATCCTAGACATACAAGGTATAGTACTTCATACCATACAACCTAAACAGGGCAAGGCTTATTTTCTAAAGATGCCCAATTACATTTTATTCGGGCAAGACAATGGCAGTGTAATTGTATCGGACATAAGCACACACACAGTAAGTGTTGTAACATTCAGTGGGCAAATTCTGGGTAGATACACACATGATAAACTGAACAACCCACAAGGTATAGGGCTTACAGCAGATGGTGATCTATATGTATGTAGCTGGGGAAATAGCTGTATACACGTTGTATCACCAGACTTCAAGACAAGTAAAATCATTATCAATGAGGATAAGAATGTAGTGAATCCTGGGTGTATAACCTACTGTGATATCAATCATAGGCTGTATATCAGTAACTATGTCCTTGCAAGAGGAGTCATTAACAACACAATACATGTGTATGACTTAAAAGTACAAGTTTAGACAATAAAATGCAATGCACATAACAAGCATAAACAGAACTCATGTAAACAAGAAATAACTTGAAGAAAGATGGTCGGCGCAATTTGAAGGTCAAGATTTATTGTGCAACATACAAAATTGCCGAGATGTTATGATTGCTGGTCACTTCAGATCCAAAATGGATTTAGGTAATTTCACCTAAATTTCCGTAAGGTCATGTACCCCTTATCGAACTGTTATCCGTGTCAAGGTTACAAACGTTGTTCGGTTGAAGAGAAGTTGGTTTAGTGGTTAATATAAGATTTAATTGGTTTACACAATGCTGATATGCAAATATCATGTTAGTACAGCTGCGCCGAAAAAAAGGATTATACTGAGTAGAAACCTCTGTTATCAGACTCTTATTATGAGTTACACATAAACAAAATATATCTTATGATACTATGAAGATCAATTGTATCATTATATGCATGTATGAAAAACAGCTTCCAATAACAGCTGCTAATATCTTATATACGGTCAGACCTCGTTTATAGAACACCTTCTATCCGAATACTTGTTATCATCCGAAATAAATATCAGGTCCTGATATATCTTTTTTAGCACGTCTAATTGAAATGAGCTATTCGGACCTGATGAATTCGAATGAACGGGGTATGACTATATATAAACGTCTGTTATAGGTTTGTTGAAGCGCGTGACAAAGTTAATTTTACCACCAAACCAATATTACTCAACAAAAGGCCATTATCTTTATCATAAATCTTATATCAGCATTAGGGTCTTTTGTCTTGTAAATATGTTTTATTTAGTTTTTTATGGCATTTAAATCAGTATGTTGAGTATATTTGCATGATTTAGTTTCGTTTTTCTAAATAATGCATTTTTGCAAGAATTTCAAGTTATCACTTTATATTGACATTTAGTAGAAGTTATCACTTTATATTGACATGTTGTAGAAGTTATCACTTCATATTGACATAGTAGTCACTTAGATTGACATGTTGTAGCCTGATTTATTGTAGTTTATGTGAATGCATTTGATATGTTTCTGCATATCTTGGTAAATATCTGAATTATAATATTTGTTTACATAGAAAAAAATCTTCGTGTGAACTACATGTATATCAACCTTCTGTTTTAAATTTGTGAACATCTGACATACAGGAGAGTGTAGCTATTTTCTTTTGTACCATACTTACATAAAATTATATATACTCCAAGCCAATAAATATTGCTTGGAATAAAATGAAGGCTCAGTGAAATAGTTGCATTTTTAATGATGTTAAGTATACTATGGAAGGGATGATATCTGCCTATGAGCAGTGCTACAATCTACAGTGATCTCACATGCCTCACAAAGAATTTGTACAGGTAAGTTTAAAAGTCAAATTTCTTTCACAGCAACAAACGGGAAATAAGTATTTTAGATCATTGGCTTTTTTGCACAAAACAACACGATTCTACATAGTAGCTATCAGTATTATGATAAGACATTAATAAATCATGGATTATAATGGAAGATATATGTTTTTCCACATTCCAATGACTCGGGGTGTTTGTAGCATCAAAAAAATGAAGGTCCAGGGAGGGGCTTCCAACGCAAGACTGCATGTTTTCCCTATTATTGTATAAGAAATTACAACGCGATTTTTCAGGTGAACTCATTCGCCAAAAATGACACAAACAATCCAGAAAAGCTGTATATATCAATACTCCAACCATTCCACAATTGATATATCCCTGACAAATCAGCCATTATACTCATCAAATCTATAATAAAACCAGAGGACTTTACATGTACTATTTTCTTGAGATGATGACTATGGCAGTACTTCGAGAAGACCATCCGGTTGATGATGATAGCAATGAGACACTAAAGCGCCTCAATAATCAGGACAAACATTCTGACCACATCTTTTTCCCGGGCGGCAGTCTTTAAAAATCATACGTTATCTAAAGTCGTCTATATGGTTCCCCTTGGCGAGTCAAATCATTCATTAGATAGGTGTATGAATGAGTTCTATATTTACCTTCCTAGCAGCTTCGGAGAGTGGCACACCACTGATGAATGTAAAATAATATCCAGGATAACAACCGTGCCACATAGCACTGAGAAAGAATGTGGCAAATCTTTTCTGCACAGGGATTCTGTCGTAACATACATGTCGTAACCATAGTGCTGTTTGAATATTCCAGTTATCAAGGTAAAGTTTGATACTGGTTGCACCCTGTAAAAACAATGCAAATACAGAAATATGAATGCTAATGAGGTCATGACCCCTGAAGGTTAGATAATATACCAGCGCCGCTGTACGATTTCAAACCTCTTCTATATGTGACGCCAGTTCCGTAAACGTCACATGTGACGTCACCATGTTCTGACAGTAAGCAATATTTGCCCCATATGGCAATATGAAAATGAAGTGACCATATGGAATAAATATTATTTTCTGCTTGCAAATAGTGACATCATATGAGACATTTTCTTGAAATGACGTCACTTACAGAAGAGGTTGGAAATGATACAGCAGGGCTCAATTATTAAGATTATTATCCATTATTGGGATACACAAGAAACAAATCCACAGGACAGGAGTGACCCTGCTATGGGTTTTATGTTGAAAAGGGTCATAACTCCTCCTGTTTTGAAAATTCAATCACAAATATAATGTGTCTGAAAAGACAATTTTAATTACTAACAATGTCAATAGAAATTGTGGTCAAGAAATGTATACTTCGAAACTATGGTCTTCCAATCTCGGACTTCAGATGAAAGAAAATAATTGGCTAAGTTTAAGTGTTAATAAGCATGATGCAATGGAGCTAGGGTTACTAATTTAGATGGTACTTAACACATAATTGAACTACAGAAATCACAAATTTTATTGAGTTAAAATGATTATACATGTTAGGCAACTACCAGGCAGGGATCAGGACGCTAGAAAATGCACTCGCCCGACATCCCGGACTAGTTTAATGCTGATTCGGGCTACCAACAGTTGAGTTGAAGTTAGTCCCGGACAAGTCTGTTTTTAACCTAATCAACATCAGACAAGTTAATACAAATAAAAGCAGTTTATATTACACAAGCCTAATCATACATATAATCAGGACCCCATGATGTCAAATAATTGACTGATATTCTCGGACAACTAGCCTACTATGTCAAACGAGTCTAATTTTACATTTCAATTAGCCCCAGACAGGTTCTTTGAAAAAATGTCTAGAGCCCTGGGGATATGAACTTACCTCAATTCCTAAGATATACACATTGGTGACCAGATTCCACTTAGGTAAACCATTCTTATCATAACCATTGAATCCAAAACCAGATGCATTGCAAATAGCATCGCCTGTAAACATAACACAATAAAAAGAGCTGTCACTGTAATGCCCCGGAAGTGGTATTCTAAGTATGATGGAAAGATCAATAATCAAGTGAAGGAACTGTTGATTAAATGTGGCTTGACCTTTGAGGTAGGGACATGGGTGTGCCAAGTTATTTTAAAATCCGTCAGTACATTACAAAGTCACAGCCCGTACACAAAAAATTAGGACAGACGGACCAAAATTTATGGTTTATGAGCTTTTTCCTTCTTTACAAAAAGCCCATAAGCAGGTGATATTATGAGCTTTTCATATAGAAAACAGAACAAAAAAGCCCCTAACCCTAATGTCAGTAAGCTCATAAACCCTAAATGTTTGCCCGGACGGACGGACAGACGCACAGACAGATGGTGCAATTTTTATATGCCCATCTTCCATTTATTATATTAATATATAACTAGCAATATCACTATAAACAGTGCAGAATCACTATGATGCAAATATTAACTTACCAAGAGTAAATGCAACATAATACTTGGCTCGACAACATGACATTGAGATTAACATATACCAGAATCTGTACAGTATCCCATGGTTACGGATAAATTCAGGATCTGAAATAATCCAAGGTCATATCTTACAACACAGTTACTATAATACATGGGTTGGTATATTGGTGTCCATGGATAGCCCACAAGTGTTGTCTCAATTACAGGTGTGGCAGCAGAAATATTTGTAAAAAGGTAAATGCATTGTTTCTTGAGTTGCTTGTTCCGTAACCGTTAACATTTTGAGGTAAGATATGATGTAACAATATAACAAAAGCCCCCTGCAAGAAAGAACGACTCTAAACTCTTCAATACTTTGGTCAACCCTAAACACATATAATGACAATCTAAACATCAAGGTGACAATCTGTAGAATGTTTTCTTCAAATCCCTTTCTAGGAGAGGGTGAAGTTCCTGGCAACAGATCAACCAACTGCATATACTGAATGCTGGTAAGATAACTTCTAAATACCCCCCTTCAAACTGAGGTTGTTAGGACATGGAAATGTGATGTTTTAAATATTGTTGTATCATAAGGTTTTAGAGAGCTAAAACAACAATTAATGAAATGAGCGCTGCTATGGGATTTACAACCTCTTCTGTAAGTGACGTCATTTCAAGGACTCGTAACATGTGATGACACTATCTGCAAGCAGGAAACAATATTTACTCAATATGGTCACTTCGTTTTCATTTTGCCATAAGTGGCAAATATTGCTTGCTGTCAGTACATGGTGACGTCACATGTGACGTTTTCTGGAAATGACGTCACTTAAAGAAGAGGTTGGAAATCGTACAGAGGCGCTCAAATATTCTTTATGAAAATGACTAGATTCTGAATTCTGTGTAAAATTGTAGTAAAAAACACCATTTTACATTACAATAAAAAGCAAAGACAGTACTGTGTGAACTAACTCAGTGAACCAAATATTAAAACAAACAGACTTTTAGTTTGTCAGTTATGTGGCAAAATATAATACCTGCATTGAGCATTTCTGGGTAAAGTGGTTTCATTGTAAAATGGAAGAACATCCAAAATATGGCAACTGACATCTTGTAGAATACTGTGTGCTAAAATGTAGTGTATAACAACATAGAAAACACAGCTACAACTTTCAAGTCTGAGAGTGACAATTTTCAGTGATTATGATGTAGAGACGAAACTGTCAGTCACAATGCAGGCAGACTGCATACAGAAGATGAGGGAGCCACATCGTAGAGCATATGTACGCCGCTGTATGATTTTTAACCTCTTGTTTAAGAGACGTCATTTCCAGGAAATGTCACATGTGACGTCTCTATGTACTGACAGTAAACAATATTTGTCCCATATGGCAATATGAAAACAAAGTGACCAAACGGAGTAAATATTGTTTCCTGCTAGCAATAGTGACATCACATGACATTGAAATGACGTCACTTATAGAAGAGGCTGTAAATCCCATAGCAGCGCTCATATGTGAAAACATCAGAACAGGTTTGTTGTGGTAATTAAGGGGGACAACCTAGGCTGTCTTTGCAATACAACAAACACAATAGCAATCTCCTACACAGTGATCTCCCCTTATAGTTATTGCTGTACTGCAAGGGAAGATAATCGCTGCGTGGAGTTTGACACATTAGAACTGAGCTCAGTACGAGCCTTGATGTGAAAACAAGTAGTAGTGATTATATACATGCGTTATGTAACCAAAAACCTGTAATACTTACAAATGGTGACAATAAGTTCTGTGATGCATAATTATTGTTGTTGTTTTGCTGAAACGAAATTAAAGAAATGCTTATTCATCAAACTGGTTATCACCCTTGAAGATCTGGATTATACGGTACAAAGCGACAGCCAACTGCATTGGTGGCCTTGCACTTTTTTATCTATACTTAAAGAATGTAAATGAAAATAAGTTGGATTGCATATACACATTGATATAGACAGCATGTAATCACAAAATGTTGTACCAGCTAGTGCTATCACTGATTTAACATCCCAGCAATACTGCTATATCCGAGTACATGAGAAAACTCATACACTCCTGTAATGTTATCAGTAAATAATGTATATAACAATTGCAATTTGAAACATTAATTTCACCTTATACCTACAACACTAGGGCCATCCTTAAAAAATTGTTAGTTTGCAGTTAAGCAACCCGGAATTTAACAGTAGGTAGGCTTTTTAGTTTAGCACTGTAATGACAAGACCAAAAAAAATCAATGGACCTGAAAAAATAAATTGAGTCGCAGCATTGTTCATGAGTCGGTTGCGTAACGGCAAACAAACAATATTTTAAGGAATGTCTAATGTAGACATTCTGTATAAGTCCAAGGGCTCTTAACTCTGCAATGCTTGGATCAATCCTAAACAATATGTCATATCATTCATCTCATGCCACAGATGAATCATGTTGTAGTGAGCTTATAACAATTATTTCAACTATGCCAAATATTTCAACTATGCCAAATCAAAGACCTATACCTATTTTTTTCATAAGAGCACAAAAAAGTTTGAGTCAGGTTAATTTCAGTGGGTCTGTCAAGGTACAGCACACAAACATTTATTTATCAATGGCCTTAAACATGTTTCTATTAGGCCAATAATAAAAATATTGTTTGTTTCCCCTCCCACGACCGACCATTGAAAATGACCCTTACCGTAAATATTTTATTGAGAAAACAAACATATTTTTAATGTTGGCCTTACAGGTTTTGAAAACTTGATCAGCAATAACTTATGTACAAATGCTGTATTTATGCAAGTAATTATCTGCAAGTTAATAAATACAAACTCACCTGTCCATTTTTCTCTATTTTTTTCGCTATATCTGTACCTTCTACATATGCAATATAGTCTTTAAAGAAACTGACAGGGCCAACAACAATACCTTGGAAGTAAAATACATAACTGAAATATTCTAGAGCTGATGGCGGCTTACTGAAAATACAGAGCAAATAAAACATTATCATAGCCTGACAAAATATACATCTACATGTATACAAAAAAAAAATATACTTATATTAATAACACTTAGTGTGGAATTTCTAAATTTTCATCAACTGACATTTAGGATAAAAGAAAAGAACTTGACTCAATATTATTGCATGTGTAAGCAACATGTATGCTAAATTTCATGACAATCAACAAGTATTTTCATAAAAATGTGTTTCAAGTATGGTTAGTAAAAAAGTGTGTGTTTTTAAATGCACCGAGTATATAACAAACTTGCAACATACTGACTATTAAAACAAGAGCTACCACTGAAAGTGACTAATATTTCTGTGATACCATTCTATCAAAAGAAACAAAGAATACATTCCCAAATGTAATGATCCTTATTTGGTGATGAAAGATGTTTGTACATAATAAAATTTAAAAAAAACAATCAGGCTATTTAACAAGTTTTGTCTGTTAGTAATATGGTAAAAAAGATATTTTCAATCAGTTATACATTGCAAAGGTTCTTATTAGAGATGTTTTAGCCAATGTAACAACAATACTGGATAAAGCCAATGTTCAGATGAGCCAGATACATCTTTAAACTTACAAGGCTATAAATAATTCAATTATCCATTTGTTCATTTTTTAATTAAAACAAGACTATCAACAGGAAATAAAATTTCCAACCTGATACGCCATCTCTTCTGAAGGTCAGAGAGTTTATCTTTGTTGTCATAGCAACCATCATGAATGCTGAAAGCCAAACTGCTGATTTTCTGTGTCACAATCATTAAAGGTCTGCAATAGTAATCAAAGGTCTAAAGTAATCACTTAACATCATCAGTACTACAACATACAGTTGTAACCTTTTACTAACTAGAACACGGACATCATTTACAAATTACAGAAATGAGAATGCAAAATTTCAAAATCAGCTGAAATTTGGCAAGGGGTCCAGGGGGCTGCTAAAGCTCCTGGCTTTTAAGCATCTATAATGGCTTAAATTGTCTAAAAAACTGCCCTTGCGAGCGTCAAATCTGCTGATTTCACGAATCCGTGGAAAATTCCCATGCCTGAAGTTAACTGTCATCAAAATGGTAGAATAAAGTACCAATTCTTGAACTTGAAACTGAAGTTTGAGTAAATCATCATATCAATTTTTATGAGAACAATGTACAGTCGGACCTCATTCATTCAAATTCATTTGGTTCAAAATTTTATGAACTTAAAGGCAGGTTATTTCAGCGGCTTTTATAGCCATTATTCGACTATATTCCCAATGACAAAAAGTTTATATTTTTCCCAATTTGAATGTAAAAATTCTCAATAAATCCTAAGAAAAAGAAAACATTTCACAGGCAATTTATATATATATAGAGCAATTATTGATTAATTAATCACTACATCCTTTCATTTTAATCCTAAATCAATGCTGTTATTTCAAATTTCAAAGATAAATGTGCACATTTTTTTCTCCCAAAATAGCCAAATAGCTAGGAGTTCTCTGTAAACTTCCAACACTACAAAGACGAGACAGAACTGAGATACAATACTTTTGCACCAACACTTCACTATCATAAAACAGGATGCATGGTAGAATGAATTAACATTGAAATCCATACCCGGACACATCAATACTGTAGAGAATATCTTCCGGAATCATATACGCTCGATACAAGTGTAATGTCACAAGATATGACATTGCCATAAGGAAAACCACTCTGAAATGGAAATATTTCAATATCAGACCCATCCTTAAAAAATGTTTGTTAGCGGTACGGTAACTCCATCAAAAATATTCAGAGAATAATGAAGTCCGTTTTTTTTTTATTTGAGAACAGTAACCGTTGTAAACAAACTGTGAGTTGGTCAGCCAATGAAAACTTGTTTTGAAAGATATTGACCAATAGACATTGTATACTCAATAGCCGTATTCTTAACTAATTTTGAATTGACAGTACCCAAAGTAGATCATGTTGCTGTCTTTACAATATAGATAGGACGTAGTTGTGTCTAAACAATAAAGTGACTCCAGCGCAAGTAGTTGGATGAGCCCATTTTACGATTTGAAAAAATAAAGGTTTTTAAGGTCATGAGAATTTTTCAGCAAATACATGTTAAGAACAGGAAATCAGGCATGAAAGCTGCGCACTGAAGAGTCAATAACTTCAGGGCCAAGTTTGGTAGGTCAGTTGGGGACCTGAAAACAACTATTTTTTAAGATGGCCCTAAATTTCAACAGAAAGTACAAGATCGCTTCATTTCATGTTGTTTTTATGGACAGGTTTCTGTATAAATGACAAATATTGTCTTGAGGCTGGAATACAAACATTGATCTAGTACTCCTGCTTTAACTAAAGGTAATATAATGCTCATTTTTTTGTTCATTTGTTCACCTTAACAAACATGAAAGATATATTCCCTATAGTAAGAACATCAATAAACATGCATTAACAAAGAAAGAACTCATAATGTATTGATCCGTATTTGTTGAAGAAAGATGTTCGTTCATCAAAACATTTAAAAAAACTTCCAGTTTTTTTAACAATCAGGCTATTTTACAAGTTTTACCTATTTATAGTAATATGGTAAAAAAAGATACTTTCAATTGGTTATACATTGCAATGGTTCTTATTAGAGATGTTTTAGCCAATGTAACAACAATACTGGGTGAAGCAAATTCAAACATTTTATGTTCGGATGAGCCAGGTACATCTTTAAACAACAAGTATAATCTGTTCAGAGATTGAAGCGAATATTGATCGAAATTTTTAAAAAAGACCAAATGCCAACCTAGTCTGCAACTAAAAATGTTATTTCACGATAACGCCATTGTAGTCCTTAAACCAGCATGGCTGAAGTTATGTTCTGTGCATAGAATCATTAAGGTAAGCGTTTGTATCAAGTTATTGGAAACCTTCCAGGGACATAAAAATAAGGAGCAGACGCAAATTACCCCGGTCTATTTTTAACCTTGATCTCACTTTGACATTAACCTTGAACAGAAAGTTGTCATTGGCACATCCTCTGATTAAGGTAAATATTTGCATCAAATTGTTTGAAAATGTGCCCCCAGAGTAAAACGATTATGGAGACATCATTTTGTGCCAAACAAATGGTTGCACTGAACCACAGCAAAATTATTATAATCACCACAAGTCATGTTTTGAGGAAAATGTATCTTGGTTGATTCTGGTTGGCTTTTCAATTACAGTAAAAACCTCACCTAACGATCACATCAATAATAAGACCACCTCAACATTGATACCACAATTTTCGAGTCCTTTTTGACTGTTTTACTCTTTATTAATTCAACCTCATTATTAAGACAACCTCAATAATAAGACCAGTTTTCAAGAGTCCATAAGGTGGCATTTTTATAGAGGTTTTACTGTAAAATTTGAAGGCAATTACAAATCATCTTACTGACAGTAAATAATCAAAGTCATACTCACATATGCATGCACGATTGAGGTAACACCAATATAGAAATAAAACAAACCACAGTCTGTGTCACAACATGAAAGAATTGCCTGAAATACAGAACATACATGTACGTAACTCGGGGCTCTAGAAACTTTCTTTCAATACCGTTGTCCCAGATTAGTGTACATGTCAGAGTTCACTTGTCCGACATGGGAGGCTAGTTGTCCAAGCATAGAATAGGGTATGGATTAACAGCTAAGTAGGCATGCATAACAGACTAAATGTCCCAGACTAAGTCCAACTCAACTGTTGGTAGTCCAACTCGGCAATGAGACATGTCCGGGATGTCAGTCTAGTGGATTTCTATATCCCTGATGTTGTACTAGTAAAAATACATTTGATCGCATCCATGACAAAACCTGTATTTGTAACATTGGTTATAATGTCAAGTATTTCCAAATGAAAGTTTTGACGAGACAAACTATAAGCGCTTTCTCACATGTGTTTTGATGGCTTGTGATTTATAGAATTAAATGAATGTGACAATGATTTTAAGTACTGCATTATTTCTTTCTTCCATTTGAAGAACAGAATATCTTTTAATTAAGAATTAAATGAGTATTTCTGATGCTACGTACTCATTTGCATTTGGTTCTGAATGTTGGAAATCGCTATAAAAAAAGAACGCATAGATATCCAATTATAATAATTTTTAAGTTACATAACACTAGAAAAATATACGCACAAGTTAGAAAATGTAAAAAAATGGATTTTCGTCACCGATACACTAGGTGTCACAGAACAGCCCATTCCTTATCCTTAACACAGTTAGACAGACACAGTAAATTAGGTTGCCGGTGACTACCAGGAAGATTTTAGCATCAGCAGTCACTAATGATTCATTTTTTGTTTTATTAATGTTAGAGGATAAAACAAGTTTGTAATGTAAGTCACTCACTATACCATTAGCCTATGACAACATATGGATTTGAATGGATATTTATGACTGCCAGTATATAACATACACAAGGGTTATACAGACTGTAAATATATTGTCTATACTTGAATATGACATGACATTTGCTTTATGAATAATATGACCTGTATAATTCAACAGAAATGGCTTTTATACATAAACTCACTGTGACCTTGAACTCTGACCTAGTAACCTCAAAATATATAGATATTCTCTACTATGATAGGTGTGCCTAATAAGTGTGAGGTTAAAGCCTTCCGAGTTATTGAGCTGAAATGTTTTTTGTATGACCCTGACCTCTGACCCAGTGACCTCAAAAAATATATATGGGAGATATATTGTGATGACCTAAGTGCCTATTATTATAGGTCAGAGTGCTCCCCAGTTATTGCGCACAAATTGTATTTGACTTTTGATCTGTGACCTCGAAATGAAAAGCAATCTTCTACACCTGATGACCACTGTGTATGCCACACTTGAAGAGATTAAAGGTTAAAGTGTTCTCAAGTTATTGAGTAAAACTGTTGTTAACTAACTGCAACAGTGAACTTGACCTTCGACCTCAAATTCTATACAGTTCATCTGCTTCTAATGTTCAATGTGTCTACCAACATTTATTGATCATAGGTCAAAGCCTTTTTATGTATATGAAAGAAACGAAATTGCTAATGGACTGACAGACAACCAATGCTATCAACGCTATGACCTTTGGGCACATAAACATGGTTGCTAGAGATTGCCAAGACAGTGACATCAGGTAAGTAGACATGATACAAATAATATGTGTAAAACAAATACAATACTATAATACTTACGTTCCAAAGCTGAAGAATCCAATCATTAACCCAAGCAACATGGCAATAAGATGTCGAAGTTTTACATTGGCCTTACTCGGTGGTAAGTATTTATAATACAATACCGAGCAGACCAAACAGAATCCCTCGCCACCAAAAAATATCAGCTGTGGAAGAAAGAATAATCTAAATTAAACAGCAGATTCATTAGTGCATGATATAAAAAGCTAATAAATGAATAATTTCGATGAAGGAAAATATAAATCTGATTTTTTAATAAACAAAATATTTTTTTTCTGCCCTCAATATCAAGGCCTACCTTATTATCATGCACTTAGAACAGTTGCCAGTTCAGCCCTCATAATGATCCTCGGTATATTTCTTATACAAATGATACATAAATCAAAAGATAGCAACCTCACTATAGTGTTACTATTTAATGTATTTCTTTACCAAACCCACATATGTTGAGCAACAAGCAGAAGTATGGTAGAACATTATTCACAAGATACTAACTGAATTAGCTAGAAGTAGAAATATACGGTATTAAAAGTTTCAAGTAAAAGTATAGTAAGGGTTTAAATAACAACAACTGAATTCTTTCACAATTAAAAAGGGGCCGTTCTTAACAAATGTTACTTTTTAGTGGTATACCAAAACAAACCCACCTCAAATTCAGTAAAAAAATCAAAAATATGTTTTTGGAAAAATTGACCAGCCAACCCAAGAAAGTATGGGTCGGGGTCACAAACAACCAAATTTTAAGTCACAGTCAAACTATTGACACAGACCATATAGTATGTAGCTAAACTATTGACACAGACCAAAAATTTTAACTAAATTAAAACTACGGTCGGACCGCGTTCATTTGAATTCATCGGTTTTGAATAGCCCATTTCCTTTCGATGTGTCTAAGAAGATGTATATTTATTTCAGATTATACCGAGTATTCCGATAGAAGGTTGTGGAAAAATCGAGATCCAATTGTACTTATGAATACTTTGTATTCATTTTGTTAATATATAGTTGCTTTATCCAGATATACGATACAAAAATATTAGTCTAGCTATATACATGTAATACTATGTACATTAAAATGTAATTATGTGTATACATGTACCAACGTGTTAGAATCCAAAATGGAAACTTTGTTTATAAACCCTGGGTCACTGAGAAGGCCAACCTTAGACATATTGCATTGTTGTCCGTAACAACTTCCATAAGAATTACCGACCATTTACCAGAAACGTAAGTCTGAGGTAATGAAGCTGAGTTATTTGAAAAGTCTAAAACTAAGCCTCTGATTGGTTGTTTCTGAGCTAGGTCTCAAAATTGACCAATGGTGAAACACACCTCCAAACTCATGAAACAGTTTCTCTTTATTACCTAATACTCTACAAAAATGGTAAATAGTTAATTTTTAACTATTCCACACATTTTTTATCAAATTATTTCCAGTAAGTGAGGAAAGGGAGTAACTCTTACACACTCATTGGTGAAATGCAACAAATTCTCCTATCCCACGTTTGTAATCAAATGTTTCATCAACATAAATCAAATTCATTTGCAGTAGAAACAATTACTTCATGGGAATTTGGGATAGAGCTCTTTGCCTGTCAGCATCTGGCAACCGTTAGCAAGTAGTCCAAACTGCGTCATAACAATAGTTGCTACGATAATTCTAACACCGAAGAACTATGAATTACTTGTGTGTAAGCAACAGTATACATGTATAAGACTACTCTATAGACTAGCTGTAACCAAACCCAGGATATATACAAGAGGAGAGACCCTTCAGCCTAAAGCAGATTATAATAAGCAAAATACACAAGATAGTTATAATTACAGTCAATTCAATGAGTAACAAAATGATTTTCTCTGGCTGAATCCTTACATAAATCAAATGGATTCTCATCAAAGACAACAATTAATGAAAAGTGTTTTATTCTAGGCGTAACAATACAAGTCTATATTTTTTCTCCTTTTCACATTTTCGAACGTTATTAATTACTTTTTAATATAAACAATATTTGGAAACAATGACATAAATAACGTGGTCCGCTAATTATTGTTACATGCAGAGTATACCGATTATCTATACTGGTCAAAAGAGTTAATCCACCATTTTGTATTTTGAGAATCTTCACTATAGTTTCCAAAGTTATACGAAAACATTGAATGTGATTTTGACAGATTCGTACAGATTTTTTAGACAGTTCTATCTATTTGAATCATTAATGTTGTAGCTAGCTAACTGCAATCAAAATTGAAAGATGTATTGTGTAGCCTTTTAGAAACTATGTATAATACAACTTGCAAGATAGCATTTTTGACCAGTATATTCCCCAACATATATACGTGTATAATAAGTTGGCCTAATGTATTATAGTGCAAACTTGATAATTATAGAGATTATAGAGATATGATATCCATAGGGCCATCCTAAAAAGTGCCTCTCGCTGTACCCCAACCAAACATATTTGGGATGGATTGATTGGTTGATTTAAAGCATATTATTATTTTATTCCACAGGAGTTTGTCACCAGTTCTCTTCCCTTTATCCCTTCTGGAGTTCACTCCCTTTATTTCTTCTTTAGTTAATGTATATATAAAGGGAGAAAACTCTGAAAGAATTAAGGGAGAGAACTCGTGTCACAAAAAAAGTATGCATGGAAGAGCAATGGATTTCAAGTCAATGCCAATTTCCATGGATCAGTCAGGGTATTACAAAGAAGCTTTTTTAAGGATGACTTTACTACAATTTGTCCATCACCTCGATTAAAAGGAGGTTTTCAGAGTAGAATAGATGTACATAGTTTTGAAGACAAACAAGTGATCTATAGAAAGAGTTTGATTATGCCTTAAGTATTAATAGAAAAATGCAGAAACTGGTCAGTACAAACACATACAGATAGTAATGCACATAATACTTCAGGTGAACTAGAAACGGTTCAAATATATGATGAAATATGATGCTGATTTTATGTTAATACTGATGCCCCAATGGCAACAGCTATATATATCAGTACCAATATGTCTGACGATACAATCTTGCAAACTTTAGTCACTTATAATGAAATGAGGATTGCTAAGTCGGACACTATGATATATAGACAAAATAAATCTTGGGATATTTACATTATGATTATGCATAAATACACCATACATAAATCTATGCATTTATTTCATTATTTCAAGGACTATTTCATTATTTCAAGGACTTTTTCATTATTTCAAGGACTTTTCCATTATTTCAAGGACTTTTCCATTATTTCAAGTTCCCATATAAAGACAGTTGCGTAACTTTTTATGAATCTATTTTGGCATTTAATCTGCCACTCCCATGACTCAAAAAAATGAATACAGAGTTATGTTCCTTTGCTATGATACATTTCTAAAATTAATAACCAGAAAGAGTTAGTACAGTCATTAAATAGAGGTGAAAAACAGCGAAAAAGGTGAAACTGGTTAAACTATACTATATAAAAGTTATAAAATGTGATAGAAATACATGTACCTAAACAACAGGTGCCTTCCTGAAATCAAATTAGCAGGTATCAATCACAGGAGATTGTCATGAGTTCTTTCCCTTTATCCCATCTAAAGTTATCTCCCTTTGCCCCTTCTGAAGAAATATACTTATTCCATAGAAGGGGCAAAGGGAGTGAACTCTTAAGAACTTGTGACAATCTCCTGTGGTATCAATAAAACAATATTGTACTAAACACTGGGTATATTACAAATATTCATGGTTATAATATTGTAAGACAAGGTTGTACTGTTTCACTGTAACACAATCATTGTGATCCATCTTCAAAACAATAAATAACAAATCAATTAACGGATAGTACATGTATAACTAAGTTAAGATAAGTCGATAGTAAACACGACCATACCCACTTTCCAATACATGTAAAGCAGCTTACGGTCATTATCATGCCTATTATCTTTAGGATTAGTATTAAATTTTGATGAAATATCACTCAAAGTAGACAGTAGCGATATAGCTCAATTGGTAGCGCTTCTGACTAGTAATTTCAGCCAACAGATAGGGTGTGAGTTCAAGACACATTCCTTTCTCCCATTTTTTATGGACAATATGAATTTGATGAGTTGATCGTTTCTGTCCGTTTATTTTTTTTTTTTTTTTGTTATCGCCTAATTTCTTTGTCGTTAAATCAAACGTGTTTAATGATGGCTATAGTGTCATCACTAAAATGTTCATTTGAACCCATTACGTTTAAGTAGCCATTTCAACTTTGTTCCATATACTGAAGAGTGTGTAGCGATAAATGTACATGTAAATCTACTGCACAATGATATTGTGCACTTAGTGAACAGCTTAAAAATACACATGCTATACAATGTTTTTAATTAATGATATTCAAGCGAACATTAATTAGTATAAGTCGTGTAAGTACAACTGTAGATGACCAACGAAATATATAATATTGTAATTAAAAAAACAACTACATGTACCTCCCCCGATGGTCTCGAACTTGGACCCAAAACTAAAAAGCTTAATTGCATTGTAAGGTGCGGACCCGCTAACATCTGAGTTATCACGGCTGATAGTTTAATGGAATCAATATCAAAATAAATAGGTCTGCTTGTTATTTGATTTACCTATTTTGATCAATAAAGGTGGTCAAACCTTGTAAACATTGCATGACGTCACTCTCAACTTATCGTGGTATACTTATAGTGTAAATGATGAGACAAAATTGAACATACATGTCAGTGTAGGAGATTTTTTCAGTATCATAGCAATCATTTAGATTATTAACTAAACATTGTCTGACTTAGTTTTCATTAACGGAACATTGTCTGACTTAGTTTTCATTAACGGAACATTGTCTGACTTAGTTTTCATTAACGGAACATTGTCTGACTTAGTTTTCATCAACAGAACATTGTCTGAATTAGTTTTCATTAACGGAACATTGTCTGTCTTAGTTTTCATTAACGGAACATTGTCTGACTTAGTTTTCATTAACGGAACATTGTCTGACTTAGTTTTCATTAACGGAACATTGTCTGACGTAGTTTTCATTAACGGAACATTGTCTGACTTAGTTTTCATTAACGGAACATTGTCTGACTTAGTTTTCATTAACGGAACATTGTCTGACTTAGTTTTCATTAAAGGAACATTGTCTGACTTAGTTTTCATTAACGGAACATTGTCTGACGTAGTTTTCATTAACGGAACATTGTCGGACTTAGTTTTCATTAACGGAACATTGCCTGACTTGGTTTTCATTAACGGAACATTGCCTGACTTAGTTTTCATTAACGGAACATTGACTGACTTTGTTTTCATTAACGGAACATTGCCTGACTTAGTTTTCATTAACGGAACATTGCCTGACTTAGTTTTCATTAACGGAACATTGCCTGACTTAGTTTTCATTAACGGAACATTGCCTGACTTAGTTTTCATTAACGGAACATTGACTGACTTTGTTTTCATTAACGGAACATTGACTGACTTAGTTTTCATTAACGGAACATTGCCTGACTTAGTTTTCATTAACGGAACATTGCCTGACTTAGTTTTCATTAACGGAACATTGACTGACTTAGTTTTCATTAACGGAACATTGACTGACTTTGTTTTCATTAACGGAACATTGACTGACTTAGTTTTCATTAACGGAACATTGTCTGACTTAGTTTTCAATCAATTTTGAATTTTTCACACAAACAACTTTTTTTTTTATTGGGGTTTTAGGTTTTAGGTTACATAAGCAGCTAGGGTCATATATCCAGCTAATATGATGTGACAAAATGTTTTCCCTTATTTATGTTTTACAGTCATGGTTGGTAATAGCATAGTGTAAGATATATATCTCTAATGAACTAGAAATAGATTAATTATTTATAGATTTGTGAACAATTCCAGAAATTACGCCATTGTGAATGGGGCTTACTTTTTCATCTCCTTAATTCAATAACCTAATTACTTTCACATCACTTCTGTTATTGCAAGTTTTCATACATGTGTGTTTCTGTCTTAGTTTGTTGGATATTTCACAGACAGAATATTACATTTGTGTTGGTTAGTATCGAATTTATTGAAGTTTGCCAGAGACTTGCATCATATCAGTTTATTCAACTTGTTCAACAATGTGAACACTAACACCACACTCATATCCTGCATTTTCTGTATATCGGGATTTATCAAGATAAACTTGTGATTGATAAAATAATTTTCAAGTATGATTCATTTACATGAAAGTTTGCGATACTTTACATGTTTCCATACTAATCTCAGGTGTGGTGTACGCCATGAATGATAACATATCAATTCTATCAATATTTATATATTTGAACTAACGATAAACGACAGATTACGGAAGTTACAAATAAATACCGTAACCCTCAGTTAATAACAATGACATCAAAATTGGCTGAGGAGTTTAGTTCAAGTAATATTCCACCTAAATTTTGCAGGGTAGAATTATGCCAAACACAATGCTGTATACAGTTATGCATACTGGTCAAAAGAGCTAGCCTACCATCTTTAATATTAAGAAATTTACTATATAATGGAGGAGTGTCACTTATTCTTGAAGTAGCAGGGAAATCACCAATAGTAGACGGGGGGGGGGGGCAGGGTGGGGGTTATCCCTTAATAATGATAATTCATACAAGAAATCCAGCCTGATGATGATGCTTAAGTTACTGGGTAATTTTACCGGCTCTTACTGACACCCCTGATAATGACTATGATGTCAAGCCCTAATCATGACTTCAACAGATTTTCATCAAATTTTATTTTTTAATTCAACTGAATCATATAATATTATGTTGTAGCTTACTACCAAAATCTACTGAAGATGTATCCAGCAACCTTTTAGAATTTGTGAGAAATAGTACTGGCAGGTAAGCAGTTTTGACCGGTAGATATTCTTGATATTGATAAACTGTTTTGACCGGTAGATATTCATGATATTGATAAACTATCTTTTCTAGAGTAAATAATCTTCTTAGCAAAACATTTCTTACTGCACAATATTAAATGGATCCCTAGAATGTAAGGGGAAAATCAAAAGTATAATTATGCTATTTTTAGGCCCACAAATATAATTATGGTCATCTCTAAAAAATTGTTTGGCATTAAACCCAACCCAGAAAAATTTAGTGGGTAATTAATATTTCATCCTTTACTTTTTATAGTGAATTTCTAGTTTCAACAGCAAATATGCAGCCACAATAAAGTGCCCACACAGTCAACTCAAAACTTTATTCGGGAATGAGCCATTTTCATGAGTAGGTAGGATTACACCAAACAAATATTTTTAAGGACGGCCTAACCTAATGAAATATAACATATATCCCAACTGCAATAAATTCAAGGCTAAATATTCTGAATGTCAGATAAGTTGGTCTCTGATTCCAAACAAATGTCTAAAAATATACAAAAAATAAATTCCAACCAACTGACCAAACCATATTACAAACGTTTATAGGAAACAAACTTGTATGAACTTTATATTTCTTATCATTCTGAGGGCTCAACGCAATACTGTCGTAACTCCTATACAAATACATAGGATGCGTTGAGCCCTCGAATTTTGAAATCTGATACATTCAGTGCACAGCCTATTAAATTATGGGAAAAACCATAAAATTACAGAACTATGGGATACTGGTTCAATGACATCTCAATAATACTTTATCAACCTTATAAACTAAGAATCCATTTAGAATTATAAGTTTATTACCATTATTGTCATCACCAATATAGCAAGCAAGGTCAAGGCAATAACAATTCCAAACAGCAGAAAGCCAAGAAAATTCTGAACAACGAGAACTGTTATATTAAAAATGATCTACAACACTTAATTTCATTATAATAAACATAATAATTTCACAATGATTAAGTTCATCATAAGTGCAAGTTTATGATATTTTATTTACCATTGACAGTTAATCTACCTCCCTTGTGTCTGATGATCAAACATGTATTAGAAGTAGAACTTATTCAGAAATGTTCACAGTAAATATCACAGGCATAAACCAGATTATGATAAACACAATTTCCTAAACATTTTAAGTTTATGCATGACCAAAGTTATAAAAATCTCATCTAGTACAGAAACAAAACATGAAAGCACCACAAAGCTTAGGATTAGAGGTAAAATAATTTCATTTATTATAGCAACATACATAAAAATAGTATTAGATTTCTGAACAATCATAACAATTACAATATTGTACAGATTTTTCTTGGCTTTCCCCTTTTGTCCGCTGATATTTGATCTACTTATGGTGCAAACAAACAAGCAACCATTTCAATAAAAACAAACACTTGCAGCTTTACTCGGCTCCATAGAATTGTCTGAAAACTCCTGCAATTTGAAATTTACTAGCATAGACAAAAATTTAATTATCCACACAAATTGTAATGAAAATTTAAATAATTCACATACATTATAACAAAATTGACAATCATGATTTTTCACATTATAAGCAAGCAGACCATATCTAGAAAATAACTAATACAAAGAACAACAATAAAGCATAATTATTTAGTATCAATTGTGCAAATAAAGGTATTTTTAAAAAGAATTTTAATTTATTTATTTTTGCTTGAACATAATACTAATTAATTTAACATAGACCTGGGTACAGATTAGATAATCAGTTATATGTATTATAAAAACATAAACACAACATTCACAGACAGACTATTTTAAAAGACTTTGTCTTCACCATAAAATGATAAATCACAATGAAATATTTTTTACAAAGAATCAGTACACAATATTAATATATATGGGGCAGCTGCAGTTCATATCAATGACACAGTACAACAGATTAAAGCGCTATTTGATATAATTGCTGACACAATACATCGACTAATCGGGATTCCTTTTCTAAATAGCATATTGCTTAGATCAATAATATAAATTGCGACAATTCACAATGACAATATTCATGGATGCTGAGGAATCAACTGAATATTTCATCTATTCTGCCAATTATTCACGCATAAACATTTTTTGTAGAAACATAGACGTATTGCGTACTTACCATGTCCGTAGGGACCCCAATTTTATTGGCTATGGGACCCAAAACGTCCCCGTCTTTTTCAGCATCCATGTCTGTTCACCATTTAATGATAGGTCATAGGTCAAATTCACTTTTGGTCTAGACTAAACTTTGACCAAACTCCGTATCCCACTATAACCTTGTATTTTACTCCAGGTTACATTTAATTTGGATTAACGAAAGATTCGAGTTCATCTATTTATAAATCATAATGTATATACAAGTTTATTTTTTGTTAATTGGCAAATTACAAATTTCCGATTTGTAAATTGACCAGTCGACCGTATTTGGTAAGTGTTTTATCATTACCGAGCGTTTATCGATCAAGATGTCGGTACAGTCGCTTGTCAGTCGAAAGAAAAAAAGTTTTATTGGTTTGCCAGCTCCACTAGGTTATGTACCTGGACTTGGAAGAGGGTATGAACTTATTTAGTACTAAATGGCAAATTAAGCTAAAAACGAATATGTTAGGTTGAATATTTTACCGTTCAGGCCAATGATACCGGTTTTCGCGACTTTGGATCTCGGAGCTTTCTTCTGTTTATATCCTAAATTCGTAGTTTGCAAAATGTGCATGACATGCCTGGTAATCTGGTTTAGTAAAACAATTGTAATGAACATGGAAGGGAAACATTGCTCTGGTTTGGCAGACTTGTGTTATGTTGAGGATGTATTACATGTATTAGGAATTTAGGAGTTGTATTCAATCAACATTTATTCAGTTAATATATTGATGACACTGAATACCGGTGGAAACGGAAAATGACCGATTATTATGGTATTTTCGTCACACATTTGTTTGCATTGTAGTGATAAGCATTTTTTAGGTTTTCCAGTCAAAAATGTTGTTTTTGCAGGCAAAATATATTGGAAAACAATAAACAAGTTCAGTATACCTCTTTTTCTATGATGTGTGTTAGGTTTTATAAGCACCTTCGCTTACATTGCAATGTTGAATCACACCGTTTCACACTGTCACAAAGTAACTTGATCATCATTTTACATACTGCTTGTACTAGCGAAACATCCCAAAGATGTTCAACCAAATATACAGTAGAAATTACAAAATATGACTTTTGACCTTTACACTGGTTTTTGGTACAAACGTAAATAACAATGGTGGTGAGTGGTTGGCTTGATTGAAAGGAAATTTCATCTAAGATACAGATTTAATTAAAAGTTCATTTACAGTTCTAAATGATTTTGTGTTTAAAACAAAATGTTTGCATGTACATTTTCAAAGTTTTTACACAAAACTTGTGCATTGGTTGAAATCTTAATGCATTAGTAATTAGGACAACCAGTATACATGTATAGACAGCGTCTACTTGTAGCCCTGGACGTGACATTCCAATGTGGTTACTAAATGGTTCTAGTAGTTCCGTATTATAATGGTAATACTAGGACTGGTTATGTTACTATGGCTGGGAGTGTTGTTATGTCACATTTCTGTAATGTGGTATCATCCTAACAAACATTTCATATCGGCCCGATGTCGGGCCGATATGGATTATTTCGTCGGCCCGACATCGGCATTTACATCGGCCCGACATCGGTTGTGCAACGCGGCTCAACATCAGGCCGATGTCGGCCAAATGGTATACAGCCGACATCCAGCCAGCATAATGCCGATATCCAATTTTCTTCCTTTTTCTCCCACTGGTGGCTTATCATGCTTAATCAATTGCCCGACATCAGCTTTGCAAAGCGGCTCAACATCGGGCCAATGTCGGCATAATGGTATACAGCCGACATCTAGCCAGCATAATGCCGATATCCAATTTTCATCCTTTTTCTCCCACCGGTAACTTGTCATGCTTAATCAATTGAAAAATTATTTCAAGAAATTTGCCATGGAGCAAAGGTTGTTTAGTTAACTCTGTAATATTGGTCTGATAACAGCTTCCAAGTGGTCTTTGAAGAGAAAAATGACAATGCCTAAGAAGACCAACAAGTATACTTGCCCTCAATGCATATTATGTACTGATAAATGACAAAATAGGTAAACATAACATAACATAGTTTATTAATAGACATAAAATATTTGCATAAATATTGCCAAACAAACAAATAAACAAATGTACGTAAGTGGTGAACTTTTTTTTTTAACAAGATTGCATAATTGGTTACAAGCATTGACATCTTTACAATTTCTTTCTTTAAGGCAAAAAATAAATAATTTGCTACATTATATGTCTATACAGTCAAACCTGTCTGTAAAGACCACCCATGGGAACAGCAAAATGTGGTCTTTGTTTACAGGTGGTCTCTATTAACAGATTAAATATCATTGAAAATGGTCTGATGGGAGATAAAATTGGTGGTCTTTGCAGACAGGTTTTGCAATAGTGGTCTTTGTTCACAGGTTAAGCAAATTTTTTCAATTTATCTCTGGTCTTTTTCCCAAAATGGACAGAAAAAGGTCTGTGAAAGAAGTTCTTAGGCCTAGTAGTCGAGGGGAATGAGGGGGAGGAGTGTAGTGATGTGGGGTTAGACAGCCGCCCGGTTAGTTAGCTCAGTCGGTAGAGTGCCGTACTAGTGTTTAGGGGGTCGTGGGTTTGAGCCCCACATCGGGCGCACCTTTTCCCCTTAATTTACTTTAATAGCATCTTAGTGAAGTTAATAATTTCAAGGGTTATATTTAGCTGTTCAGACTCAATTGCGAAATCAAATTGTAGTGGTGTGGGATCAGACGCCTGGTTAGCTTAGTCGGAAGAGCGCCGTACTAGTGTTAAGGGGGTAGTGGGTTCAAGCCAAAATCGGGCTTTTTCCGCTTGAGTTATTTCAAAATTTCGATAGATACCTTTAAGAATGGGAGTCTGATCTTGTTCTTTGGCAGGCTTTTTCATTTCATTCAGCAGGATTAGGTTGGCGTCATCCAGACTCAAATCATCAGGATCTTCTTCATCTGTCAATAGGCATCAAAATACAATAGAAGTCATCAAGATTTTTATAAAATTATGCTTTACAGGTATGCTAAGTACAGATTGACAAGCTAGTCAGTGGATCTTAAAATCTTCTGAATCTGACAGTGACAATTAAGTTTATGGGTCCAAACAGCTAAATGAAGTCAGTATTAATAAATTTGGATAAATTCTGGATGGGTTATTTGTAGAAAAATCCAATAGAAATATTAAACTATAATGCCTTTAATTATGTTTAAAGGCAATTTATAAATTCTAAATATTCACCAATCCCCCACCCACCCATTTTACAAAGAAATTCACACCAAGTCATATATACAACTAAACATTACATGAATAGGACGGAAAATAACGGAAACTAGCATAAAACGTGATAACTTAACATATTTTAA